>JAPMOR010063383.1:0-19089 GCA_026543865.1 Argiope aurantia | reverse complement strand
AATATTCACAAGTAAAATTTCCTATCGTGCTTCGTTGCTTTATTTTTTGTAAGATAATAACTACATTACAGGGTTTTTTTTTATAAATGTATTGCTTTTATTACATTATGAAGGCATATAATATAGGAACTATTTCTTTCCGAGTGAAATAAAAATCAAAAATTGATGTGTGAATATTAATATGATTTCTATATTCCAAAAACTTCTAAAATTGATGTCATATTTGTATTAAAATACCACATTTACATCTTTTCAAGATATGGTATTTTATTTGAAATCTAATGCAAAGAATGTTGTAGAAATGTTATATTACAAACCTATTTTTTCAAACTTCTTCAAAGTAGATTTCACTAATATTTTATAAAAAAATATGGTATGACAAGTTTTATCGTTGCAATATGCAATTTTAAAATTTTTGAAAAGGAATATTTTTTTTTCGTAAATTATGAAAGGAAATGACCAATTTTTTTTGTTAGTAATTTTCCTCTATATATAAAGACATCATAATAGAAAATGTATATATACACACATAAGGATGAATAATGATGGATTTGACTGAAAATATTCATTAAACAGAATATATATAAATGGAAGTTGAAGAATTAAGTTGTTCTTGATTGTATATACAACTGATTACAATAAAATACAAAGTAATAAATAAATACACAGTTTCTGGAATGCAGATTACAGCATGAGTGAAAATGCAAATGTAGGCTATTAATTAAACATGCGATAAAGCACTCTATGATTATAACAAAAATAAAAATGCAAAATATTGCTGTATATAATAATTGCAAAAATTAGGGAGATGGCAGTTAGATTATATTTGAGTTATCTGACAAGAATTAAAAAAGATATTGCGTATAAAATACAAGATGAATTAGGCTGCAACAGAATTTTTTTTTATCTAAATTCTCAAGGTCGCGATTCGCGTTTGAAAGAACGTTGTTTTAATTATTCTAAAAGCAATAACTTTTCTACATATGTTATGCACGTTAATCATATAAAAAATTCTATTTCTTAAATTTTAATTATTTATACTTCAATGATATTAGAAATATTATCGAATGCCAAAAATGAAAATGTATTTGTGTAAATATGATGATAAAATGTAAAAATAAGGAATTAGAAAGAAGCACAGTCTCTGTTTTTTTCATAAATTGGAGTCTAAAAGACTAGTTTTGCGATTACTCATATGAACACCCTATGCGATTTACCAATATATCTACTGTCCAATTAATTTCATTATTTAAAAAAAATTATTTCGTATGGTTTTCGCATATTCGCACTAAGGCTTTGTAGCTTTCATTGCAACGTTATCAGTTGAATTTATTTTTGGCGCATAATTTTCATTTCTCCAAAAATTTACATGAAAATGATGTACTTTGAAAAAGTTATTGGAGTTTATGTGTGACGGAACTAGATTCTTTGAAATATTTAATGGTGTATTTTGCAAACTATCATCTAATTCGGAATATCCAGGTGCCTTTACCAAAAAGTTCCTTTAATGTCGACCGAAAATTGCATTATCTGAGGATAATGGACACGTTGCACATTAAAAATACGCTACGCCATTCTAAGCCAAGAGACTGGAAATACTCGCTATGAGGAGCATTTATGCCTAGTGGTGATATATGTAGTGCAAAATGATCAGTTTTTCACCAAATCACGCAAATCATTCTTGAGCAATTCAAAATTAAAGCTATGTTTCATTCATTGATGAGTCAGAATTCCATGCACACATTGATTCTCGAAGAAACTTCCTCTGGGACAGGGATAATACACGCTATCACCTTTCAACGCAAGGATGATCAATTACTTCAGTGAGGTAGACTGCATATGTGGAGGAATCATGTTGTACGGTTGAATACTTCTGTATATTTGTGATATGGGCTTTAAATACGCGTGACGATATAGAGATAATATTCTGCTTTGTTTGATGGCTTGGGGGTGGATTCTGAACAGGGGGGGAAGGTATGTAAAACATACTTTGGGGAGGGGGAGGAAATATGAACGGCAACGGGAGAATCATAGAGCTTTGCCTGTGTATTAACTTTTTGAGAAGAGTGTATTCGCAGCATGGTACGATGAGCAAAAATCCTGAATTTTAATCTCATGGGCATGTTTTGCTTCCTCTAAGATAGGACTTTGCGCAATTTGAACCATCTATCAGACGCTTTTAGGATTTAAAAGTTTCACTGTTAAAAGTATAAGATTTAGGATTGAAAAATATTAAGAAGCAAATTTATTTTTCCAAAGGGAAGAATCACTTTAAGTCGTACTGGCTAACCACATTTTGTTATTTGTCAGAGGTTTCCTAAAATTGCATGTATTGTATATGGGCAATTTGTATATATATAATAATAGATCTAATTCCAGGATATTGTCCGTATATATATATATACGGACAATAATTTCCTAGAATTAGATCCATTATTATTCAAGATGGTTCGTATTCGTAACTTAATTTCGAGCCTTAATGTGTATTAGGAATTACTTTAGTATTGGGTGAATGAATATGACTCAGTTCATTTTTAGTAGATGACGTAAGTAGTACTGTTTGGCTATAAAAAAAGCTATATTTTAAAAGATTCACCTTCATGTCAAACACGCAGAATTTTCAAGAAATTATGATACATTATTTAACTGCTTAGAAAATTGAAGCTTAAGCACACAGGTTGATGTTGTACATGTATTTAGAATAAAGCTTGCAAAGAATAGCCTCTGTGATTTAAAAATGCTGATTTCAATAAAAATAACAAGAAAGTATATTAAACAATTAAAAAAAGTTAAAAAAAGATTTGGAAGTATTACGTTATGAAATATTTAATGCCAAACGATACATGTTACAGTTGATAATTCAAACAAAAGATTGAATAACGAACTTTCAAAATATAGAGAAAGCCATAACAAAATTCTTTTCCTATACGATAATCACCTCCTACAGTTACCACTTCGGTAGGATGTGTTCTGTCCACCATACTAGCTAGGCGTTGCTCTTTCAGATTACTATATGTTTGCTCCACTTGGAATTTCCTTTTATGGAGACAGATTTAATTCTCACGCAGGTATTAAAAATCGTTTTGATGACTCGATTGCATCTAAGCAATCAGGCTCTTTTCTTCGAGAAATTCAATTGTCACCCAAAATGTGGACGATTTTGATAGTTTCTGCTGGGAATTATTGGTTAAAATTGTAATTTAATTTTTTATACGAACAACAGTCGTATTCGTTTTAATTTAGAAAAGGACTATATGGGACTATAATTATAAAAGGAGGATATAAAAGAAGCTGTGATTTTAATTAAAAAAAGTACAGAACATATTGGGTACAAAATATATTTATGTACCCAACATATACTACTTATTTAAATATTTATCTAAAAAAGTTCAATGATTTTCGAAATTTTTAACCTAATTTTCTAAAAAGGTAAAAAAAAAGAAACTTTTATAGGAATGAAATTTTACTTCACATTTATCTTAATCTTTGTACATTTCACATAATTAAGAAGAATAATACTGTAGTATATGATTCAAAATTATTTAGGCAATAGGAATTTAATGATGCAATTGTCTAAGAACTAAGAGTTTTGATCAGAGATACTCTTTAACCACACACGCAAATTTGATGCCTTGGATTGCATAAGCTGTGTTGGATACACTTGTTAAATTATAAACATCCATTGCTAAGGTATCAAGAATTAATTATTATTGCCGTTCTGCTTCATAATCGTTTATAATTCCTTCAAATCAAACAAAGTTATCCATTATCTCTCTTGCATTCCTTTGTCTAGCGAAGAGTAACTTTATTGTATTTGACACTATTTTTATGCATTATTGTTCTATCACATGCCTTACATAAGAAATAATGAGATAATACATTTACTATATATTTTACCTCTAAATCAAGAATTATTTTTATTTATATTTTTATTTTTGATTATCTTTCAACTTTTTTGCAGTTTACTGTTCTCTATGAAACTTCTCATTTTATTGTATTGATTGTAACAAAGCAATGCGATGAAATGAAAAGTTTCGAGTACAAAAAATATTGATAGAATAGTTAGTTAGCTTGCTTTTTAGAAAAAAATATAGAAAAGATAAGCAAAAATATGTTTTATATCTTTAGAAAATTGCGTTGGCGAAATACGGGCTGAATAAGGCGAGTTGGACTTCTATTCTGATTTTTCACGGAAACAATGAAAAAAAGAATGTGCAGAAATCGTATTATTTCCGAGAACTTTTGTATTTTCTCTTCTGTGAAAAATGCCTGCAAAAGGGGGAATAGAATACTTACTGAAAACTACATGGCGAAACACTAAATGCAAATCCTATTGCCTTTCCAGTGTCATTTCAAATCTATCTGTAAGAAATAAACTTTAAATTTGTTTTAGAAATGAATTTAAAACCAATGCCTTTAAATGTCATTACCAAAACTTTTCTTCTCAAAGTGAATACTTTTGAATAGCAAAATAGTTTTATATTTTGCTTGTTATTTTAGAAAGAATCTGAAACAGATTACAGAAAAAAAATATATAAAATAACTTTTTAGAATAATTTAAAAACACTAAAATTCTTATCTGGAAAATATGTATTGAATCAACGTTATAACAGTTTACGGAAATATAAGTGAAACTGATAAGTTTGAAATTATTTTGGAAATATTTTAAATTTTGATTTCCTCTTATAAATTTGAACATACATGGGTATAGGGTTTTGAAGTTCTGTGTTCATTGTTGCATTGGAAGGCAATTACAGCTCTAAACAGTTCCATAAGCATTTCAGAATATAATATTTTATGCAGAGAAATTTCTGATAGAAATTCGAATATCAAAAGCTGTCTAACAGCATGTTGTCTTCGAAATAACTATATTTATTTGTCTTACATCTATACTTCATCACAAAGATAAGTTTATTTGATTCTATTGTGTTTAGGGATTGCAATATCGAATCAAAATTTCAATACCGGTATTCGGTATTTTTTAGATCTTAATACCGGGATACCGGTTTTAATACCGGTATTAGAAATTTTAAGAAAAGAAAGAAAACACGGGTGTTTCTATGTTTTTTTTACCAGTTTTATTAGAAAATGTAAATATCACAAAAATAATTTGTAACTTATAAAAAATAATACATTATAACTGTAAAATATACAATATATTACTGTAAGTATAATATATATATATAATAATATATTATAACAGTATATAAAGAATCACAAAAAAGTAAAGGAACACCTTCTTTATTTAAATCACAAAAAAATATTGTTGTTGTTTCTGAAACAAGGTAGTATAGCTGCACTATACCACCTCCATGAAACCAAAGATCTCTAAAAAGTCCAAAAACAATAGCAAACCCCTTAAAATCTCAAAAATCGTAAAATTTAAACATTTAAGAATATGATTGGGGGAGGCTTGATCTGCCTTGCACCAAAGACATTCAGCAAAGATCCTCCGTCCGTGTTGGAAGGTGAGGGATTTGGTGTGTCCACTTAAAAAACGAAATAGAGCCGTTTGCAGTTTTCTAGAGATATTCAGACAATGACACCTACCGGGACTCTTACCAAAGTACCAAGTATGAGCAGGTGGGACTCTCCAAAGTGCACTCGACTCCATCTTTTTGATAGAGGAGATTTCAGAATAAGTTAGTGTTGCATCACCATGAAATATGTCAGCTGAGGCAGTCTTAGCTAAGTTATCCGCTATCTCATTACCATTTAAACCAACATGTGAGGGGACCCACTGAAAGTGTATAGAGTGTTCAACGGAGAGCCTGGCAATAATAATGTTTAGATAAACAAAAAAGTGTAAATATCACTATACAGTCTGTGGTACTATTAAAATTTTTTAAATGTGATCTTAAAAAACATAAAGCATCAATTGTACTGTCATTAAGACTGGAACGTAATTTTGTGCAAAAATTATCAGCTGTCAAAAACGCTCTTTCGGCATCTACGATAGTTGGTGATACTGTTAGTAAATTGCGATATACTTTTTCCAAATATTTTCGTCTAAATCCCTCATCTTCAAATAAATCGATTACTCGTCGGATGGTTTTGGATATAGCTGATTTCTGTATTGTATTTTGGTTCATTGAATTTTTTTATCGCTACTTTTAATTTTTGTTCAAGAGAAAATCCTTTCACATTAGTGCCATCATAATCTCCAATAACTGTACCGTATTCTTCTCAATGTGGATAGGTTTGTGGGTAAAAAATTAAAGAAGATCTGCTATAAACTTGATCAGATTTGAATTGGTTATTCTCTTTTCTTCTTTTTCATTTTTAAAATCATTATAATTATCTAAATACCGTAATACATTTTCTATTTAGGTATGCCTTTCTTCTGTGTGATTTTTCAATGTAATATATAATTCTTCAGATATTGATGTGTGCTATTCTTTCAGTGACTGCAACATGAAATTTATTGTTGAATTAGCTGCTAATAAATTAGAATCTCTCCGACATAATGTCTCAACAGCCAGTTTTAATATTAAGTTTATTTAAGTTACTAGCCGCCTTTGGCGACCAGCCTATTCGACAGTATTACCGCTCACTACAATTTTCAATTAAATATTTTAAGTAACTGGTCTCTTAATAGATTCTCAAACCAAAACATTTTTAATCTTCAAATTTTGATATTTTTTAAAAAAACCAAGCGTTTTATTTTATTTATCATCTTTATTGTTATTTATTTAAAATTATTATTATTGAATATGAGTATTGCAAACAGAATCGCTTGGTATTTAAGTTTTATGTGAACTACAAAATATTTTTCATAATTTATGTAATATTTCAAACAATAATTGAACAAAAATCATTCATATTCTAGAAATATTCTGAACACACCAAATTTTAAATACATGAATGAATGTTTCTATTTTTCACGATCAACTTAGACTTATTTATGAAGTTTTGAATTTTAAAAATTTAGAAAAACTCAACATTTTCATAATCTTAGGCCAATTAATCTTGAGACACCTGCGGGCTGATTGATGTATTTTCTTTGAAACGATTAATGGAAAATCTAAAATAATCCTTTTTTTAATCGAATAGTGATATTCAAATTTTCATAAATCAGTCAGTTTAAGTGATTGATTTAGTTGATTGGAAATTAATTCTTTTTATTTAAAATATTAGTGTTTCAAGAACATTTTGTTATTCGTAGTTTTCACAGCAGAAGCTTTATGTAAAATCAAAAATTCGTTATTTATTAGAGCATTTATTGAATCAAGTTACATAAAATATAATCATTTTCTATTTAGACCATTTTAGCAGATCTATTGTGTTCGTACGTCAACAAAAATAAAATGCAGACCAACTTATTATGAAACTAAATCTTATTACATTATAGATAATATTATCAAATTTACATCAACTTATTTTCATTCAAAATTCTAGCATCGTTTTTAAATAACAAATTAAAAGTTTCAAAAATATCACTGTTTCCAATCTGAATTTCACAACTATTTACAAAATAAAATTTATAATTATTTAAATAATCGTTAGCTACTTTTAAATAAAATATTTACGATTTATGTCGCAACAGACCTGTGTCTTACTAAAGGTTTAGAAATTAGCTGTGTGGCCCTGATTTGAATAGATATCCTGTTCATATTAAACAAAACTTGCCTTAAAATAAAACTGATTTATTGGATTAATAATATAGAGAGTGTAAAAGAACATAAAATAATTTTTCTTGAATTTATTTTTTAGGAAAAATAATATTTCATATTTGTTTCATTTCCTACAGACACGTGCCGAAAATTATATTTTTGCAGATTTCATTTCCAAAAAATATTTAATTAAAATATTAATTTTTAATTGGAGCTTTAATCAATGTGATGGCAACACTTTGAAAAAAGCTAATTTTTTCCCATGAAGGCGAAACGTGCTTAATTTTAATTTTTATTTTTTACGAAAAAAATTATTGAAAAGCATATTTAAAATATTTATTTAAAAATTCATTAAAAATAGAAATTTAATTTTAAGGTTAAAACATTGGTCTCATCTAAAAGATAAATTTTTGATCTTTAACTTCATGTAAAAATCTTTTTTGTGCGGTAATATTTTCGGAAGTTATAGCAGAAACACGCCAAAATTTCGCTTAATTTTTAAATAAATAAAATTCTAGTTAAAAATTCGAAAAAATAACCCCCAGGTGCACATTTCCGGCCTCCAAGGTATACACGTGCCAAATTTGGCAGCTGTAGGTTGAATGGTCTGGCCTGTAGAGCGCCAACATACACACACACACACATTGAGTTTTATTATAAGTATAGATATAGATAGATAACAACCTGTTCTGAATATTAAGTAGAATTCTTTATCTGAAAAATAAATTTGCTTATTTAAGCCGATTATTGCTTTTTGGATTGAATTTCTCAGTTTCAAAAATCGTTCCATCAGTAGGAGTAAAATGTTCCAACGTGTTTTAGAATCTCCTCTTAAACATTTCCTTTCATCTTTTCTCTCACTTCTATTTTGCCAAAATAAACCGATACTAACGCATGCGCAAAAGCGTGAAGGATTTTACACTCCATTGTCATACAGTACTTAATCACTTCGCCTGATTCTAGGAGGCAATATTGTATTGACAGTCTAATTAATTTCGTCTATTAGTGAGACATAAAAACTAAAACGTACACTATTTTGCTATGTTGACGATCCCTGAACAATTTAAACAATTACAAGACAATTAAAAAAATTTCTAGTAAATACCGAAAATTCGGTATTTAAACTTGTGAATACCAGTATTACAAAATTGTACAAATGGCTCAAAATACCGGTATTCGGTATCCCGGTATATCGTCATTGCAATCCCTAATTGTGTTCCTGTTTCAAGAAATATATCCGAATGTAAACACACAGAATTGGCTTCGATATAGAAAAGACTTGCTTTCCTTTACTATTTTAACTATATAGTATTCTGGATTATAATGCCAACATAGTGTAGTATTGAAAAGAATTTACACAATTTTCAGTGGAAGTTTGTAAAGAATTTTCATATAAAATTAGCAGTGAAATTCAAGCTATAAACGTGGATATTTCTTTCAAACTTCCTTCTCTCTGCCTATGTTTTCACATTAGAAACGTAGCGTGACAGTCTTACACATTCTTATTGACTGCCTACATTTTCACAATTTTCTGTGAAGTTTGTGCAGAATTTACATATAAAATTGACTGTAACATTCAAGCGATAAATATAAACGCGTTTTTTTTCAAACTTTATTCTCGCCGCATATGTTTTCACATTGTAAATGCGGCATGACAATCTTCCATTCTTATTGACTACCCTCATTTTGCTATCAATTCATATTCTATTTTAAAACAACAGCAACGATATCTTTGCTAATTTTGCAAGGCAATGACTCACATGCTGGTTTCCTATCATTTTAATGTCAATTGGATTTTATATTTTAATTTGAACTGACTTTCGTGATTTTATTATGATATTTTACGTACTTTTATTTATTTTATAATATTTTACTTGAAATTGACTTTCTGTTGACTTTGCATCAAAGAAAGAACTTGTTTGACACAGTGTTACCTACTTATTGATTCTTGTGCCATAAAATTTCAAACCAAATCCAGCTAATACTCTTCCTTCTCTTGCAATTTGATGCACCTGTAGTTTAATAGAATATTTTTTCATTCTTTATTCATATAATTTTGATGAGCATGGATCTTTTTTTTGATAAATATTAGAAATGTAATAAAAAAATAAAGTTCCTTTCTCGAATATATTTTTCAAAAGTCTCCCATCTGATATATTTTTAACAATTCGTAATTATTTTTGTTTACAATCTTATGACATTTTATGTATATAAAATGTAAAGTTGAAATCTTTTCAGTTTAACGTAAAATATTACTGTTGAATTTTACTTAAAATGTTTAAATTTTTAGGTACAGAGAATATATAAAAATAAAATTAAATGCAAATTAAATATTTGTAAAGATTTGAATAGTAATTAACTTAAAGCAATTTTACTTCGCCTCCAATTTTATTTTCGTATGATAGGACTTTATGCATCAACTGACTTTCTTCCTATCCACACATGCATATTATGTTTAAGTTATATGAATCCAAATCTAAATTGCCTTATTTCAATTCATAGTCCAAAATGAGAAATGCAAGAAAGCAAAAATACATTATATAAATTTCGAAAATCATCTAAGAAACTGAATGTCGTAATTTTTCATGAATATTCAGAATCTTCAGAATAACGGAAATAAAAGAAAATTATTTCTGAAATTATAACATAAACCTCGCAATTTGTAAATGTAATAACTTGCAACTGATTGATTAAATTCACCTTTTGTGAATTTGTGTACTGGTAACTCGGATTTATATGCAATTCGGATGTTTCGGTGAACTTAAATAGATACTTTCCCGATTCATTTATTAGATTTTCTATTTAGAATCTGTACAAAATGAGAAGAATAATTGAATATAAAATTTTACATTTTTTCCCCATTGTATGAAAATGTTGCATACATTTCTAGTTCTTCTCTTCCTTGTATTTGCACTGCATTGTTTTACATGATAAAAATACAAATTAAATGCACGCATGTTCAAGATAGAGAGATAAATTGAAAAAAAAATGAAAATATTGCAAAAATTAAAGAAAAAAGAGGAAAATGGAATTATAGAAACTAAAGTTTATTTATTTTTAGAAAGCATTCAAATCCTTCCTTTGACAAATATGAAGCTATTGGATAAATTTATCAAAATTGTGCATGCAAAAAGTGATAGTGAAATACAATTAATAGAAAAACAGATAATTTAAAGATTTAAAAGGATATTTGCAAATAACAATCTAAGAAGACTCATTAATATCCGAACAAGGAAAATAATCTAGTTATCCACGTTTGCCGCATTTTACATGTGAGGTTTCAACAAATAAGTGTATAAACATTACCAAAGATGAAAACAAGCGGAACATTGATTTCTTCTATTTCTAGAAATAATTTCTGAAAGAACGAATTATCCATTAGATGAAGAAAAGCCGTCGACTTGTAGATGAGTCAATAAGATTATGTATCTAAAATTGTTTACACATATTGCCATTTAGTCACATTTTAAGAAATTAATGATTGTTGTTTTAGATTTCATTAATAACTTATTTAATTCTACTTTAATGATAAAAGAAGCGGTTTCGGTTGACTACGTTGTGTCTAATTACATTTATTTTCGAGTAGGGTAAATAGAATTTAGCATTCCACCAGCGACATCGAAATTCAGAACAAAAATCAACATAATATTATTTCATCTAAACATATATGTAGTAGAAACACAAAAAATGTAATAAGACATTTATTTGTATTACAGAAAGTTATATTAAGATTTATAGATTACAGGGTTAGATATCAAAGTTAGAAAACTGAAGGACATTGAGTTACTAAACCCTTCATGGAATGATTCTTCAGTACTTATATTCAACCAAATACTTCTCTTATTCTACTTTAATTTTTAAACTATCGCTTTGTTTTATTTATCAAAATTCAGATTAATTTTAGAAATATCAATGAATTCAATATTTATTTAATTAGGAATGTATTATAAACATATAAAATACATTTATGACTGCTGTGAACTGACTTAATATTGCTTTTCAAACCTATAAGTAAAAATAGCGGTGGTTCCTCGTGTTTTTGATACCAGTTCAAAAAAGAAAATATCATTGAATGAAATTATCTATTATCTACCTTGACGTTCATTCTAAATATTAAAAAAATTAACAGATTAAGAATTTTTGTATTAACGGAAGATCTAACGGATTAAGAAATTTGAGAAATGTATTCAGAATTATTACATAGAATACCTTTCATAATTTTATATAAAATTGAGAAAGGATTATTGAAAGTCTTATTTTTGCCCGTGTACTGATACCACTGCACATTTAATTTATTAAATTTTCGTCTTTCACTTAACACAAAAATATACTACAATATATACTTTTATGGATGAAAGAAGTTCATTCATAAAACGATTCAAATAATCAGTATTTATAAAAGAAATTTATATTTCTCATAAAGCAAGGCTTATTTAAAATATTTAGGTTTCCTCTTATACGTTTAGAGCTGAAAAATTTTAACACTCTTTTTTGCCCTTTTAGGGACGAAATAGAAAAAAAAAATATCATGAAAATAAAATCTTATAAATATGTCCACCAGGAATTTATATTTAGAAAGGGTGAAAATTAATTGCATTTTTAGTTCGTATCTTCACCTTTTGGTTTATGGCATTTTTTTTTCTCATATGCTCTTTGGCATAAAGGAGAAAGATAATTTATTTATATTTTCACTTTAATAAATTTAAATCTCCAGAGAGCATAAAAGACCTAGAAGTTATTATTTTTTTAATTTATCGACTCACGTTTTAGTAAAAATTGGATGTTTCAGATTTTGTTTTGGGATTTAAAAAAAACAATATTTCTTATAATTATTATTCAATTACATTATTAACAATCGCTTATTCCTCGCTAACTGCACATTTCTCAAAAATTGGATATTTCCTTTTTAGCGAATTGCAGCTCTCTCTCATAATGTAGAAGTATATAAAAATAATTTGAGTTTCTTTCTACCATTTCATAATTTTTATGATTGTTATAATGATTACAAAACAATCTCTAATGTGTTGGATGCATAATATTGTCAGAGACCCTTTTTTTAATAAATGAAAAACGATGTAAGATTGTAGAAAAATAAAGTAACTAAAATGTAGTAGAAGATACAAATCAAGATGTATTATTTTGCAATTTGATATAGATAAAGTCTTTTGAAAACTTTAATTTTAAGTCAATTTAGGTTCATAGCCATCTAATTATATTTATCTCTATTGCATGTCAAAATTAAAACTGGGTATTTTTAGTTATTTATTTTTAAAATTTATATTTCACGGATTTTCTTTTTTTGGAAATCTCCGAAAGTTCTTCAAATTTTGAGATTAAAAAAAAACTACAGTTAATTAATGTAATATTCTATATTTTTATATCTATAAAAATAATTGATAAGAAAATTATATTGTCCAAATTTCTTTCTATTTCCGATTGTCCTAAAAAGTGGAAGATTGTATTATCCATTACTACCAAACATCTGTTACACTCCAAATATAGTGACACTATTAAGGGACCTAATAGTCTGCCATGTATATCATATACCAGACATGGGAGGAGTTGACTATTCAGAGACATTTACTATCCCCGCCATTATAGTGTCAATTTGTGTTTTGAAATTCACCGAAGGAGATATAATTTATCCAGGTTGCGTAAGCTTCAATTTTGTATTCCTTTAAAAATTATCCTGATCTTGAAAATTATCCTAAAGTTATTTTACAATGTCACATAAAGTTTTAACTGCTAAGAAAGCCTTGCATTTTTTTTAGAGTATAGACGATGGCGATTCAGACGGCATCAACAATTAATTACGGGTTATACAGTCCTCAATGAATAATCTTGAAACTTCTTGTTGTTCTAGAGCTAATTATCACATAATATTTGTTGAAAACACTTTTATCATATAAAAAATATTTTTTACGCAAGGAGTATTTTTATATTTAGATTTAGATAAACTAATTTATTTTAATAACAGCACACGATTTTGAATACATATCAAATTTTCCCCGGGTTTAAATAGCTCTAATGCATGTAATATTTAATTATTTTGAGAAAAAAAATAATGAGTTGCAAATAATAGAAGTTTTCAGTTCCTACTGTTAAATAAGATTTCGAATTTTTTTAATAGTTTTCAAAGTATAATGATATTTGACAATAATTCTTATTTGATATTGGAAAACTCACTAAAAGACTGGAGTTATACCATTTTAAGACCATGTATAGGAATTTTGCATTTTTAAGTATTAAATTCATAATATATAAATTTTTAATAGAAACTCATAAAAACTTTGAGAAAATCGAAACAACAAGATCTGAATTATAACGAAAAAAGAAAACATACTTTATTAAACAATGCTTTCCAAAGTAATGCCTGTATATATGTATGTAATAAATTATGTATACTTATCATACGGCTCATCCATTTTGAGATCTAATTACTTGCATCCAAAACTACAGATAATAGCAACTGATTGCTTAAATAGTGAAAACTATTGAGTCATATATATATTATGATTAAATAGTGCCAGTAAATGTATAAATATGTCCTTGCCTGTGTTAAAAAAATGTAATCCAAATTGTAGACTGATATTCTGAAACAGCAGTTTTATTCTTCTGTCTGTGAAATGTTTTTGCTTTATTATACAAGATAGGAATTCGCAATATCCTATTTCGTCGCATTTTGGTATGCAGACAGTGCAGTAGGCTATTTCTCCCCCAGATATTTCATACGGGTTTTACTATTATTCTTTATGACCGTCTGTTTGTTCGAATTTTCGAAAAAGATGCTTAATTGGCAAGCAAACTCCTCAAATGCTTTTTATTCATTATTCCTTTTGTAAATAATGATTTATAGACTTTGTTCTTCACTCTTTTTAAACCCCATTCTTTTCTCCAAAGTCAAGCGCAATATATTGTTTCTATATATATAAATTAAATAAGAAAATGATATATTAAAATTAAAAATAGTTTTCAGTTGTCTTCATAATTCATTTGTTATAATTTTATTGCATTTGAGGAAATTATTAAAAAATCTTTATATCATTATTATTTAATTGAGATATCATTATTAAATTGAGATTAATTAAAAGATACTTAAAACAACATTATCTTAATTTTCTCCTCCAGTTTTCTTCTTACTTTTTATCTCATTAGTCACGCTTTGCGCTCGGAGCACATGGCTGTTCTAGATTGAAAATAAGATTCTGTACTATTGGTCATTTCCCTTTAAGAAATAATGAATGTCGCAATGTTTTGGAATGAAAATCTTAAGGATCTAAAAAACATACCGATTCAGAGATACAACAAAAACTCTACTAATAAATCAACTTTAGAAAAAATAACATATATGATTCATCATAATTAATTCGAATAAAAGTCGACTCAAAATCGGCCTTTAAAAAGAGCAATTTTGCTGCCATGTTAATAAGACGTTTTTCTTTCTCTCCTTTATCAAAAACAATCCTGAAATTCCCGAGAATGAGTGACATATTAAAGCACGATCTGTAGATCTATGAATATGGAATAGTACTGTCTTTCGATTAACTTTTAAGGTCTAGTATATAAAAACGAGTAGAGTTACTCCTTTTGGGCACAAATTATTCAATTCTATTGAGCTAGCTGTTGGAATGTCTTTTGGATTTCCGTTGGCCTATATGTACTTAATTGGTGTCATCTTCTTCATCTCAACTCTTTTCAAAATTATGAGGGCAGTTCCAAATAAGCCTTGAGTTGACCAAAATGGTTAATTTGCCATTCTTAAATTAATTAATTTGCCATTCTGTAGCATATTAGCAATAGTAGAAGATAATCCTTAATTGGTGCGGGGTGGATATTTAAGGATATATAAATGCCTTAAGTAACATCTTCTTCATCTGAATTCTTTTCAAAATTATGAGGAGAGTCCAAAATAAGCCCTCGAGTTAACCGAAAAGGGGGAAGTTTTGCATTGATATTAAAAGTTTACTTTGTAGTGGATTTCGGTGAAAAAATATTGATTTCATAGTTCCCTAATACTAATAACAAGGAATTATAAATAGAAGGCAAAAAAAGAATATAATTTTTGATTCACAAATATATATATATATATTACATTGATACTAAAGGCGCCACCTCGCAGAGGATTTGGGCGAAAAACATTGATTCCATAATTTTATAACACTAATAACAAATAAATTTAAAGACTAATAAAGGGCGGTTATTAGAACAAAGAATACAATTTTTTATTCACAAATAAACGTTCCTTTAAAAATAACTTTTTTATTATATTTATGGAAGAGCAATAGTAAATTAAATAAAATATAAACGAACATATTTGCTGTGAACAAAACTGTACACAGCAAAATCTGGTCTTACTACTTCAGTGCCTTTTTAAAGAGTTTATTCTAATTTCCATCGAAATTAGAGTAAATTCTTTAAAACCTTTTCTAATCTTTAATAATAATAATTTTTGAGAGAATCTTCTTGTTTTAATATCGCTTTTCTCATTAAAATTTCATTAAATAACTCTTTAGATAATTAATCGCATGTACTATAACAAGACGACTAAACAAAGTTACTTTATTACAGTCATTTGCCTTCAATTTCTTACGGAGTGGCTCCTCAATCCAAGATATTAAGAAAACTTAATCATTTTAGCGGATCCGCCCTTTTGTAGTGTGATAATTTACTAATACTCAATGTTCTTAGTTGTTAGTAAAGGCTTTATTCGTGTTATTAGATTAACAACTTATAGTAATCCTCGAATTATTCTTGGGTGTTCACATGAATTATTAAGAAATGCTCACATGAATAATGAATATTGAATCCACCTTATATAATCTGCTTCAAAAACTTGAAAAAACTATAGTTTATTCTATTAAATTATAAAATATTTCATACCTATAGCAAATGTGTTTTTGATTTTGTTTATTCCCTATGTTACAAGGTATTTTGTATATTCTTGTTTCTATTCCTATATTTGAGTTACTTATTATAACAAAAGAATATAAAACGACAAAAAAAAATACATCAAATTTTTATAAATTCCAAAAACAAAATTCAAGGAAAACCTAGAAATGCAAACTAAATTAAAAAAAAAAAAAAATAGAATAAGCGAGGTCAGAGGTTTGAATCAACAATGATTTTTAACGACTCTATTATGAGGATATTGATATTTATTGCTTGAACCTGAATTAGGTAAGATCCAATTTAACAGTAAAATCTATACTCAAACTCCTTCTTCGCAAGAAAAAATTCCGTGCCATATTTTTTTTATTATTATTATCTCATCGAATATAGATGAAGTATATACTATTGTTATCAATTCAGATGCGGAAAACATCCACGTTTTCACGCATGCGCAGGAAGCGTTAATGTAATCAAAATAGAGGTAAGAAAAAAATTTGAAGGTTGAAATGTTTTCTTTAACAATAGAATGAATTTAGATTGGTTGCAAAATTAGGATGCTTAGTAGAGCGGATATCCTCCAAATTTTATAGAAAAGAAGAATTAGACGAAAATACGTTACTTTAATTTACAGTAAATGGCTTAAACATAGAATTATAACTTAATAAATTTATATATTTAAAATATTCTATTTATTTTTTGGCAGAAAATGTTTAAAATACCTTATTTTTAAATTATTTAATTTTACAAAATATTTTGATTTCCCCCTTAATACAAATGTTATGCACAGTCCATTTGATAATATTCCAGTCAAATCCACACTAGATTTTTTTTTCATAATCAGTCTTATTTATTTTCTTCAGAGGAATTTGGATTTTCTTCTACTGTTTCTCGGCAAATTTTCAATGGCATTAAAAGAAACGCTCACAATTTTACTGGTTTGTTTTACAGAATGTGTAACCGAAATAATTAATTCATCTTTTTTCCGATTCTCGGACACAGTATTTAATAACATTTTATAAAATATCTTTCTTAGGATTCCTAAGAATGCCACTGCCACCTGAACTAGACATAAGATCAAATATTTCTCACGGTTCGAATTAAAATAATTAAAATGTCATATAATCAAAACGACCCGCAGAAAAAATGAATTAAATTTACCGAGGTGGAACTCGAAGTTTAACTCTGACAAAAAATTCGATGAAACAGCTCAATAAAATACATAAGTCATGTTATCTCCTTTGTGCTGTTAAGAGTTTTTAGATATTTTTAAAAATTTCATTTGATTTTACTATTTTTTCATATAATTGCGTCTGTAAGAAATAATCATGATAAAGTGAAAAATGCAATCAGTTTTGTATTCAGAAACTAAACCTGACATATATAAGCATGATTTTTAAAAATCATATTAATAAAAATTTAATATAATCATTCATTAAAGTTTAAAAAAGAAACCCATCAGATTTTCCAAGGAATTTTTATGAATTTTGCCACAAATTTAGATTGATGTAAAGTTGAAAAAAAAATTTAAAATTAATTTCTAACATGGAATTTATATTTTAAAACATCGGTTTCTTATCATGTAGTCATAAGTTAATGTTTTTAATTATCATTCATAATTTATGTATATTTCTAAAATGCATACTAATTGAGAAGCATGGCGAATGAATATGCTATTCACATATGCTTTAAAAAATAATAATTACTCAAAAATATAAACGTAGATTTTCAGTGTAAAATAATGAAATGAATTCAGTTCATCAAACTATTAAATACTATTTGTTCACAGGAATTACATCTTCTGATTTCTGAAATGTGGAATAAATTTTACATATTATATATAGCAAGGAATTTTGATAAGCTATTCCAAAATTTTCCAAAATTATTTCTGAATTTAGCGTTTTTGGAATGAATCTATTAACAAATATTAAAGACAGACTTCGATAAATTACCTTTCGCAAAGAAAATTCCTTTCATACTGATTATGCCCTTTTTAAAGATGTAATAAAACATTAAATATGCGATTTTATTTATTTTATTTTTTAAATAAAAATAAAATAAATAAAAAAAATTAAAGATGCAATGAAACATAAAACAAAAATAAATTAAATTGGTAAAGAATATCGCATTCTTATAATCTGTAAGCTTGCAACCTTAGAAGGATAAATATATCGCATATATTTTCACATATATATTATATCAGTTTAAAGTTTATTAATTTTAATAAAAGAATTAATTTAATAGTATACAAAATAACATTAAAAGGTTGGGTTAAAAAGTGATATAACAAGTTCTCTGAAAGGAAACTTTTGCTTATGAAAGCCATAAGATAGATAAACTTCGAAGTCATTCGCGCATATTACTTTTTTTACATCGGCACCATGGTTAATAAAATATCTCTGCCACCGATAAATCAATTTATCTAAAACGTCATAAATGCAATCAGAGTTTAGGTCACTGAACTAACTAACGACGGTTTTTTTAAACTTCGTCATCTGGTCGGAAATACTTTCTATATCTCTAATATTAGATGGTGCACCTAAGTTCCACCCTGTAAAATGCAGTGCAGGAAATGAAACATCATTCATTT
>JAPMOR010063375.1:45113-61586 GCA_026543865.1 Argiope aurantia | reverse complement strand
TTAAAAAATAAATTAAGAATTGAAACTTAATTTTCAATCAAATTCTCTTGAATATTCATCCACAAAGGTACATATTAAGAATTTAACTAGAAAAAAATTTTAAGTTAAAGTATCTTCTTTGTTAGTTCACCTAAGATACAATTAAAGTCAACTTCATATTAAAATACTTCAAAAAGAAATTAGAATACATCTTATTACTAAATATTATTTGAAATACATTTTTTCAAATAAGTTTAAATGAAATAATTTTCGTTTTTAACTTTTAATATCACTTCAACTTTAATTTACAACCAAATTTCATATTCCGTTTGCTTCTTACATTTTATGTATCACTGATAGTTATCAAATGGAACATTTTTTTATAAATAACCTTAATCATTAACTTAAAAATTGTCAACTAAGTACACTAATTAATGATATCTCATTGTTATTCTACATGAAAAAATTCTATATATATAAGCATCAAACACATAATGAATTACATCGAACTAAAGACTTCTTATCTTTCAATTTAGGTAAGAATCCTAAGGAACAATCTCATCGGGATAACGTGGCCGTAAAGATAGCATAAGATAAAATAAACAAACGACGTAAACAATTTATATACTGAAACCAATCAGAAGAAAATTGAATGATAATATTGACAAACCTTTCGTATCCTTTGCTCCTTGTTGAAGATCTCATTCATTTTCGGTGCGATTTTTCACTTTTAGCATTTTAAAACTGGGCAGGAGAACTTTAAGTTGTGAAATGTAAGAATACGAAACGCATTGTTTGCACTTCTGCGGTGCATGAATCACGAGGAATGTGGTTATAAACACTTTTATGGCTTGTTCGTCATAGAAACTTAAACAAAGTCATTTCTTAAATGAACATAACTGGGACAGTAGGGCTCGGTACAGGAAGTGACGTACAACGGCTCTGCATACTACTCCATCCACGTTTTCTAACGAAAAGTTACAAACCTTTTTCTTATAAATCAGAATAGTTTCTATAATTTTTAGCATTCGTTAAAAAAAAGACTCGTAAGCACACGCGCATTACCATCGAGACAGATTAAGCCGCAAGCTTGGGAAGGCGTTGAAATCAAAAAGGGTGGTTCTTTTTCTAATTAGCAAATAAATAAGTTTGTAAAAATTACAAATCCTAAGGCTAATAAAATAATAGGGTAATATTAATATTCTAAAACGCATGAATGGTCAGGTTAAGTTTCATTGCGTTTACATAATTATTAATAAAATTATTTATAATATTTATAAAATCGAAAATTTGTTTTAAAAGTATTGCGAACAAACATTGATGTTGGGCATTCTGCAGCCATAAAAGATAAATAAAAAACCAATATATGCAAGGTGATTACACTTACAGTCTAAAAGGAATTTCTAAATCATTAGAAGTAGGCATATAGTAGGCATCCAGTTGGAACCAGAATAATATCCTCCCAAAAAAATTGGCATAATATCTCTAATAAAGATGTTATACCAGGAAACGCCTTGTATAGCATTGGCTTCTCAAAGGCACTATTACGCCAAAGGTTACCAAAACCTTTGGCTTGAATTTAATCATCTTTACTGAATCTATATTTTTATCTTTGACGAGTTTTTTGGTGATTATTCCATGGCATGAGATTAATAGTATGTGAAAATTGAATTTGTGTTTTAGTCACGTTTTTTACTAACCAATCGAAACAAAAATTTATCATAGAGCTACATTTGTAGTCAAAAAATCACATATCAAGTTTGATATGTTAAATATGTTTTGTGAATTTACGTGTTTACATGTTTCCGACAGAGAGTTAACTCTTTCTTGGATTTGGTTCAAAATTTTATTCGTGTCTACACTGTAGTTATTAAATCTGTGTACTGAATTTATCTATATAGATCTCTTCGTTTTTTAGTTATCGTGTTAAATTATATTCGAAAAATCAGTCTGACAGAATTCCTATGAGCGGAATTTGATCAAAATTTAATAGAAACTTGCACAAATTTTGTGTAAAGACTGCATACGAAATTTCACCTGTCTAGCTCAAAGCGTTTTCGAATTACCTTTGTAACAGACAAGCAGACACCAAAAGTGGATTTTCGATCTCAGGGAGGTCTGAGACGTGGAGATTCATCAATATCTCGAGTTCGAACTTTTTTGAGGATTATAATATTTTTTTCTATACTCAGTATACGAAAAAATGAAAAGGACAAATATAAGACTAATTATAAGGCAATTATTAGGCTTTGAAAATATAGAATTTTGTACAGAAACCACATTGTTCTATTTTGATTTACTGCAATAAGTCCACACCTCAAGTGAATAAATTAATAATAATCTATACACTGGGTATTGTCTCAAAAAGTACCCCAAAACAGATAACCATTAGAGACAAGAATATACTTCCAGCTGGAAAATTGCTTTAAATGTCGTAAATAATTATATATTTCTTGAACCTATCAATGCACTGGCGATAAAAGCCTAAATTGTTTTAAAGTTTCCTGATCTCAATAATATTTTTTTTTAATTTTTGTAAAATATTCCTGAAGCATTAGCATTTTAAATGGAAAAAAATCTACTCTCCTGTGACTAAAATTGTCCAAAATATGGCACTTTAACCCTTTCTAGGGAAGTATGCTTCCACCAAATTTATCAATCTTTGTATGAAATTATGTAGGTTGGCATAAGTTCTGACAAATTTTTTTAGTAAGTCAGAAACTTAGATGCTTCAGTTCTTTATCTCAGACAAAATGATGTGTCTTGATTTGTTACTTAATTATTAATTAACCAGATTAATTAATTAATCAAGTTAAATTTATCTAACAAGCTAAATGAATCCCTTTTCTTATTCTAATTTCAAGCCTAAAAATATTTTAACATAATATGACTAGAAAAAAAAATGGTCCTTTAAAGGGTTAAATATCAACGTTTAAAACCAATCAATGATCGTCTCAAAAACGTTGAGTATGTTGATTGGCGGATGTAGTCATTACAATAATCTAAAAGTGTTTTAATGGTGACAGCAAAAGTGGTTTTAATTGAGTGAGCAATTAATAATTATATACAATATTCCTAATAACTACTTATTTAATTTCAGTTAAATATGTATTCGTGGAATGAAAAATAAATTCAATACTTGGAATAAAAGTCACTAACTCTGCAATTTCTGGATGGAATTACAAAAAGAAACGGTTAAAAAAAATCGAAAACATTTAAAGCGGATAGTATATATATATAAAAAAAATTTTTAAAAAAACCTAATCAAAAAAGTTTGAATATTAATGTTTTCTTAATCTGTTTTTTCACATTTTTAAGACACGTGCCTTTTATTCTGAGTGTTTTTAGATAAAATGCATCACTAAATTACTCCACGAGATTGTTAGATTGCACGTTATTTAGATTAAAAATTCATCATCAGAAGAAAAAAGATAGTTTAAACACAGCGTTCACGCGATGCACTATCTACAATAAATCGATAAATAAATATAGCGTCCAGCAAATATAAAAGAAATAGCCATAAATTATTTATGGCGAATATGAATTGCTTTTCTACGTAGCATACATCAAAACTTATTTAACTTCGGATTCTGAACTCTTGGGACAGCGGCGAAATGGAGTGTAAGTGCCGGTAATCATATTTTATTATATTATGGAGCAAAATTAAGTAATCTAATAATAAAAGTGCAATTGAATGTAGAGTATAAATGTATTTAATTAAACCATTGGTGCTTTGTTTTATTTTATTTATTTTATACTTATGAACAGAATGTTTATAATATTATGGAATAAACTGTCGAGGTAACTTGTCATCAACAAGTTATTTTTACAATCGATTGTGAATCGGAAAAGCAAAGGCTTATCGCCACGGGAGATTATTTGCCGATAAATTTAAAGTGATTATAAAATTTTAAAAAATTACCGACCTCTAGTAATTAATTATACCATTCAAGAAAAATGGATGAAATTATGGATGCCGGTCTTTTACGTAAGCATCGAGGAATGATGCCAGTAACAATAGCTCAGTTTCCACAATAACATAGCAACGTCTTTTTCTTTGGTTAAAATACAATTTCCATGCTTAAAGAACATAAATGGTTTTGGAAACACATCAAAGGTATGCAATTCCCATAAAACTCTTCAGCAATTAAAACTCCGCATTCTAACAACTAATATTTTTGCGTTTGCTTTTTAATGTTATCACGAGGGCAACATTTTTGATTTAATGCAAAATATTTCAATTCCATTGCTTCCTTTATCAAAAATCGTTCATTCGAAAAAAATAGTACACTGATTCACTTAAAAATGGTTCGAATGAAGATTATTATTTTTACAAAATTACAAATTATTATTCTTGGAAGAAAATAATTGTAATTTTTAATTAATTAATCCCATGATGTCAGAGTACGAGTGCGATTCATGCATCGAATTATCGTATTTTTAAAACTTATAATCTAAAATTTAAATATTCACATACTTTTATTCAAAAAAGATCATTTGATTCAAAAGTTCGTAAATCTGTCAACCACTTAAGTATTCTATCATAATCAGTTGAATCAATATGATGTTTTCAAAACAGGTGTCATCTACGTAGTTAGTAGACTAAACAACACAGTTAACGGTTAATGGAATACACCGACGCAATGTTTATTTCCTCTTACCGTATATAATTACATGCTTATGTATAAAAATCATTTGATTTATAATGGATTAGAGGGTGGATAGTCTTATTGCTACAGAACACCCAGACGAACACTTTCCGAAAAATAATTTTTATTGCAATAACGTTGTATGAGTATTTAATACTGGTTATTGAACATATTTAACCCTTTGCACTCGGAAAAGTAATTCGATGCATACTTATTCACTTAATGCATGGACTTGTTTATTATACCAAAAAATAAACACATATAGTTGTTTTGGGTTTCCCAGAAAATGAATCTACATATTTTTTAACATTCTGTAAGTATTTTTAACAATTAAAATTTAAAAATAAATAAATAAAATGTCAGAAATGATGCATCGTCTTGAATGGTGCTGGAAAGAAGACATTCGAGTGAGAAGTGTTAAAATAAAGAAAACTTCATATCGCACTGAAATTGAGTACCAAAGATAGATTTAATTTTTATAACTTTTATTACAATCCTAAAAGAATTGCTATTTACAACAATATTCTGTAACTAAGTATAAATGCAATAAAAAAGTTTTTTTCATAATAAAAGAGGTACTTTTTACCGCATGTTACTGAATTACCACCATTTAAATAAAATTAAAAACGGAAAAATTTTCAGTTTTATAAGAGGGATATACATAATTATTTTTAAGTACATAATTCCACAATCCAGTAGTTGTAAAAGATTAGGGCAAATATACTATTTCCTAGAGGAAAAGGAAATATTATTTGAACAGTCAAGAACTCAAACAATTAAAAATTGAGCATTAGAAATGAATATTTTCTTGATCATAGTATAAAATACAGATTCATTCTAAAATTGCTTAGCAATACAAATTTATTTTATGATTTTTTTTGTAAAATTTTATAAAATATTATGTTACTTTCAAATGTTTACAAATGTGAAATATTTACTTTATCTATAAACAGCTAGAAAAGTGCAAGAAAAAGCTAATGATTTGCATTATAAGATTATGCCGGCAGTTATAAAAAAAAAGAAAATAATATCAAAAATTGCATATTGTTAATTAAATTTTGGCATTTTCATTTGAAAGTTATTTATTTTTACATTTATCAAACCAAATAATTAAAAATTTACGATTTTTTTTCCCCATTCGAAACTTAGAGTATAATGGCAATTAAATTAATATAAATTTAAATATTTTATATAGTTTATAAAATAAAATACTGGTTATCCTGAAGTTCTGTATGCTTATTAAATTAAACAAGAAAAGGACACTTTAAAACTCTATTTGCAAAATAAATTAAATAATTTCTTAGCATATAAATTAAAACTCATCTCGATAAACAACTACGATAACGATTATAACATTTACCAAATATAAATTTTAATTTCGATATGAAAAACTGATGTTTTAATGAAATATTCAAAATAATTTTTATTGTTTTTTTTTTCATAATAGGTATCCACGCTTTATAGAAAAAAAATCTCTTTTTGCGGTGTTAAAAATAAAATATTATCAAAATACTCAGACGATTAGTGAATTATTTCCAGATAATTATCACAAAAAAATAGTGAAAAGTATTGTAAATTCAATAAAAAAAAATCTGTGCATTTCTAATATTTACATATGCATCGAGCAAGGCCTAATATAACAAACATGAGATTTATGAAGGGTTTGAGAAGAAATAAAATTATGCTCTTACCTTATGTATAGTCTCTTCTACTTCCGGTTCATAATACTCATTCAAAGATCGACATGAAGCTCTTAATGCATCTCTAGTTCCGGTTAAAGTCAACAATGTGGGATCATCTGTTACACCACATTCGGCCATATTGAAAAATCAAATATCAGCTGATTGCCGTATTTGTAGAACACTTGCGATGGTTTTGAATTTTTAAGTAGCAGATGGAATTTTAAATGCAGTCGTTTATGAAACAATTTCAAGCGAATAAACAAACAAAAATATTTAGAAGATTCGTTTTATTCTTCTGTAAAGGAAATAATCGTTTGAAAATTATTTTTATAATTTTCTTTTTATAAACTTATTTTACAAATTTATTGGTTTCAGTATTTTGATAGTTTATCGATTTTATTTGTTTTAAGCTATAATTGACGCAATGATTTTATATGGAAAAATTTCAATATAATAAATTCTGGAAACTTAAAAGAGCCCTTTTTATTAAATGAATAAAATAGCTGTTTCAATTTACTTTTCTTAAAACTACACGATTTGTATCATCCCTCGTAATTTATTTTGATTAATTTCATAGCAAGAAAAATTATTTATAAAAGTAAAAGTGAGAAAATTTTTGAACGGTTAAAATACTTTCGCCGTTTTAGATACAAAAAGTGATAATACAAAATGATGCTATATTTAAAAACATAATCAAATCTTCATTTTATAAAATGAAATAACTTTTCAAAATTGAAAAGTAAATAATATTGCTTTTTTCATATAGTATTTTATATATATATTTAAAATTTAAAATCCTTATGAATTCTGCAATAATAAAATAATTTCTGAAAAAAAATAATGAGATAATTTATTCAGAATTTTTCTATATATCCTTCTATATATTTAGCGAATTAACGATTTTTGGCTGTTTTTAAGGTAATTTTTTATTTAAGAAATGTAGTTTTCTAATCGGACAGCGCGTTTTAGAATACGCACTAATATCTAATTGTCATAATATTCCAAATTAAATTTCTTTGTTTTGTTTATTTAATATGAAGATTAAAACTGCAAAAGAAAACTATTAGTTTTACAAAATCGCAATTAAATCCTCTTAACCAATGCCGATAATCAAGAAGAATCAGAAACTGCCACTTTCTTCATCGTTCCAAAACCACGACACTATCAAAACAAAAAATTTTCACGCCAAGCGAAATCAAAACATTAGCTGAAATTGCCAAATAACAAGGTCGAATTGTTTTCCATTTAATTCACTAATTCAGATTCACTGAGCAAGCAATTATCACCTTTAGCCGTTACCACACAGCACCACACACCTACATAGTAAACACCATCACGAAGAACTGTAAACACAAGGATAGCGTGTAGCAGTAATTCATAAAGACTGCATAGATACTACTTTACTACGCCTCTGTGCTTAGGCCTGTTCTCTTACACTGCGCCTGCGCGTATTTTGAAAGAGCATCTGGTCGATCAATAAGGGCGAAAACGCTTCTGTAATACTTTCTTGGTAAAAGAGAATGAAAAGGGATGGAAAGAGGGGGATGGGGATCGTTTCAGTACATTTCAATTATTTCTTAAAAGCTTTTGGCTTCTCTGTAACTGACAAGAGAGGCATGTGTCCTTCGAGCATATATTTCTTTAAATGTTTTTAGATTGTAAGTGTCTAGTCTCTCTCGATCGTAATTGTTTATTTAAAAAGTTCGTGGGTTCAAACTTTATGACTTCCGATCGCGCTTCGTTTCTAAAGGGGCTTGAACTTTAAATAAATGTACCATTTTAATGATAATGAAAAAAACTAAAAGATTATTTTAATTGCAAATTTAATTCATTATAATAAACGATGAATTTGGAATTTTAAACAAAAAAGTTGCGCAATTCTTCTCTATGTCACATACATTTATTCATTTTTATAAATGGCACCTTATGTTTGTCGTAAATAAATGCATCCTTGCAGATTTCAAGGTCGGGTTAAGCTTTCTCGGATTTTTATTCCTTTGCGCTTGGAAAAGTAATGCGATGCATAATTATTCATCTAATACAAAGATTTGTTTATTGCTCTGAAAAACAAACATAATTATTTTAAATCGAATTTCCTTGAAAAATTAATCTAAACATTTTTACCATTCTGTGGGCCATTTTAACAATCAAAATCTCCCCCCGGTGGAGACCTCGAAATGAGAATGAGATGCTTCCGGTTTGGTGGTTGTTTCTCGCCACATCTGTGGGTACACGAAAAGGTGGGGGTCTGGCTCCTCCCATCGATGACGGGATGTACTTCCTTCGGGGAGGGTTGTACCGTGGCCGGTGATGGCCCTTAGGACTCAAACACAATTCCCGCCAGTATTGTTGTTGCAGCTGTCCGGTCATTCAGCCTTACGGTTTAAATCCGTGTGTCTTCGTGGCGGGTCGGAGAGTCAGTTGGTTAATACCTCGCATACGCATTCAACCAAAACTCAACCTAAAAAAACCAAATGACTTATCACGCTTACATGTTTCTGAAACCGATAGACCGACAGACATCGAATTCCTTGTTGGATTTGGCTTCAAATTTACAAGAAACTCCCTGGGGGCACCTCAAAATGAGGATGAGATTCTTCTGGTATGGTGGTTGGCTCTCGCCATCCTGGTGGTTACATAAATAGGTGGGGTATCTGGCTCCTTTCATCGATGACGGGACTTATTTCCTTCGGGAAGAGTTGTACCGTGGCCGGTGATGGCCCTTAGGACTCTACCCCAGTTCCCGCCAGTGTTGTTGTTGCGGCGATCCGGTCATTCAGTTTTATTTATCCGTGTGCCTTCAGGCGGGTCGGATAGTCAGTGATATGACTTAACCATCAAATTTGAAAAATAAATAAATAATGCACCGTCTTAAATGGTGAGTGAGAGGGGTCATCCGAGTGCAAGGGGTTAAACATTATATATCCCTGGGTCCCTTCTTCCCTCCAAAATTTTGAAATTAAATAATTTTTATCGATTTTAATTTAATTTTTGTGTAAGCAATTTAGAGAAGCAACTTTTGTCAAATTAAAATAACAAAATGCTTAATTGTAGATTTCAGTACATCGCATATAAACGAGGGCAAGTATGAAAGCTCAAAGTACTTTTAAGTAAAATTGTAAGAAAAATGATGATAAAATTTTCTTAAGACAATCAAAATAAAATTTAAAAACAATAGCGCTCATTTTTTTAGAATTATAATGCATCGCATTTTTCAGAAATATGAAATAGCATAATATAAAACATGAAAATGTTAGTTAAGATTGCTGCTAGAATAATTTGCCAATACAAGCTTAAACAGTACTTAATTTTGATAAGTTTTATGATATGTTCATGTAGTTATAAAGGAACGTAATCATGTAATTACATTCCTTTGCAATTAAATGGAAGCACAGCATTAAAAAACTTTCAAAATACCACAAAACAAATCTCCCGGACTCGGAATTGGATGACTCAAGAGCCGGCATTACCTCTCCAGACTTCCTCGCTAGACTAATGGTTAGCCTCCGATGAGTTTAACATGTATCAAGGTCACAAACCCGGAAGTTCTAAGGGTAATCGAGTTACAACTCGAAATCTCTTCGGCCCCTAACCCGAGATATTATCACCAGGCCACCACGTTCTCAGAAATTGTTATATAGGTTCAGATTTTTATGCTTCAAATAAGGTTCCTAGTAAATGAAATGCATGTGTCATCATTGCTGTCTCATTAGAGATAATAGAAGCATGATTCCTTATTTGTCCTTTGAAAGTGAAGCAATTTGCTTTTTTATCTTTGCAGAACACTCTTTATATTGTTACGGGAAATCTGTCCTGTAAAACTTTGAAATCCCAAAAAATTGCAGTAGAAAAAATATGGCGCTTTACTCTATACGAAATATAGGAAGTAAAACACAGATGAAGCGAACAAAATCAGCACTTGTAAAAATCAACATCAGAAACAGCAAATCTTTACTAAACAATCGCAAAAGAACGTAGAGAAATTGCTAGAAATTAACACTCCAAATTCAGAATTCGCTCGATTACTTTTTCTCTCGACTCGATTCCTCCTTTTCTTGTCTGTGCGCCTCTGCTTTTGTAGCTTTCCTGACAAGGCATTAAATGTTCAAAAAGGTAATATGGCCAAGATCCCCGAATATTTGGGAACCTTCATTTTTGTCGCCAAGTAGACGTCAAATGCTCGCCAAGGTTGAGAGTTATTGACCGTGCTGTATCCGTTTGAAATATCTGTAAAACTCTCTACCGTACTATGAAACTAACTGCGCAGGGAAACAATATTATAAATTCGTAATAAAATCTATTCTGCTGCTTTTCCGGGAAATCAGGAACTATCAACTCTTTCAGAAACTTTTTAAAAAATCTTTCATCCGATTTAGTCACAATTTCAGTTCAAACAATGATGACAAAATCAGTCAAGGAATTTTTTTTACATAAATCCTAATATTCTACTACCGATATTGGAAAAACTAATCAGTTATTCTTCAACCATACTAGACAGATCTATAGCACAAGTTCGATTAAATAAAAAATGGTAAAATCATTTTTTCAGTCGTTTCTTTGTCTCCGAAAGTAATAACTGCTCCTGAAATTTAGGACCAAAAAAAAGCAAACATCTCCAAAAAATTCCGCATTGAAATAGGAAAAAAACAAAGTTGTAAAATTGACTGTCTGTATAATTAAGGTTTCTATAATTGCCAAATACTAATAAGGGGCATTTAACAGCTAAATAAACAGAACATGGGAAAAGTGAGTCGGTAATGATTTAATTTACTCAAATAAATATGAATAGAATGTTTTTCTAAAGTGTCAATTTCAGTTCTGCGTCTATAATTAGCTTTAAGAGATACAAGATATTTTTTTATCAACATTATAATGATCTAACGAATTAAATTTTTGGGGGTCACATACTACTTTGTAGTCCGTGAAATTGAAAATATCCTTAGAAATTGAAGTGATTCTGGTCACATACTACTTTATAATCCTTGAAACTGAAAATATCCTTAGAAGATGAAGTGATCCTGATATTTGGTTCCCGAAGTGATTCTGATTATTTCAATATATTCATCTTTAAAATTACTAAATCTTGGATATGTTTTATTACATGTAGGATTGCCATAATTGACAAGCATTTCCTGGACTGTCTGAATTTACAGGACAAAATTTGGTGGCAGGCCCTTTTATATTGGAAAGTCAACATTATATAGATTTCCATAAAATGAAATATATTTATGTATAAACAATTGCGTTTTCAAATATTTTTAATAAATGTTCTCTAAATATACAATCTATTCCATTTAATTAATATGTAATAGGTGTAGTATAGTTTTGTGCATATAAACGACGCCTCTATTCTAGTATCATTGAAATTAGTACTTGAAATAGCAGTCTAGCTTACTTTCAAAGTATGAAGGTAGGTAACTTTCAGACAAAACTGAGCTATATAATGAATCCAACGAAAATTCCAGTTGACAGCAGTATTTCAATGAGCAGTTCTTTGCTATAACGCTCATCAGTTTATTAATTTTCTATTTAAGGCTAGCCAAATACACAACCAGAAGATGTAACTTGTTTCATCTGATTGTTCCTCGGCTATGCTATGCTGCTACATTTACTTCTTAAATACTACTTCAAAAAACACAAGTTTTCAATAAATTTTCTTTTTAAAAATAATTTAAGAATTTTCTAAATAAGTTATACTATATGTATATCACGTTTTACTAGTCCGATATATGATATTTTAGCAGATAAATATTAGGTCTACCGGAAAGTTCTGTCCGTTTTAGAATGAAACAAAGGAATACATTTTTTCATACTTTGGATAAACTTTATTGAATAATATAATTGCCATCATTATTTATGACTTCTTGCCAGCGTGACGGCAATTTGTATATCCCATTTTAAAAAAATGTCTTATCTCTAGAGGCCAAAAATTGAACCAGTGCTTGTCTGATATCTTCTTCGTTCTTGAATTGTTTGCCCTGCAAGAAATTATTTAAGGACAGAAACAAGTGATAATCAGATGGTGCTAGGTCCGGGGAGTATGGTGGATGCGACAGAATTTTCCAGCCTAGCTCTGCGACTTTCTGACGAGTCCCCACAGCAGCATGGGGCCTGGCATTGTCATGAAGCAGTATGATGTCCTTCCTATTGAACATCGCCGGCCTCTTTTCTTGGAGTGCTGTTTTTAATTTATCCAATTGCTGACAGTACCTCTCCGAATTTAGCCTTTCGTTTGGTTTCAACAGCTCAAAATGTATTGGTCCTCGAATGTCCCACCATATACACAACATTCTCTTGTTCAGGCTCAACTTCGGTTTAGAGGTAGAGGGGGCAGGTTTTCCGGGTTCACAATATGCCCTTTTTCTTATGATGTTTTCATAGGTAATCCACTTTTCATCCCCAGTTATGATTGTAACCGGAGCGGACAGAACTTTCCGGTAGACCTAATACTTTTATCTGGCAACATGTAACGACACGGAATGAAATTCTAATTTCAAATAGAAAAAAGAAAAATTTTATTCAAAAACGCTTTTACAGTCAGAACTAAACAATTTTAACAAATAACGGCAAAAAAGTATTTAAAATGTAAGATAGCTCTTAATGATACAACCATAGTTTTTTCAAGCTGAAATTATGGTGCTTGTGATAATGTTGAAAAAAAAATGTAAAATATATGGTTAAAAATAAATATGCGATAAAATATATGGTTAAAAAATTACAGTTATCTATTTTCTTCATGGTTTCAAAAGAACTCGTTTCTTTTTTTCTTTTGATATTCACTTATAAATTTAAAATTTCACAAAAAAAAAAAAAAAAAAAAAAAAAAAAAAAAAAAAAAAAACTCCCATTCTTGAAAATTGTGGCTAATTCTCATTTTTCTCATTGAATTCCATTCCAGTTTTATTTCACAATAAAAAAACTTCATTATTTTTTTAAATGAAAACATATTTATTTGTATTTGAAATAATAAAAATTTTAATATAAAAAGAACTCGGAGGGGAAAAATGATTGGAAAAAATTCCAAATTGATCTTCTCAAAGATTTAAATGACCAAAAAAATTAAAATTATGGCCGAAAGACACAATAATATAAGACAGAATAAATATTTAGACGAAACAGTTCCTAGTTTTTGAAGAATAAGAATAAAAGAATATTTCATTCATTAACGGCCATATTTCTTTATAGCATTTTTTAAGAATCATAAATGCTCATTAAATTTCATTACATAAATTTGGAGGACATTAAAATTCTGCAAAATTCAACAATGAAATAAATTTCCTTTCTTTAGTCTGACATTTACTTAAATTAAGAAGAAATAACTTTATCCTAATTAAAAAAAAAAAAAAACCTTTCTCAAAGGCAAGGGAACACAAAATTCCTCAACTACAGGAATGGTTATCAGACCCATTTAGCTTATTATTAGCTTACTTTTAGAAGAAAAAAAACCCTCTAAAATCACGAAGTGGTAGTATTAACAACACTGATCTAATTATTATCAGATACCTCAAAATTAAATATTTAAAGTTAAATAAAATTAAAAAAAAGTTTCACAGAGAAAAAATCCCCCGAAATCATTTGCATTTTCATGTTCAAAGTTTTATGTAATCATCGTTCTTTTTCTTTTTTCAAATCTCATCCTCATTTTTCTCATCACAGGACGGTCTGCTCTTTTCAATAAATTATGCAAACTCCCAGAAGAATAATTAGCCGTCAGAAAGCCGTCACTGGCGAGAAAAATCTTGGTGCAAATAATGGAAGATAAAAGTAATTGTTTGCCAGAAGGGAAAAAAAAAAACGTTTTACTGTATATGAAAGAAAGTAAAATTACTTTTCGTTGTCTGAAACTAATTTTTATGCAACTATCCCTCAAAAGGTTTAACTATTCTTTTTTAAACAGTTTTCTGTGGGGTTTTTTTTTGTATGTTTGTGATAATTAGACTCTTAATTGAATAAGCAAGTTCTATTTAAATATTTTTAAAGTTATTCTTCATACAAGATTATCTAAAAATTAAGAGTTAATTTAAAATACTTATTTCTAATGAACGATAATAAATAGAGATGCATATTGTACATCATTGGATTGAAAAGTTTCATTATTATTATCATTCATATGATCCTTATAAAAGCGATGTTATTGTTTGCTACCGAGAAAATCATCAGAGAGATCTTGTAGTGAAAGCTTATAAGCCAGTTAACAGCTACGCTACGCGAGCAATTTCTTTTGTATTGTGGTCATGTTACTGGGCTGCGAACCACAAGGTCCCAGGATCTATCCTCCCGCATTCCAATCCGCCACAATCTCCCCAAACTTTCTCGCATACTCTTTAATAAAAGTGTTATCGTAGACAATGCTTCACGTGGTATTAGCGTATAATAGTAACTAAATATTAAACTTTGACTTGAATTTTGCATTTTTACTGAATCTATCATGTGATCTTTGGCGAGTTTTTTTTGGCGATTAATCACTGCCATGAGGTAAATAGTATACGAAAATTGAATTTTATTTTTAGACGCATTTCCACAAAACGATTGTAATCAAAATTTGACACAGAATTGCAATTGTAGTCGCAAATTACATGCCAAATTTGATATATTTCGGTCACTGCGTCTTTGAGTTATCTCATTTACATGTTTCTAAAATTGCAGACCAGCAAACGGTTAATACCGCGTTGCTTTTGGCTCTAAATTTGACAGGTGTCTACACTATAGATGTTAAATCTCTGTATAGAATCTTATCTATCAAGCTCCCTTCGTTTTCTAACTATCGTGTTAAATAAGATTCAGACAGACGGACTCCTATGAACAGATTTTACTCAAAACTTGATAGAAATACAGTAATTTGGTATACAAGACCATATACCAAATGCCATCCATCTAGCTCAAAAAGTTTTTGAGTTATTTTTGTTACAGATAGAAGGATAGACAGATATAATGCCAAAAATGCGTTTTTAGAACTCAAGGAGGTCTGAAACGCACAGATTCATCAAAATCTCGAGTTTGAAATTACAATTCTTTCTCTATACTTCTTATAAGAGAAAGTATAAAAGGGCGATTGCTCAGAAAATGTTGTTTTGTGTGCTGCAGTATTCAAAGAGTGAAGTCATTGTTGCTTAGCAACATGCATTTCGCTTAAGTTCCATAACGATATGCACGTAATAAGAAAGTTACAGTTTGTATATGAATTTCATAGATATGCAAAGCGAAAAGCACAGATCATCCAAGAAAATCGATGAAAAAGATCCAGACATGAAAGCAAAGGATTTCCTCATCAGTAATTTTACAATGAAATTTTGAGGGGGATTGCTTTGACGCATGACGATTTAGGAAAGGAAATTTTAGGTATCTTTTAAAGAATGTTGTAAACATTAAATATTTTTATCCCATCACTCGGAATGTGAGAAAATGTTGAGATGATCAGTTTTCTAGAGAGAGTATCGAATTAATTATATATAAAAAATAGAATGGGATCAGGAAATAAGAAAACATTTTAGAATGAAGTTAATATGGGCTAAGTTAAGGTAAAAATTAGGAAATTTAGGTAATTAATTAGAATTTAAATTAGATTAAGAGATATACATACACACACACACACATGCATATATATATATAAGTGACGATATTTTTAAATCGAATTTCAATCCTAATTAATTTTCAAAGCGTTATCGTAATTCAGTCCTTATTAACTTCATTCTAAAATATTCTCTTATTTCCTGATCCCATTTCACTTTTTCTATTTAATTAATGTAACAGAACCTCTGTAAAATGCTTTAGTCAGCCACGGTTCCCACGTTCCGAGTGAAGCGATAAAAATTTGTCGATCTAAGATATTCTTTTAAAAGATTCCTATAATTCCCTTATTTAAATAGACACGTGTAAGGAAATCCCTATCAGAATCTCACGGTGGGAAGAAATATTTTCTCCTTTTTTTTTTCTCGCTCTCTTCTGCTTTTGTGCCGCACAGTGAAGATAAGATATTCTTTTAAAAGATTCCTATAATTCCCTTACCTAAATAGACACGTGTAAGGAAATCCATATCAGAATCTCACGGTGGGAAGAAGTATTTTCTCCTTTTTTCTCTCGCTTTCTTCTGCTTTTGTGCCGCACAGTGAAGATAAGATATTCTTTTAAAAGATTCCTATAATTCCCTTACCTAAATAGACACG
>JAPMOR010063375.1:33778-44928 GCA_026543865.1 Argiope aurantia | reverse complement strand
TTTGACAATTACAATAATTTCTTCGTTTTGAAGTTATTGTTTTAACTTAAATTCAGGCTTCTGAACGGATTTTGCTCAAAACGTGATAGAAATCTGCAGATTTGATCTAAAATTCTTATACCAAAGTTGATCCATCTGCCTAAAAGCTCTCTTTAGTTACCTTTGTCGCAGACAGACAGACCGAATATCAAAAATTTCTTTTTCATACTCAGGGAGATCTGAAACGTGAAGTTTCCCTAAAATCTCTTCGAACTTTCTGACCATCACAATACCTTCTCTATAATTCGCATACCAGAAAGTAAAAAGCACCAACTTTACGACAGCAACGACTTTTAGAGAAATCAAAATCAACAATTAATACAAGACCTACCAAGACGTAATACTACCAAGATCTCCAATACTACTTCCCATTGTTTGCTAAATAAAAAAGTGCAGAAACAGAAACATTGAACCAACTTCCTTGTGTTTAATTGGTTTTCTTGTCAATTACGTGTGAATCTGTTGCCAAAGAAAACCGAGTTGGTATATTTGTTGATGCTGAAGACAAAACTCATTGCTCTGGATCAAATATATTATTTGCATAATTGTCTGTGCTCACTGATAAATATTGGAAGGAAATTTTGGACTCTTCCGACTTTTCCCAGTAGAGAAAAAAATGAAATTTCTTGGTCAGTCATTTTATAGTCAGCAAGTCAAAAATGTCAGGAAGCTTCATGATTTCATCCGGGTATTGTGGGGTTCAGCCAATATCGTTATTTCAAAAATGCTATTTCCAATATTATTACCTTTAATTTAAAAACAGGGTCAAAAGAATTAACTAATTACAGAATTTTGATCTTTCATCATTAAGAATGAATTCCAATTAAAATGACATTTTTAATAAATTTTTCTGCAATTAGGAATTTAAATACCGGAAAAAATAAAAAATATCGGATATAAACCGGAAATAAAATAAGCAGCTGCATCACAACGTTTAGATATGAAATATTATTAAATTTATCTTTCCAAATGTAGTTTTTAAATCTCTTTTATGGTGAGTATGTTGTGATTTTCTAATGAACTGGCCGGTTTTAAATACATTAGTTTTTAATTTCCACAAACACAGCTACATACAAAATTTACAAACACACATAGACAATTAGGTTAAAGAAAACAGTATGGTGGTGGGATTCCACCGTTACCAACCGAAAGCATTCTACGTTAACCCTAGGGTTGCGCATAGGGAAAAAATCGACCTCAGGATGCAGGTCTCCCGCTCAACTGTTTGCCTTCTGTAAAACCCCACAAGGGGGTGCTCTCTGCGTAAGGAGAAAAAGAAGTGCTACACTTTTGTAAGTTATTAGTCCAAAAAAATTATGTAAAATGTTTTAAAATCTATACCCGAACCTCCAAATTAATAATTCAAATTTTAAAAAAAATGATTTGCGTTCTGATTTTTAATGCAAAATCTATGGAAATCATGATATTAATCATACAAAAACATAAAATTGGCATTCGGAAGTTTGATATTTTTTATACCATTTGTCATAATAGAATAACAATCAAAATTGTCATCAGTGACTTTGTAATATTTTTTCCTGATTTTAATTTATCTAATCATAATTGCTTCACTTGGTATATGTTTCCGAATTGGTCGTCGGGATTTGTCAAAGTTGTAAAAAAGTAAAAGACAATACTGACAAATTGTCGCGGTCACAGTAAAAATCGTAGGTTAAGAGAATTCAGAACGATTGATTGCATAAAAGTTACATAAAATATTTTTTGACCAAGCATTTTACAGGACACAACTATGTGAAAAAGTCTGATGAAATTGAGGAGTACCATTTGTCCCTCAAAATTAATTTAGATTTTTGAAAAATAGAGGGGAAAAACTGATTTATTTTTGCAAATTATTAGTACTTGTTAGATTTGTTTATTTGTTATTACTATTTCCTACATTTCTCGTATATTTAGCCATTGACGCTCGTCTGAATTGATCCTTATCAAGGACAATTAATAATTATCTGCATTATCCGTTCAAATGATAGTATGCTGCAGTTATTTTTGCTCTCATAATCGTCCAAAATCCACCCTCAGTTCTCCCTTTATAGGAAAAAGAAGAAATGGAGTTTTTAGGGATATTCATCAGAGCTCTACTTTATCTGCCTGCCATTTCTGTCGATAAAGATTCCTTGGTAGTGATTTATTATATATGACAGGATAATAAATTACCACTATCTGTGTAGACGTCTGCCGATTTTTATCATAAAAAATAATGTTAATTCATTCTTTAAATATAAATATTTTTTAATATAAAATCTGCTATCGCAAATTTCGAGTTATCATGCGAGAATCTTTTACATCACGTGGTATCAATCCATCAGAAAAACATGTTCTGACATTACTCACATTTCTCAAACATTTAAAAAGTTATGGATTTTTTTTATCACAAAATTAATCTTTTTTTTTTCTTTTGCAAAAATTTGGTTTAGGATTATGTAACTATTGTATTCCGTAATCATCAACTTTTAGGAAAGCGATGGTTTTTCCCCCCTAATCTCAAAATCGTTCGAACTCCAAAGCTTTTTTTGCCAGCAAAAAAAAATTGAAATATTATATATATATATGCCATTTTCTTCTCTGTGCTTCTTCGCGCGATAACTTTTTACGACGCTGCTCTTTATTGGCCAAACAGGACTATCGGGTATACAAGGCGGACATTCGTGCCAAATTGTAACTTTTTGTTGGCGATAAATCACCAAATGTAACAACCTTTACCTTTTTCTAATAATCCTAAAATCGAAAAATTGATGTCTTAAAAGCGAGAAATATGGAGTATTCTGCCCTTACATTCTGAGACTTCAAAAACCCAAAACATGTTCTGATATGATAATAACTAGTCTGACCAAACTAAATTTCGAATCCATTGCACATAGCTCTATTACAAGTTGAAATTTTTTTCATTAATTTTAGAAGCTAATCCTTCATTTTAATTGGCTGATAACATAGTATCTTACTGGATGCATTAAATTACGCATTTCATCATGTAAGATGCAAAAATCATTCAAAATGCTTTAATATGAGAATAAATTGGGGAAAGAGGAACCACAAAATTCATCACATAGTGAAAACTTAATTCCTAAATAAATATATTTAAAAAAAACTAAATTTTTCATTAAAAATTACTGAATAAAAATATTTAAAGTCCTGTTGTGTTCGGGTTATATTGCCACTTTCGCACTAATTTCAAATTTAAAAGTCAGTTTCACAGGGATCTCAATTTTATTTTAATACATCTTTTCTCCAATTTTAATAAATTTTGAAAAATATTTTATTTTACAAACATTTCTTTTCATCGTTTTAATTGAATTTACGCTAATGCGTGTTACGATGATCTTATATTTTTCAAATGTGTTCATTATTGCTGCAATAAAAAGTAATTTTTTTAAAAAAATAAGTAAGCGAGCCAAATACATTGTTTTGAAGTGTCTGAAATCAAAGGTGCGCATCTCTTCGTAGTTTATTTTAGTAGCATTTTTGTGTCATGTTCATGCTGATACGTCTGTTTCATTCACAAATGGAGTCCTTTAAAATTTACTGCAATATAAAATTACTGCTTTAAAATTATAACTTATAAGTTTACTTTGATATTTATTCGAGTATCTATGTCCATTTCCTTTAAAATAAAATGGAAATTTTTGAAAACTCAGAAATATGTAAAAATAAATATTGAAGAAATTATAGTTAATCAAAAATAAATAAGAAATAAAATGGAATTTTTGGAAATTTTAAATATCATTTCAAGCCTGGGTGCAAAGGTCGGTTTGAAAATTATCTTGTAATGAGTTAAAATTTAGACTAATTTTTAAAATGCAATTAACAGAATCCATTTCAGACTAAGATTAGGGTGATGTAGGGATTATTTTTTGAGGTGGATTATGCGCTTTTCCTCTTATTATGGGCGAAGAATGTCTGGCATCTAATGGTTATTTGGAATAATTGATCAATTCATTATTTCTTCATTGACTTGAATATATAAAGCTTTCTTTAGAAATTTCTTCATAGTTATTCATTTTGAAAAGACTCGATTCTAACTGTATTAAGTTCGAGACCTAGTTCAATAGAAAACAGTTACTGTGGCGTAAGTACATATTATTAATATAGATTAACTAAAGAGATATTTAATAAGAATGCGTGTTTGTGTTGACGTTGGACAGGCTAAACTGTTTGATATACATGCATCAAATTTTGCACATGCAAACTTTGTAGGTTGGAAATGCGCACCCCAATTAGTGCAATTTTTAAAAAAATTAAATAAAAAATTCTAATTAAGTTGAATTTAACTTTCTTCCGCGATAACATTCAAAAATATAATGATACAAAAATTTTACATTTTAAAATTTAAAAACTTATCTTTATAATACAGTACAAATTTCTCGTACGCTATCAATTATCAAATCGTACAAATTTGTTGAATTTTGAAATTTTTTTTAAAAAAATGCTTTTTTTAATTTACAAAAACAGATTCCATCACTGCCTTGAAGTTCACACCAATTTCATTTTTTCATCCACTATCTAATGTCGTATTTCTTCGTTGAACGTTAACGAATAGAAATTGCTTAGTATGTGTAGTTTACGATACGGATCAAAAATTCAAAATTCAATATCGCGAAATTTATTATTACATAGATGAATCATACATTTGCATTTTTAATTGCTCCATGATGTCTTGGTCTTCCAAAGGAAAGACAAATAGAGAAGCTTATGAAAACCTATTTACCATATCTTTAATGCCTGTTAGTTTCATGGTATCATGGATATGAAGATATATCTAGATAGTTTAACTGAAATTAAAGCTAACCAAAATCCACGGCGAATAAGCTGGTCACCAAAGACTACTTTTTACTATAAAAACATTATAATAGCAAAACTTGGCACTAAATTTCAGAAATTATAACAAACCTGTAACTATTCTGCATTTGAGTTTCCTAAACATTAAAAGGAATCTTCAGATTTATATATAATGATGCATCTTATTTAGATTTAACACTGCATTCCGAAAAGTAATGTCAAATGATAAACCCACGGGCTCAAATAAAATTGTTTAAGAAAGTTTTGTGCAAGATCCTTTTACAGACAATATTCATTGATTTTAAAATCTATTATTTCACAAATTTCTTTCTAGATTGTTCCACTAATTTGGAAAAAAAATTTAAGATATAATTGGAAACTGAACTATAAAGATATTGCATTATCATCAAGAACAAAGGTATACTCAAAATCTCAAACCTCTTGCTTATCAGGGTGCGAGCCAAATATTCACTGCATAATTCAATCACAAACACGAAACAAATTTAATCTAAGTGTTTAAAGATCAATTTTTAATCAAAATTTAAAATGAAAACCGGCTTTAAACTTTTAATTTCTAAAAATGCGAGTTGCATACTTTGAGGAATTATTCGCCTAGCATTCGTTTCTGATTTTACTTCAAATGTAATGAAATATTTCCAGTAAATTGTTTAAAGAAAAATACATAAAACCAATGTAGAAAAGTTGAACCCCTTTTATAAAAATTCCAGAATATTGCTTCCCCTAAATGTAAATGCTCGCAGAAATTATGGATCTCGTATATTCATAAAACTTAAATACAGGAAATTTACGAAATAAATTTTATTTGAGACTTAATGTATACAGATAGAGATGATTTCGTAAATTATTAGAATAATAAAAACAGTACATACATTTGGAGCTAGAATTCTATACAGATGGAAAGATAACAAAATCGGATGTCATTTTGCTGAAGAGTTCAAACTGTAAAAAATTTCACTTTATGTACAGTATGACAAGAGCCAAGATCATACAAACTTTATTAGTACAATAAGTTTAAAACAAATTTTCTCTGCATTGTTTTAAAAAACAATCCTTAACATGGAGAGAAATTTTAATAAAAAAAAAGCCGAGATTGTTAAAATTAAAAACGTATTTTTCGTAATTTTACACCTTCTAGAAAAGTTAAATTAGGTATTATAAAAATATCGAAATGTATTTAAGAAATTTTAAGGAATTTAAATAAGTTGGTCAATTTATCGCATCCATTCACAGTTTTTCCTAAAAATGAACAGAATTTATTCGCAAAAAGGGTCTTAATTATAATTTTGCCTATTCGGTCATGGAGCATATTGATTACCATGTTGATCAGGCATGGAAATCAAATGCTTTCTTTTCTTCCTAGCAAAATAAGGATTTCTAATTGGTTGGCCGGCCGAACCGATCAGATATCCTATGTTGAATAAACCCTAGTATAACAAATCAAGTACATTAAAATTTGAATAAAATTAAATAGTTAAAATTTTGATTTCAGAATTTAAAAAGATAATCAGTTTTTATTTAAAATTTCAAAAGTAAATGGATGCAATAAAAGGACAGAATTTGTTTTATAGAAAATTCAGAAATTGTTCAAATAAATAAAATATGTCATCTTAAATTAATTTTTAAGATTAAATTTAACTAAGCATTTTTACTATTAAATATTCCTCGTTAAAAATTAAATCATTCTAAACTATTTTGAGATGAGAAAATTCCATGAAAAGTAAAACAGGCTAAGAAAAATATTTATAATTAATAATATTACTAAGTATAACATTCACAGAATCAAATCAGTTGAACCCTTTAGATTTAAAGATAAATGGATGCAAAGCACCAGGATTGTTTAATTACAGTAAATATTTTTTCCCCAAGACATCCGTTATTTGTTGAATTACTAACAATATTTTTTTACAACAAAATTTCTCATTTTATATCCAATTATCCAAATTATGTACAGACGCATCTTTTTACCTTTAAGTCTGAGCTGATTACATCAAACAAATTATATTTTCAAACATTTATAAAATGCAATTACCACAACATTTAAGGCTCAAAAAATCAACAACCAAAACAATTGGTTGAATTCTTGAAATCAACATTCAGTGTGATTGACAAGACCCTTGAACAGCATTATTGTAGAGAAAAATACAAAAATTGCGATTGCAAAAAATTCAAAAATAACGATTGCCACGTGACGATTGCAAAAATATGTAAAATTTCTTTAACTGCAAGAATTTTACATGTATTGTAAAATACATAAATAACAATATTATATAATGATTTTAGAAAGTACAAGTTTGCCCAAAAACGTGCTGTCCCCGGCGTATGTCTTACAGATTTCTTTGCGATCCTTAATGTGTTCAATATTTGCCTCTGGTTCGTTATGCATCGATTTAGCCGAAAAGACATGAACGAGATATCTCGTAACCCGGCCACAACGCTCGGCCTGCTAAAAACAAGAATGACCCGTATGCAATGTGTGTAAAGATTAAATTTTCTTAACAATATATACAACTCTAGCAGCTGTTATGATCTAAATCAATTGCGTACAGTTGTTTGATAAAAGCAATAAATCAGTTCATCACTTGCAAAAGAAATAAATTTTCCTCTCCAAAAATTATTCTTTTGGTCATTAATGGATAAAAATTCCTCTACACCTCTAAATATAACATGGATACAAAGAACAGCTAATACACATCAAATACTAAGCCACTTTGAATTCGAATATGCTGGTTTGAATCTATAAGGAAATAAATATGCATAATATTTTTATCGTTTCAACCAAAGTTAGAATTGCTATTTTAACCAAAATTTTTGACTTATCATTTCACAACTAAATGATTATTAAAATGCGAAATGCACGTTTTGAATTTCATGTAATTAAAACATATGCTTATAAGTTGATCTTAAGTATCAATTTCTTTAAAAAAATTCAACATTTTAGAATAATATGAACCTTTGAATTATGGCGAGCAAGCATTTCAATAATGTATTAATTTTCCCTCAGAAGTTTTTTTAATTGTAGAATGTATAGGATTTATCACACATTGACATTTTTAAGATGTTTAAAGATTTAGCTTCTTCTAAATAATCAAATATATCACTTCGAAGGTATCGACAGGGTAAGAATTACCAATATATAAAATTTGTCATAAGGAAGAATCCCCGAAGAAAGAAGGGATTTTGCAATAAACATTTTAAAACTGATGGACGCGTTCAAAATCTCCTTTAGTTATTAATGGCATTGTAACTTCTTGCAGAATTTTTATAATTCGACTGTTCATTTTGAATAACATTTTCGCTCTAAATTAATTTAGAGTTCTAGGCTTGGTAAAATTAAGGTCTGCCTCGGGGTAGACTGTCACACAGTTGGTCTGGATTACCATTGTTCCTGTAGAGACAAAGATCATATGTATGCAAACTTATTTTGTAGAATATAATTTTGTTTGAATTGTGTTTGACCTGCGTTTATCAATTAATTTTTAAATTGAATAAAAGTCATTTGATTTCAACGAAAAGGAAAGTTCAATGTCTCAATTATACAACTGTCTTGTTAATTTTTCTAAGTTTCAAGAAAATTGCAATTTTTTTATAATAGAGTTGGTGAAATGGGTGTTAACCTTAGCAGCTGAACTAGTTGATTGGTCAGCCAGCTGGCTCCTTCTATTATTTGGTATTAAAACATTCTATCGAAGCATGGTACACTTGGCGTCGTCCTGGCATTGGGGCAGCACGTCTTCCCTGTGATCTGGGCGTCCTAGGTTCGAGTCCTGGTTCAGCCATGGATGTTCTTCCTCTGTTCTATGTGTGAATGTGCCCTCCTGTAAAAAGAGGGTTGTGCAAGCGAATGAGTGATGCGTGAGTAGCAAAGTCGTACTCTTGGCCCTAGTTGGCGCTACTGAAACAAGAGATACTCTCCTATCGGCTTAAATCACTGTTTTCGTAACAGCGGGTTTGTCTAAGTACCATAAGAAGCAGCAAAAAACTTGACGCAATCTCACAAGTACTCGAAACTCGCAGCAAACCAATCGCTGATCCATGACCTTCTTACACATTTTTGTTAAGATCTGGAAATCGCCGAATAGCTTGATAATCGTACAGGACAATGATCTTTCTGTAATATCTGAATAGATCTGCCTTGGATTAAACAAGACACTCTAAAGAAATCTGAAAATAAAAATTATATGAATTACAAAATAATATGTGCATTTACTGTGAAGAAACAAAGATGTAGCATCACTATATCGCAAGTCAAAAAATGTCTCGGTGAATTTATTCAATAACTCATCGAGAAATCGTGAACGAACCAACAATCTTTGGTACAATGTTATTAATTTGTTTTTGAATTTAACTTCAGCATCCATGGCATTGAATTTAATAAAAATTAAATTTTTTTTTCTTGGGCATTAAAACTCATCAATAATCTGTATTAGAATTTACTGAAAAATACTTTGAAAGCAATGAAATATTGCAATAATTCACCATTATTACTACGTAAACCTACCTTTTACGTACTTTCGATGACATTTTAGTGACATTAACCGACTCAATAGGCAGACAAGTCTCAGCTTCTGTTGTATTTCCTCTTCGCTGTTTTCTTCTAGATGGAGGTAGAAAGTGGCACCAACAATAAACATCCTATGAAAGGATTTTTTTAACTTGAAATGTGCATATAATATCATTCCCAAAATAGAAAGTGTTTTAAAACTTCAATTACCACCAAGTAGCAATTGACCAAACCGTTGAAGCAGTTGCAGTTTTATTTCAACCATGTGCTTCGGACATACGTTACATCGATCGAAAAGTCGTTTCACCATGAGAGAATGTTCATATACCATTTTCTTCGATAATGACAACAATGAGTGGCCAGTCTTCTTGAATTATTTTGTTATCCAAAATTGTAGGCGATCCGCATCCTTGCTTGATTTCTTATGTTACACTGACTTGAGCAGAAAACCATAGCACACAATTATCGGTATCTAAAAATCTCTGGCAATAACAGCAAATTTTTACTTCCAACAGAAAATTAAATCCTATTGTAAGGTAGGATTCTCGGAAGAATTCTGTGCTTCTAAAAAAAAGCGGAACATAGTTAGCAATTTATGTATAGAAGAAAATACTAAACACATTCAAAAGGGCAGTGAATTGAGAAAGAACCAACTTCCCAACATAAAATTAAAAAACACTATATCCATCATTGTATTCAATTAAATATTTGACTTGAACAATTTCCCGAATAAAATTTGACATTTGTTGAAAAAAAAATTCAAGACTTAGTAACTACTTTCATCTTTTTAAAAATTCGAGATTTAATATCTACCAAAATATTTCCAAAGATAATTGTTGAAAATTTGAGTTCGATGATTTGATATTTCGAAGTTTCTTCGCACTCGTTCATTCGTTCTTTGAATTCTTTCATGTTTTCAATCTGTGAACCGAGTCTCTAAAAACAAGAAAAACGCATTCCGTTTTACTTGGATTGAAAATTCAAATGGATTCTCCTTTCATTTCATGCGAGACATTTTCATTTCTTTTCAAAAATTTAATCTTTTAGAAGTGGCGAATAAATCAAAGTGTTAAAATTCATTGAACGTCTAAGATAAACGGACGAAATAAGATTCTATTAGATCATTTGCATATTCATTCAATCTTTTTATAATTTTGGAAGAATTCTAGCAAATCCGGGGGCGTTTTTACTCAAGTTGATCTTCTTGCGTCGGAGAATGCCAACATAAGCTTTTCAAAACGCAAATGCATGGATTTAAGGATTTAGGATTCATCTTATTTCATAGCATCGGTTTGAATAAGATAATATCAAGATTAGGTTTCATTCAAAACTCTTACATGAATGCAAATATTTTGCACCGTTTTTCTATTTAATTACAGTTATTACTCAAGAGCCATTATAAATTACTTTTATTCGGTCACATGAGAGTACATAAACACAAGATCGTTTTAAGACTTCTGGTATCGTCAAATTCTTTTTTTTTAATATTGTTCGAATCGAAAAAGTCTTCCTAATAGATTAAAATAGGCAAGAGAAAATGAATTTAGAAACGATATGATGGATAATATATATAATATAAAAAGATATAAGAAAACAGGTAGCCAGCAACGCTAAATTGGATATGTACAATTTCTCAATATATAATAATCAGGCAAAATGAAAAATATGCGATCTCCGCTAATTTGTTTAGTTTAAAAATTGCGCTTTAATAATTACTTGAGATTGATTTGATATTCTAGTTATTACAGTCAATTCGCGAGGTTAAATAAATTTTCTAAAGAATCTTTTGAAAGTGAAT
>JAPMOR010063375.1:3794-18123 GCA_026543865.1 Argiope aurantia | reverse complement strand
TTCTCACACAGCAAGTTCCGTGATGAATTTTAAAAAAATGATGACACATGGAAGAGAAGATTACATTTGCAAATCTCAATAGAATAATGAATGTAAATTTTAAAAGGATTAACTATATTCTTGGTCATCAACGAAATCGCATCAAATATCCTTTCTTTCTATACCTATTAGTTGGCATAACCAAAAATATTATTTGATAAGAAAAGAATGACCTGGTAGATAAAACATGGAATGGGAAATAAAATGTCATTCGTAAAATCTTCTTCTTAAGATAGAATCAGGCCTTCGGTGAACACAAAGCAAAAGTTATGTTTATTGGAATCCCTTTATCAACAAAGCCCTGATTATGCATACAAAGTGGGAAGAAAAGGCGTGAAATAAGTGGAAACTAGCGGGAATATCTTCTTGAAACTTTATCGCATTCTTTTCAATAAAGGTCTTAACTCCCTTTTACAGTATAAAATTGTGTACCTTGCATAAGGTCCGGAATACTTTGTATAGAATTGATGATCGGAACTTAAGAAATACAGATCTCTGGCGTGAATTTGGCATTTCTACAGAATTATTGGCGGGTACGTATTTTGGAACAAAATTTGACACGAAGCTAAAGGTTTCATATGTATGTGCGTGTGTGTGTAATGTTATTTTAAAATATAATTTAAATCTTAATTTCTTTTTAAAATAGTCTCTTATTACCTGATCCAGTTCCACTTTTTATTTAATTACTTTTAACACGCGCTCTATAAAACTGCTGGTCTCACCATTTCAGCAGACTCTCACGCTCCGAGTGAAAGGAAAAAAAAATCCCTAATGCTTGCAACATTCTTTAAAATATACCTGAATTTTCCTTTCCTAAGATTACACGTGCCAAGAAATCCCTAACAAAATCTCATGATAAAACCACTGAAAAAAAAATTGAGCTCTTCTTTTGTAACGCGATGTAGACTGATGTATTTCTTAACGTTATTCTTTGAACGTAAACTATGCTTCTTGTAGAAAAATAAATCGAAGTTTTAAAATTTCAAAAATTTCTTGTATTCGGCCACTCAACTGCTAAAACATGACAATAATGTTCCAAATACGATGTAATATCTAAATTAGAAAGTGTTATATATATATATATATATAAGGTTAGGGAACAACATTACTTTACTGCATATAGCTAAAACAGGTAAATAATTAGTTCCGAATATTTTTTAGTTTATTTCCTTTTGAACCTCAGTATTCCCTTCTCCAATCCCCCTTAAATGAGTGACCTTGTAAAAAGTCAAAGTCTCCGATCGCATCAGGATCATAGATCGATTACGTGGATGATGTCTTAAAATCTTCATACCATCGATTCATGAATAACACTGCTGAAATTCGAGCATGCCAATTAAGGGGAAAGTCGAAAACACCTTTGCGTTTGTGGAGTTGAAAAACAGGATACTGCGCCACGTGCTGTCGCCATCCGAGCGTGAATCGAAAAACAGGAAATCGTTCTCAAATTTTTGTTATTTCGGATATAAGAGAAACTCAAAATAAGAAAAATTGCTCTCGTTATATCATTGAGGGAAAAAAAGAATAAATATGAAATATCGTTTCAAGTCTTTGCAGATTTATCCCATTAAACTGAAAAGGAAGAAACTAAAATCTCTTTTTTCGAAATGCTGTTTTGTAATCTCTGATTTTGAAGATACGAAAAATTGCAATCATTTAGGTAATTACGGTCAGGCCATGTGCCCTGGTGATATCACTAGGCAATACAAATTCGAAATTTTGCTTAGTTTTATTTAAGAGAAATAATATGTATTTGTACTTTCTGGTATATGGAGAATAATTGGCGGGCATGGCATACAGTTCTTGTCAAGGAATGATTGATGCATCTATAAACGAAAGTGGTGATTTGAAAAATGAATAAAATATTCACGTTTTCCATTAAGCTATCTTTAATACATATTTTTAATTCTTCAAACTAGAAATAATTCTTACCTTTCAATAAATTCCAGTAAAATGTTCATGCTTTTATTCAAAATTAAGTTTTTGATCATTTATAACTCGATGCAATGTATAAAAAAAATTATTTTTCCCACATTCATTTGTAACTGAAGTTGAGGCTAACAGATGGCGCTATAACCGCCGATAGAACTTTCATGAATGAAGAACAAGTTTAACATGGAACGCAATCCAATTATAGTTCTACTTTTTCCGAAACAATATTCAAACAAATAACAAAGAAATTAAAGCAAACGTTTGTCTGATTAGTTCACATTAATGTATTGGAGAATTACAATGAATGATTCATTTGTCAAAATAATCAGATTCGTTCTTATAATTGTTTTAAAAAAATTCGACATTGGGCAAAGAAAAAGTAAACATTTAAATCACTTATCGAGCTCATTTGATGAAATGTCTGCACTTCCGGTTTTCATTTGAACAAAGTATTATTTTAATATAACTAATTAAATTATATTTAATATAGTTAAATGATTTCATAATTATTCCTGAACATAATTCATTTGAATAATTAAGGAATGATATATTAATTTAAAGTTAAATAATATTTATTAACTTTGATGGCCTTTTTTGCAAATTAATAAATGTTACAATTAATTTGCGAAACAAAATTTAATATAAAAAAACGATTTTTCATTAAATAGGCGCTAATATTTGATATATGTCTTATTAAAATTGTTCTTAATTTTCATTTCTTGTTCCAAGCAATGGCGGTTTGTGTGTGTGTGTGTGTGCAATCTTTAGTTTTGTCTTCATATATCACATGTTCTAAAACTTTATACCTGATATATTAATACAAATTAAACTATAATTTCTATTTGTTAATTTTCCAGAATAATTACATGAAATATTAAAAAGAAACACAACAATTAAACAGGCAGTTAATATTAATAAAAAAATATAGTTAAAATGTTAGTGATTGAAATTGTTTTATAAAACGAAATGACTAACCATTCGAAATGTATGTTATATGCAATTCTAGCCAGATTTTTCCTCCTATGACAAGATCACTAAAATATACATTTGCTTTATGTTGTTATCATGTATCAAAACTTCAATTAGAATAACTACTCTAATTTCTGCATTTTACGGGAAATTTCAAATGTTGTTGTTGTTGTGACTTATGGCATTTTACATGCCCCCTGACAGTTATCTTCCAGCGATTTAAGACGAGTGAGCATCTCGTTTTTTTAATAGCGCCATCTAGGGCCAAGAGTACGACTTAGCTACTTCATGCGTCACATTCACTTACAAAACCCCTTTTTACGGAGGGGGGGACACATTCACACACCTCACAGAAGAACAACCATGCCCGAATCGGGACCGTCAAATCACGGAGAAGACACGTTACCCCTATGCCAGAATGCCGATATCTTTATTAACACTGTTCTCGAAGCAAAAAATCGTCTGCCTGTTTCACATTACAAACCAAACTTTTGACCTAATTCTCAAAAAATCTTCGCAAAAGTACTTTGGTGTAGAGGAATTTTGGTCCCGAATTTTCGGGACTTCAATTATAATTTTAATTAATCAAAAATAAAATGAAATTTTAGTTATTGTAGTCATAACTTCTGAAAATGTTATTGTTCGAAGATATGTATGTTACGGTCAATGTGAATATGTATAATTGGTTATTATTAATACTAACTGGTCAGTATTAATGATAACCACTTCTTTTGGTCAAAGTGAGGAATATCGCAAATTATTCACTTTAACACCGGTAATTATTGGTAATTCCCAATGACGCTTGGTCAATGTGATTAAAGGGTTTATATAGGATCGGGACATGGGTGTGCCTCTTTGTTAATGTTTTTTAAACTTGCTATGAAGTTTTTCTATGATGGTTTTTTTTTTCTAACTTGTTTTTCTTTATTTCATAATAAATTAGTCTCATCTTTTTTTTTTTTGGGGGGGGGGGGTAAGTCATTGAACAATCCCAATATCTATCTGTTGAAGAGGGAAAAAAAGATATTTTGAAGCATTTTAAAATCAACGAAAGAATCGGGAGTCTAACTTGCAAAATAAACAATCAACTAATAGTGTCTAGCTGTTGCCAACACATAAAAAAACGTGAAAAATTGACATTGACCAAACTTCTTAGTATTAGTAATAACTGGTTAGTGTAATAAATGCTCATAAGTTATTCACTTTAACCAGATTATTTGATTATTATTATTAATGACCGGTTAGTATTAATAATAACTGATTTCTCACACTGACTGTAATTTGTAATTTGTACAAAGATTTATCTTTTCAATAATATATTCAGTTGGTGCACATTTTTCACCCAATTAAAAAATAATTTTAAAAAATTTTAATATGATTTGCAACAATGCTTTTCATTGTTGAAATTTGGATCAAATCTACTTCGTTGTTTCGCCAAATTGTTAAATTGTTAACATTTTTAAATACAAGTTTTGATCGCAACAGGTTTTTTTTTTCTTGTTTTAATGGTCATATGATAATTTATGCTTCCGAATTATATTTGGTACAAATGTATTTTTTCATATTGAAAAATGTTAAATAATTATTACCACGGTTATTTTTTTTTTTTAATTATCGATATGTTCAGTTATTTTCTTCGTCAGACTTCAGTTTTGCTTAGTTTCAAAGTAATTTCTGCATTATAGTTTTCTGAAATATGTAATTATGATTATCGTATCTTATTAATCATTTTATTAATAACAATAAAATGATTAATAAGATGCAATATCTTATTAATCATTTAATAAGACAAGCCTCATTCAGTTTTAACTTATTCTTTACTTTACTTTTTGCATATTTGTAATATTAAGTTTTTATTTTTCATAATTTTATAATTCCAACCAACTATTTTATAATCAAGTAAATTACAATTATAGGAAATTAAATGGAATTTATCTTTGTCCAAATAAGCTGATTTAAATCTCGCACTTCTATAAAGTCATTTGGATAACAACTTTTCAAGAGTTAAATATGCGGGTTTTAATTATTATCAACAAAATATTCAAATCCTTTTCATTTTGTTTACGCATTAAAAGTTAGTTCAAACAATAATATATTTTTGAACATTACTGATTTTCCCCCCCATATTTTCCATTTTTTTTTCTTGAAAAAATTAATCAAAGTCAATAACCAAATTAAAACTGGTTGACATTATGAAATCAATACAGCTAACTAATTGGGTAACTTATATGTAATTTTAAGTTTTTATATGCATTTCGTTTCTAGAAAATATTATATATTATACATATGCGAGTGCAATATTAATACTTATTTTAATTATAAAAAATGCACATGATCATAATGTTTGGTTTTATAAGAACGGAATTTTTAAATTTTTTTTAATGACAAATAATAAATGCTTGAAAAGTTAATAACTAAACAATGCTTCGTATCTAAGTTACAAACAAAAATTCAAAGGACCTTCCGTCCCCCTGCCCCTCAAGAATTCTAATTTTATGAGATATACAGTGGTGTTCAAAACTTCAGCAACAAGTATGCTTTTTGCCATAACTTCACGAGAAATCATCTGAGAGACATGAAATTCAGAAATGAGATACAGCATTTTGTTCTGAAAGAATGACGAAAGCATAGTTGCGTAGAAATGAATACAATGCATACAGTATGGAATCAAACAAAAAAAGGCTTTATTGAACTCATAGTATCGTTACACATGATTGTCTGTCCAAGAGGAAGAACAGCAAGCAAATGTTCCTTAGTATGGGATATGCCCTCCCCTTCCTGCAATGGTTGCTTCGCACCGTCTCCCCATACTCAGCACCAGATTGTCCAACAGTTCTTGAGGTAAGAGTGCCCATTCCTCAATCAGCATCTGTTTAAGTTGTCGAGTGTTCCCAGGAGGATGTAATCGTGCCGCAAGGCGTCTCCCCAAAGCATCCCACACATGTTCTATCGGATTTAAATCAGGGGAGCACGCCGGCCAATCCATTCGAGTGATATCTTCACTTTCCAGGAGCTCCTCAACAGCATGAGTCCTGTGTGGCCGTGCATTGTCATCCATAAAAACGAAGTCTGATCCAATGGAACCTCGGAACAGACGCACATGGGGAAGGATCACCTCCTGACAATAGCGATCTCCAGTTACAGAACCTCTGTTGAAAACGTGGAGCTCAGTCCGCCCGTTCATCATAATGCCTCCCCAGACGACAACTCCAGGACCACCAAAACGGTCTCTTTCCGTGATGTTACAAGCTATTCCCAACGCCAGTTGATTTGGAGAGCGGTCGGGACATGGTTTCATCCCAGTCTCCCAGATGATTTCTCGTGAAGTTATGGCAAAAAACATACTTGTTGCTTAAGTTTTGCACACCAGTGTATTTTACATATAGAAAAATATCAGTTTAATGCAAAAAATTAAATTTAAATTAAAAAAATATATATTTGCCATAAACTAGAATTTAGAAAGCCTTTTTTCAATAAAGCATGAAAGTTAATTCTTTGATTTTTATTTTTGAAATGGGAATATTAGGAATTAAAAAATGTAGAAATCCAGTTCAAGAATATATTTTTAAAAAAGGATTTTTCATTCGATTCAAGTCAGGTTAGTAAATGGAGGCGCAGTGGCCTGGTGGGAAGGTCTCGGCTTCGGAGCCAGAGGGTCTCAGTTTCGAAACCCTATTTCACCGAAGAACTGTCGTGTAAGCGGGCCCGGCCAAATCCGTCGGGGCTAAATGCTCTTCCGCTGGTATGGTGTAGAAGCTTGAAGTGGATGCCAGCACAGACTGTCTTCCACGTCATCTAAACGTGGCTCAAAATTACGAGGTCCGTCCTAAAATAGCTCTAGTGTTGTTTTAAAACTGGACGTTGATATAACTAAACTGGACTCGAAAATTGGTAGTATAAAAGTAAAATGATTATCGAATTTAAAATTCTATTTACTTTAATAAAGTTTTAACTGGTGTGAGTTGGTCCTTTTTTCCATTGTATCAAGTCTATGAAAATGATTCATCTAGCGATGTCGCAATCAATGAAAATATCAGAAATAAATAAATATGTTAATTAAAACCATTACTTTTTATGTTGACAATAATGAAATGTATTGACATAAAATTATATCTTTTTTTTAATTAAAAGAAAACTTCAAATAAAGACAACGAGATTAGAATGCTGTATTTTTAAAAGTAAAATTAAGATCTCAATGCTGGAATATTATTTCAAATTTTTATGAAATTAATTTTTTTATTTCTCTTTGGATTTCAGTGCACAAAAGTAGCCATTGAAAAAACGCGTTCTATGAAATATTCCTTAACAGGTATAAAAAAAATTCTCAAAATGAATCAATTTATAAAGGGTGCCTCAAAATTAACGCGAGATTTGAATATGCCACCATTCGTGCAATTAAATGCTGGCAACCCTATTTGAAAAACCATTTGACAGCTGATAGTTTAGGGTTAGTAAAAATAGAGCTTTACGCGATAGAACAACGTGTTTTCATTATTGAACAATATTTCAAAAATAATGTAAGTCTGGCAGAAAAAGTTCGAAAATCTGAGAATCGGCTTCCTGGAATGTGTGATTTAACACCATTGGATTTCTTTTTATAGGGTTATTTGTAGTTAAAGATCTATGCCAACAAGCCCACAAGCACGCGTGCATTGAAGGAGGAAATACAACGCTGCATCAATGAAATTTAGCAAAATTTATGCAAAATGATCATGGAAAATTTCGACAAAAGAGTAAAGCCGTGGATGCCATTTGCCCTATATGTTATTCCATACATAACCCTATCCTGCGTACTTTACGATTCAATAAAAAGATAACTGTTTAAAGAAAAAAGTTTGTTTTTTTATTTAATACAAATATTGTGTTAACACGTTGATCTATCCATACGTGTAATGCTCCATTTTTACTAATCCTAAACTATCAGCTGTTAAATGGGTTTTTTTAATAGGGTGGCCAACACTTTGCCGCACGAATGATGGCAAATTCAATTTTTGTGTTAATTCTGGGATAGCCTTTAAAACAGAGCTGAATTACGGCGAAAATTTCGTTTTCAAGCAACACAAAAGACCAAAACTCTGCCTATTTCATCACTATTCAGTAATTCGAATTTGCAGTGAAATAAATTCAAACCAGTCTCAAGAAGTAATGAGAATATTCTGTGAATAGTTTGTAATTCTGTCCACGCTGTCTTCATCGCAGCTAAATTTTCAGTTCTCCTAATTTTAATGCATAATATTTTCACTTCTATCGAAATTTGCTTTCGGTTCTTTTCGTTTAATTTAATTTACATAAATTCAAAGCAATTTTTTAACTTTTCCAGAAAACAAATGCGTTATTTGCTGACTAAGTACACGTTCAATGAGTAAAAATATGTCCTAAAAAGCATATTGTTACGAATTTTTCTGCCGGGTTCGTTTGGATAGTGGAAGTGATATGGTGTAAAGAACGCTCAATCAGCAGGCGCCAGTAGAAAATAAAACAACGACGTTTATTTACACGAAGACACACAGGACAGCACAAAAGCGATAACTATATACAGCACAGAGACGACTATCTTCAGCCTAGACGTGTAGCATACAACAGCAGCATACAGCCAGAATCTACTGCAGACAGTAGCGCACAGCTCAGTTCAGCACGAGCTTGACTCCGTCGCGGCTCACCGTCGTTTCCGCCTACTCCGCTCTGTCTTCGGACTTTTCCGATTCGGACCCGGACTACTGACTTGGACTCCCGACTCCTATTGACTTCTTCGCTGTTTACCGTCTTCAGACTTGACTTACTTCGCTGCTCTCGAACTCGAACTACTGGTTTGGACTTCTCTGGCAGCTGCAGCCCCCTTTTATAGATCTCAGGAGGAGGGGCTAGAAGCCTCTCAACCAATCAGGAACGTTCAAGGCGTATTTCGGTTCCTACTGGACGGATCGGGAAAATTCTCGAAGTTTCGGGTATAATCTATTTTGACGCCAAAGTCGCCAAATTGGTCGCCAAGTCGCCAAATGTTCGCCAAGTTTGTTGCCAAGCTCTGGGACCCCCGACACGACGCCCAGACTCTGTCCCATACAGATGACTGTAAAACATTCTTTCCATTGATGGAACCAACTATGCTGGGAAGCCGAATTGCAGGTTTGTAACAATATTTATAGTTCGTACCAATGATTCGTTTAGTTATAATTTGCCTCTCATATATGTAAAAGTGTGAGCGTGTGTGTGTGTTAGTCTGTGTGCATGTGTGTATCTGTGTGCATGTGTGTATCTGTATCTGTGTGTATGTGTACGTTCGTGCGTTTTTTGTGTATGCCTGTCTGTTCGAGTTCGTGCATTTTTTGTGTGTGCATGTCTGTTCGAGTTCGTGTGTTTTTGTGTATGTACGTGTCAGAGTCTGTGTGCGAGCGTACGTGTATTTTTGAACATGTAAGTGCGTGTGTGTCTGTGCGAGCATGCGTGTGTACGTCTGATTTTGTGTGTGCATGCGTGTGTGGTTTTGAAGATGAGTAACTGAAAAGAAGACAATGCGGGAATTAAATTAAATTTATTTTTTCATGGGAAGGCATCAGGACAATGACGAAATACGTCTATTCGCACCAATGCGATGTATTAGACATTTTTTCCCTTAGAGTTTTTATTAAGAGATTCTTTTAGGGATATCTTTGACACATGTCAATTTAGGAAAGAGAATCTTTAATATCTTTGAAAGGCACACTGTAGACGTTAGAAATTTTTATCTTTTCGCTTGTAGAGTGAGAACTTAAGTGTCAACATTTTTTATAGCACGTGCTAGAAGTAATTAAATGAAAAAGCTGGGATTTGAATCAGGAAATAAGAGAAAAAATTTGAATAAAGTACCACGGGTTAATTTAAAATTAAAAAAATAAAATCAGGCAAAATAACTAGGATTTAATTTTAACTAAAATATCTTTCTTTATATATGCAAATCTCTCTATATATTTATATCTTATTGCCTTATATTATATATATCTTTTTATATATTCACGACTTGATTGTCAGTTTGTTGATATCAGACATAAATTTTGCATATGGAACTTTAAAAGTGATTTGAATTAGGAAAATTTCGAAAATAACGGAATTTATCAAGATAAGAGGGGAAAACAATTTAATTTTTGAAAATCAGTGAACTGGAATTTTAAAAAAGCGCACTTTTTTTCCTTAAATACAATTAATTTATTCCCCTATTTTGCAATGAATGACAATGACGCCCTAGTCACATGCCCTGACTGCTCGATTCGAGTTCCGCCCTTGGACAACATGACCATTTTACAAGAGTGCATGCATACTTCTAGTGAGGAGAAGTTACGGTACAAGTGGCGTGGAATGTATGGAAATGACTAAATTTCATGGTAAACGGGACCATCATACGATTCACATATCTAAAGGTTGTACCTCTTTCTGAGAGACTTAAGTATAATTCAAAAAATTACTATTTGCGTCAGTCAGGTCATTCGTTTTCCTTGGATTCCTAGAAAAGGCCTGCTGTAGGAGGGTAATTTCGTTTTGGTGCTTGACATATGTCACGTATACTCGAATTGAATATATTGTTAATGCAGTTTATATTGTTACAAACCTGCAATTCGGCTTCCCAGCATAGTTTGTTCCATCAACAGAAAGAAAGTTTTACAGTCATCTGAATGGGACAGAGTCCAGGTGGCGCGTCGGAGGTCCCAGAGCTTGGCGACAAACTTGGCGACCATTTGGCGACTTTGGCACCAAAATAGATTATACCCGAAACTTCGAGAATTTTCCCGATCCGTCCAGTAGGAACCGAGATACACCTCGAACGTTCCTGATTGGTTGAGAAGCTTCTAGCCCCGCCTCCTCAGACCTATAAAAGGGCTGCAGCTGCCAGACAGAGTAGTCCAAGCCAGTAGTCAGAGTGGACGGAGTGGTCGAAGAAGAGTAAGCGGAATCGACGGAGGAAGTCAGTAGTCCGAGTCGGAGAAATCGAGGACAAAGTAGTCGGAAGAGACGGAGTCAAGCTAGTACTGAACTGAGCTGTGCGCTACTGTCTGCAGTAGATTCTGGTTGTATGCCGCTGTGTGTGCTGTTGTATGCTACACGTCTCGGGAGAAGATAATCGTCTTCTGTGCTGTATATAGTTGTTTTTGTGCTGTCCTGTGTGTCTTCGTGTAAATAAACGTCGTTGTTTTTATTCTACTTCTGCCTACTGATTGAGCGTTCTCCACACCATATAACTTCCACTATCCAAACGAACCCCGGTAAAGAAATTTCGTAACAATATGAAAAGCAGCGGTGTAGAGACGTTGTTACGAGGAATATAGTTGCCATGAGTCTAGGAGGGCAATAAGATAACGTTTTACGCTTATAAAAGCAGAAGTGGAAAACTGAGACGAAAGTTTATTTTAAATTTAATTAAATTATCGACCCATTTTCAAGATACATGAGCGTTATTTTGCAACACATTTTATCACTTCGAGCCATGGTCATACGACAAGGACAAAACTGAGCTATGACTTTTTAATACAATTTTCACATTTTTAAACAATTTGATTTCAGAAACCGAAAGTGTAAAGTAACAGAACTTGGCACTGCAATTACGTCAGAAATTTTGCATTAGAATAATAACTATAACTATTGTAATACTCTTTAAAAGGGCTGTTTTGTGCAATTTATCTTTCAACTAAGACAAAAAAGATGTTTTCCAATCTGTACAACGTTAGTTTCAAAGCATTTTTCTTCAACACATCAGTTATCGAAATTCTTTTTATACAAGCACAAAATTAAAAATATTTAAAAACATGAACTAAATATTTAAATTCTTAATAAGAGTACAGATTTAAAAAGTAAAGCCATTTTATTTCGTGTATGAGAATTAACAGGTCTTAAAAATAAAAAAATTTAAAGTCTTTTGAAAACAAAAAATAAATTGTATGTTCTCAAACTATAGCATAACCCTAGAAGCACAAGTTATCGTATAATATTTGCTCGATACATTATTAATTGTGTACAATCATTGTATTGATCAAGAATGCATAGTGTTCTCAAAATCTGGCTCAGGCTCAGGTGGATGTCAATGCTTCAGATATTTGATATTTGATAAAAAAAATTTCAAAACATTATTTTTCAAAGTCATTTTTACAAAATTTTAATAACACGAAATTAAGCACGTATATTGAAAATGGGTGTACTTTCTCGACACACTATATGTTATTTACAGAGCTATTGTTTTGATTTATAAACAAAGAGAATTGATATGAAGCGTGCTATCAAACTTTGTGTCATTTTTAAAATCCAGTAGGAATGGTCTCCCTAAAACTTTCTCGCGTACTCTCTCATAAACTTGTCATCCCTGACATGCCAGTGGTGTACAATAGTTACGAAATACTAAGTTTTGGCATGAATTTAGCATTTTTAATGCATTTGTTGAGCCATCCTTGGCGAATTATTTGGCGATTCATCACTGGCAAGAGTTAATAGTATTAAATAATCGATTTTGTGTTTTGAACACGTTTTTCTTCATCGATTGAAGCCAAAATTTGACACAAAATTGCACTTGTAGTTGCAAAATCCCATTCCAAATTTGATATATTTAAGTCATTGTGTTTTTGAATTATTACATTTAAATGTTTCTGAAAGTAAAGACTTACTGATAGTCAACCCATTGATAGGTTTTGGCTCAAAACTGGACAAGTGTCTAAACTTTACATGTTAATTCTGTATGCCGAATTTTATGTATCTAGTTCTCATTCGTTTTATAATTATCGCGTTAACCTTTAATTGAACAGACAGACAGACAGATTTCCTCTGAACAGATTTTGCTCACAATTTGATAGAAACCAGCAAATTTGAAAGCAGCAATTACCGTATACAAAGCTTTATATATAAAAAAATGGTGTAAAAACTGTCTAGCTGAAAGCGTTATCGAGTTTTTTTTTTTTTAGAAAGGGAAAGGGTTTTTTTTTTTTTTTTTTTTTTTTTTTTCGAATTTTGGTAGGTTTAAAACTTGGATATTTGTCAAAATTTTGAGTTCGAATTTTTTGATGATTACTATACTTTTTCTATACGACATATACGAGAAAATAAAAAAATAAAAAATGATAACTTGCGACCATATTTATTTCTAATATGAATATATTTGTATTCGAAAAATTTACGATCAAAAAGAAATTTATGAAGATGGAATATACGTTCAAAATGGAAATTGAATTTTATCGATTTTTTTTTAATTACAGATGAAATAAAATTTGTAATTCTAAATAAAACTGAAAATGATGTGCTTAGTTACGGAATTAAGTATTTAAAATTCTAATTTAATGAAATCAATATTGATGTATTCAAATAATAAACTTGCTTAAAAATTTATCTTAACTGCTTTATGTTTTTTTTTAATCGTATAGAACAGGAGCGGTTCAATGGTACCTGGAGTTCATAAGCAAAATTTATTTAATGCTTCTCTTCCTTTATCATTACATGCTTACATATTCAAATGCATGGCAAGCATACCTCTTCATATACATAGCGAAACCAATAAATGCAACTGATATAAAATTTGTCGTTTTCTTTTTAAATTAACAAAATATTTAAATTTTGCACAAACAAAAAAAAACCTTAATGTTTTTAGTTGTATTAATTCAAGTGAATATTTCGGTTGCATTACATTATTAACTCTTTGAACTTGGATGTCTCCTCTCAAGTACCATTCAAGACGGTGCTTCCTTTAATTTTGAACTTTAAAAATACCTACAGATTGGAAAGAAAAAGTGGATTAATTTTATGGTGAAATTCAATTTAAAATCATTTATATAAATGTAATGATATCTCTTAATCTAATTTAAATCTTAACTAATTTCCAAATGTTCATCATAATTTATCCCCTATTAACTTCATTCTAAAATGTTCTCTTATTTCTTGATCTAATTCTCACTTTTTTTTTTATTTAATTCATTCAAAACGATCTCTATAAAATTGCGGGTCTCGAACTTTTCTCACGTTTTCAATGAAAGAATAAAAATTCTTAATGCTCACAACATTCTTTTAAAGGTAATTACATTTCCTTTACCTAAATCAACACATTTTAAAGAAATCCCTATCAAAATCTGATAGTAAAAGGGTCGAAGGGGAAAATTTTGGTATCTTTTGCTCTTGTGTCGTGATGTGGACTGACGTGTTTCTTACCACTTATTCTTTGTACTTAAATTATGCCTCCCACGGTAAAATAAATCAAAGTTTTAAAATTTCAAAAGTTTTTTTCTATTTGGATACGCAACTGCTAAAATATGTTTACATACATTTATTTTTCGGAACAATAAACGGATCTTTGTATTAAGAGAATAACGATGCATCGTATAATTTTTCTGTGTTCCAAAGGGCTAACATATTAATTAGCATATATAGTACCACCAACTAACTAACATAT
>JAPMOR010063370.1:0-73017 GCA_026543865.1 Argiope aurantia | reverse complement strand
TTTTTTTTTTTTTTTTCCCCTCCTTAAATGTTTTTTATTTACGATATTTACAATAAATATTAATTATTGAGCTAAAACGTTCTAGTTATTGTAAATTAGAGTAAATGTTGTAGATATTACTTTTTTTTTGTTTAAAATGTTTTTATGAGTGTATAATTTATGAAAATGTATATTTAAGTTCTGCAGGGCTCATTAAACAGTACCCAAATTAATTTATTACATTGGAATTTCCAATTTCCCCAGAGATTGTGGTAATTGAGAATATGTGTTATGTTCAACTAGTCATGGTTCTGATCTGGTATGATGATGCTGTATTTGAAATAATGAGAAATTACAGCATATTGTCTCAGAATTTAATTACTTAACTTTAGTTTTTCATATTCTTTTATAAAAAAGTTTATCTATCCTGTTTAAGGGTTTTTTTTTTTTTTTTTTTTTTTTTTTTTTTACAATTTGCATGTATGTACATTATATTAACATTCAGAATTATTTGATATTATGTCTTATTTTTACTTAGCATTATTTTGAGGATTTTAGATATGGAGTCACAATCTCATTTGGTTACTATTGCAGATAACACCTACTTTCCAAGCACTTGAAGGAAATTAATTTTATATTCCTAATATAAATGGAAAATAATAAAGGAAAAGGAACATGCAAAGAGGTTTTGGGAATTATCCAAGTCTTTTGTGGGCTATCTGACTTGTGTAAAATATTTTATTGTTAGAGCATCTAATTCAATCAAACATTTTGTTTTTGAAAGGGATTGTTTTGGTGCCTTTTAAAGGCTCTATATATTCAATTTGCACAAATTTATAATCTATATTTTGAATTTTATCAGGAAATGAATCTGCATGTCTGCATATTATGTCATTTGAGAAGAAGTGATCTAAGAAACATTCATTAATATTTTTAAACGTAATAGTTTCAATTTACAAGCAGGAAGTAGAGTTTTTATTACAAGTAGAACATATTTAATCCAGTTATTTCATGTTTCTCAGACATTACACTAACTGAAAAAAAAAATTAGTTTTTTTACTATTTATTTTAGTGATAGGATCTGGGAGTACACTTTATCTTAAATTCTTTCTTACTGTAAACTGCCATCAAACATGCAGATGTACAAATAATGGATCTTCATATCTTGTAGTGGCAATATACTCAATTTATTTATTTTTTTGAAAAATCAACCAGAGATGATCTCATTGCTTGTTCAATTTTCAAAACCTCTTAACTGAAAAGAGTGAAAATCACCATCTTTAGATTCTTTTATCACCAACATGTGTATTTATTATTATTGCCGTCATAATTATTTGTGTGGTATTTTAAATAATAATTCCACCATTGATCATTTTTATTTTGAAAGTATTCGAATTGTACAGTTTTTAATTTATTTAAACCATCCCATTCTGGTATATTTTGAAGAAATATATTTATACTTTAAAGTGTATAAAAACCAGTTTGCTACTGTCAATTTTAATGTGCTTTTATTGATAACATAACGTTGTGTTTTGTTTTAGAATGCTCCTAGAAGATCTGGTCGGGCTGTTACAAAGCAAGAGACTACTGCAAAAGAAGCCTCACGGTCTAGGCGTAGCTCTACTGCAGCTCAAACTGCTGCATCTGTAGCTGATTCGAAAACTCCAAGGGTTAAAGGAAGCTCTCAAAGAGAAAGTGCATCTCCATCAGATAGTCGCGCTAGTAGGACAGGTGGGGAAACTCCTGCAACTCGTGTTAAGTCAACTCGTCGAAGTACTGGGCGGATTAATTACAAAGAAAGTGATGGAGAGGAAGAGGTATCTAACACTAAGTTTGATGACAATTTTGAGAGTGGTGATGATTTAGAAGAGTCTGAATCAGATGAAAAATCAAAAACACGTGGAAGAAGTAGATCATCTAAAACTACACCGAAAAGTGCAGAAAAATCAAAAGGAACATCTCGCTCTCGTAGAGGTCGTCCAATCAAAAAGAAAGAGGAGGGGGAGGAAGAGAATCAAACATTTGATGTTTCGGATGATAGTAATGAACCGGAGGAAGTTCCAATAAAACGAGGACGAGCAGCCAAGGACAAGGAGCCTGCTAAACCTACAAGAAATAGAAGACAGAGAGCTGAAATAACTGAAGTTAAAACTAAAGCTGCTAGTGAAGATAAATCTAGGCAAACACGTAGAAGTGGCAGGGGCTCTACTAATAAGGAGGAATCACCTAAAAAGAGACCAACGCGGGGTGTTCAAGCTAAGCGTTATGCTGAAGATGATGATGATGAAATTGAAGAAATTAGTGATTCCAAAGCGGATGAAGATGAAGTTGTTGAAATGAAAGAGACCGAAAGTCGCAAACGGAAACGAGGCACATCTCCAGAAGAGGCTAATAAACGTCTCAAAGATGCAGGTGATGAACAAGATGAAGAGCAATCAAAGGAGGCGGTAACAAAAGAGGATGTTATTGAGGAAGAAAAGGAATATGTAAAAGAAGAGAAATCTGTTGAAGAACCAATGGAAATTGATGCACCTGATTCCCCTCGAATTACAGAAACAGATGAGAAATCTGAAAAAGTAGAGGATAAAGGTTCTGATTTGAAAGTAGAAGAAAAAGTTGATCCGACTGACAAAGAACATTTAGAAGAAAAAATGGAACAAGAAAGTACTGATGAAAAACTGGAAAAAGAAGAAACTATTACTATTCCAAAAGAGCAGCAAATCAATACAGATAAGGAAGATAATGTAGAAAGTTTCAATAAGGATGAAATCATCCAGAGTTCAGAATCTGATTCAAGTAAAAAAATCGAACTGTCATCGTCAGAATTGGATGATTCCCAGAATGCCAAAGAAACTGATAAAGGTAAACCAATTGATACTCCTGTTGATGAAATAAAAATTGATCAGCCTAAAGTAGAAAAAATACTAGAACCTAGTTCTCAATCACCTGAACAGAAATCTGATAAGGATAATGTATCGTCTGCTCAAATTCCCGTGACTTCCGAGACAAATCTCGAAAAAATAACAGATAATAAAGTTGAACCTCCTATTGATACGACAGTGAAAGCTAATAATGAAACTTCTAAAGATGAGAATGCTATTCAAGAAGAGAAAAAGACCCCATCAGTTGAAGAAACTACAGTTCCTTTAGTAACATCCATTCCTGTGGCACCATCTAAAGAATCTAATCCAGATGCAGCTTTGAATGGAGCTGAACAAAGTAGTACTACTCAAAAGTCAACAAATGAAGTTCTTAATGTTAGCACTCCTAATGTAAACTTTGACCATTCTGAAAATAATACTCCTAAAGCAAATGGGGCACATAATGATGTGCAACATACAAATTCTTCTATTAAAGACCAGTATTACGTACTACCTGGACGAAAATATATTATTAATTCTAAGTTAAATGAGAATTTAAGGCAGTCTGTTAAAAATAGCACGTTTGGATTTGTATCTTTTAACTTGGGAACTCCCGACTCGGATGCATATTTGCAAAAAGATAAGCTTCTCAATGAATTGAGCAAACTTGATGCCCATGTAATTTGCTTGCAGCAAGTAGCAAAGCCATTTTATAATGCTGTATTGGAACCTAGTCTTGATGCACTTGGATTTAAAAGTATTTTTAGCCAACCTCAAGATAGTCTTAAAGGAATGGCCACTTTTTATAAAAGTTCACTTTTCAGACTTAGTGGAAAATCTGATATATCATTAAGAGAATTGGTTGAAAAGGTAATTTTTTTGTTTATTTTTATTGATTGTATATAATTATTACTATTGATTATAAGAAGTTTTTTTGTATCTCTGTTGATGTAACTGAAGTTTTCTTATAATTTTAAAAGATTTATAAAAGAATCATTCATAAGAATATCCAGGCGATTTAAATAAAATAGAGTTGAATAATAGAATGTTTTTTAAATGATGATCTGATGTTTATTAGACTTTTAAACTGGAACTATTTTGCAATAAAAACTAAACTAATAAAGCATTTTTGCATATGTGCCAAAGGTTTCTAATTACAAGAATGTTGCCAATTAATTTTAGCATTTTGAAATATAGTTAACCATTCAAAATGCTCTTTCATTATTGTTTGAACAAAATTGAATCATTTTTAATAATAAATTAATCATCTGTATTTTTTTGATAAGATGAAGTTTTTCAAAATTGATTGATGACTAAATTAATTTTATTAATACTCACTGTCTTTGTCAATTATTTCAATGTTGTTAACATTAAGTCTACCAATTTTAATGAAATATGTCTTATATAACAAGAAAAAAAAATTATTTCAGTAGATATTTAAACATTTTAAAATTATAAATTTTTGCTTTTTAACATCCTTTTACTTCTAGAAAATTTAATTTTTTCTAAATTTAATGATTTAGTATTATTGAGGAAAAATTAAAATTAACATTGCATGCATTTTAAATATTTTAGCTTTATTTTTAATAATAAATGTATTTATTATTTCTTAAACTCTTCAGGAGCAACTCACATAGAATGAAACTGTCATTTTAACTGAGCACTCTGAAATGGAGTATCGCCCTGGACTCACAAATTTTAAGCAATTAAACATAATTAAAAAATCATAAAATCACCATTTTAATATAATGACTTCAAATTTACAAGTAATATTTCTAATATACTATTATTTAATATGTATTAATGAAAAGAATATGGCATTAATATAAATGAATGAAACAAGCAAAATATAACACAAAGCAAGTATTATGCACACAAAAACAAAGTATAACTACTATCCACACAAAATTTAAGGAAAAGGGAACTAAACATTAATAATTTGTAGATAATGAAATTCCAATTTAAAAATTCACAGTCTCGCCTGTTCCCACTGAAAATTTCATCTTTGGTTATGCTTTATTTCAAAAGATCAATTAATTGCAGGCTCAGAGCAAGCATCTAATGGTATATTATAATTACACTCTTCCATGCCTTCAAAAAATGAATCATGTTATATGTTGTTATTACTACAACGCTCGTATCTAAAATTAAGGCCTCAAACTTGTTTTTTAAAATATTTCTAAATTGCTACCAGTAAAATTTATAGAATTTTTATTTTATATATTTTGAAGAATGGGTAACCCCTTCTCAATCTTTGGTTTAGAAAGAAGTAATTTAGTGTTAGTTTGAGCAAAACTACTGGAATTGCACCTTTTAAGCATCTGATTTTCCCCTGTAGTTTTATGAATCCTGTAATACAACAAACAATTAACCTGTTTGAAGTGAAAATGAGCTCTTGTAATCATTTAGATGAGTCACAGAGAGCTATAAGCAAGGTTGAAGCTGGCCAATCTCAAGCAGAGATGGCTCAATGATTACACGTGGCACCAAAATTTGTATTCAGGTTGTGGAATCAATTTAAAACAAGTGGTACTGTCACCAGGAAGGCCACCACAGGGTATCAACATTTGCATATAATTGCTGCTTGGCATTAAGCGCACGATGACAAAGGCTGACGTTGGCTTCTCAGTTTGCTGCTATATCAGGAATAAGAATTTCCAAGCAGTAATGTATGCCTAACAGAGGGCCCATTACACATTGCGTGCAGTTGCGTATGTCCTATTGTCTATATCCAAGAGGAAAGCCTGATTATTGGGTAGCCGAACACATCAGTCTTGGACACAACAAGAATTGGAGTTTGTTCTTTTCTGTGATGATTCTAGATTCACCACACAGTGAGATTTTCATCGGATCTTCATCTGATGGGAACAAGGAGCTTCATTTATTTTGGAGTTGATATTCAACTCTATATTATCAACTGTTATTATAATTTTAAATTTTAAATGTGGGCAGTAAGTTAAAATGTGGGCGGTAAGAAGTTGTCTTTTAAGTTATGTATGAATCATTATAGATACTGTTTACAGTTTTAACCATTTTGAGCAACTAGGACAGATCTCCTTATTCTCTCAGTTGTCTTGATTGACTAATTCATGAATTAAATATTCCATATCTTTGTTTATAAATTCATTTACATATAACAGTCAGGTCTTCATCTTTAATGCTTTCCTTAAATTGTGCAATATGATTGGATTATTATTACTGTGTGATATTTATATTTTTTGTAAGAAAGATGTGCACAGATTAGAGTTTATAACACTTGCTTTCTGGCAACAAGAGGCATTCCTGCTAAGCTGAATGTTGCTTTCATTATTAGTTTGGTAAGTTCCTATTAGCTCAGGTTATTGCATGATATCCACAATGATTTTAAAATAAATGATGAAATAAATAGTATTCAGCTTTTGCTAATAGGGAGATATTGTGGCATAAATCATTGAAATCATATGCAAAGGTTTACTTCTCTATAAATAAGTAAGTTTTATCTGTTTTAGTCGCTTGATCAATATTTTCAGGATTGAAAAAAAAAATTCTTACATTTTCCCCCTCCCCTTCTAGACTTTTTTTTTAAATGAACATGTTCCCCCACCCTTACCGTGATTAAAAGGGCTCTTATCTTGCCACATCCACAAAAAGTGGGAATAAACAAAATAATTTGCTATATTTGTTTATGAACGACATTGTGGAAAATACAATTTATATACATTTTTTAAATATATCTTCAAAAGTAAATTTTTCTTTAATTGGAGCTAACCCTTTAAAAAGGAATGGAAAATCCCTTCGTTAAGAATGTCATACTGAGATCTAACAGAAATAATAGCTTTAATATTTAATATATCTGCATTCTCTATTTTTCTAATTTTACCATTGTTAACTAAAGCAAATCTGTTAACTTGATCATTAGATTTGAATTTAATGCTTCCAAAGTTATTCCGCCAGTTCTTTATCTAATTTTCTGATTTTTCATCCTCCATAACTTGTTTCATTAAAATGGTCATGTAAAAATACTGTATGAAGCTTAGCTGCTCATGAGACAGAAGCAGCTAACATCTACAATTCCTACTACACCATTGCTTATTAAGATCATTTGTGAGGAGTTGTATATGTTGACAAAAAACCATTGTTTTGAGCAAAGTGAAGGGGTACAAATATATACACTGTTCATTTATCATTGATGTAATATTTTCACATATCACCCTGAAAGTAAACACTTAATGTCACAACCTTTAGTCAATCTAATGGAGCTTTTCATTACTTTCATGAGGATTTGTTCTATTCTTATAAGACTATTCCAAAGCATAACTTATCCATATGCCTGATGGTAAATGTTTTGTAAATTTCTCACATTCTTTTTGATTAACTATGTCTTGCATTCAGTGTGATAAGTGTGTTTGATATTGAAAAAATTACCCACTTTATAAAGAAAGAATTTATTGAGTGTTTGTGATAGTAAATTCTAATCTTCCTGATTCTTCATTCTCGGTAGTTTATTTAATTAAATTGAATATTATACCTAAGTTTAGCTGTTGATCAACAATGTTTAAGTCTCTGCCTTTACGGTATTTATCGTGTAGTGTTTGACATTTAACATAAATTTTGTGGCTCTTATATCATTTATATTAATGTATTGAATGTTTCACAATGATTGAACCATCATAGTCATCCTTTGATTTTAAACATTTTAGAATTTTATTGTAAACTTTTTTTTAGGTTTCATTATTTTGTTGGTACCATCCATTGTGGTTAATGATTAAAAGAAGAAAGGCCATTATTAGATTTTTACAGTCTTTGCATGCATTCTTGAAGAATATTTCATGAACATCTTTTATTTTATCTAGCAAACCTATTGAAAAAAGAATTTGAGCTAGATAAACTTGCAATAAAAAATTGGCCTTCCTTGGAAAAAAGGTGGCATTCTTTTACTGAGACTTCATTTTGGTTAAGCCAGTTCAATTCATTGCTATTTTTAATGGGAGAACAAGTTGCTATGTGTTCATTCTATGATCTGATCCCTATCTGAATGCTCATATTTAAACTCACAAGGATTTCATTCCTTTCAGACAATGTCGGTTGCTTTCTAAACTTTGGGTGGTAAAAATCTACATAATCACTTTTTCCACTTTTAAAATCTATATATTTTTTTTTAAATTTTTTTTTTAAAATTCTTTAATTTAATCACTTTTTTGGACTCCTGTCTCGCATTTAGACATAATTGAGCTTTTATTACCTGATCATTTTATCGCATCTTTTAATTGCTTTTAACTATTGATTTTGTGAAGTTAATTATATTTTAAATAAACATAAATTATATTATAAAATTGATGAAGTAAGATGAATGGATAGTTCTTATACAAATAAACTGTCAACAAACCAATCCAAATCATTCTTTATAGTTTCTTTTAATTTTGTGATAGAGACTTGTTCATTTTCATTGACTTTGTGAATAGAAGATTTGTCAGTGCTATTAGTATGCTTCAAATAAGGGAAATGGAGTTTTCATTATGAATTTGAGTAAGGAATTCATAATGAATTTGAATTTTATAGTGAAATTTGAATAAGATGAACTGTGTTTATATATGTTCAATCACCTTTTTATCATCACTGTTTGAATTGAAAAGTTTTTTTAAACCACTTAATGCCATATCAGTTATAATCACACCCATTATGACATCGTGCAGGTATCTCTAAGTTATACAACATTTTTGAGTTGAGATTTCCTACATATTATTTTTTCACTAGCCGCCTTTGGCAACCAGCTGGTTCGCCAATCTTGATACTCGTTAAAATTTTAATAATTAACTATTTTATGTAATTCCTACTTTAATAGCTTCTTCATTAAAATATTTTAAAACCAAATTTCAATTCACTCATAATATTATAAAGGCCTTCAGACATAACGTAATCTGTATCTCTCCAAATTTCTGTTAACTCCCGTAGAATTTATGCTTTAAATTAAAGTGGATATGATCAATCTGCAATTAATATAATAATATTTTTTACTGAAACAAAGCTTTTTTTTTTTTTTTTTTTTTGTAATAGGATTACTGAAAACAGAGTCACTGAGCATTTAAACCTTATGGGCACTAAAGAATATATTTCTTAATTTATGTAATATCTCAAGAATTTGTCAACAAAATTTTTTCAGATTCATCTTGAGCAGTATATTAATTAACAATGCTTAATTTTAAATGCATCAAACACTAAGAAAATAAACAGAATCATTTAAAATAATCGGTCAAAAATAGGTAGTTAAAAAAAAACTTAAAAAACGATTAACTTCAACTAAGATAAATACAATTTAATTACAAAAGCATACAATTAACCTAAAAATAATTTAAATCGAGTCCGCTTCCGTTGAAATTAGATGTAAACAATCAGAATAGAATGAGCATGCGTGAATTTTCAACGCCAGTTATGGTACCGCAAATGTGTGAATTTTTCTACACCTGTTGGGGTAACACTATGCAGATTATAAATCTTTCATTTCCATTAATCGGTTTTATTTTAATTATAAAGTACTTCAGAATGAATCTGAAAGATCGATTAATTAACAACGTTTAAATTTAAATGCATCAAACATTAAGAAAATAAACAGAATCGTTTTAAATAATCTGCCGGAAAATGTTAACCCTAGCTTCATTGGTATTGGGGGAAAAAACTGAAGCCTTACTCTTTTCGCGGTGGGGAAAATGAAAGGATTTTTTTGGCAGGAGAGTTAGTTTTTAATTAATAATTACAATTTTTTTAAAAAAGGGACCGCAGGTGCATATTCCTGACCTCCAAGGTATACACTTACCAAATTTTGTAGCTGTAGGTCAAATGGTCTTTTCTGTAGAGTACCAACACACACACATTGAGCTTTATATAAGTATAGATTAATGTTAAATTGCTTGTCGAGAGTAGGAAAGCAGGTTTTCATATTAGAAGTTTTGACTTTTAACTGAGCAATTCAAATAGCTGTAAGAGATGCAAATTGATATGGCAACCAGTTGATGAGCTTGAAATACTGGTCTATAAATGCTCTATTGTACTTTATTAATAACAAATTTATACACCTTTTAAATCTTGCTTATAAGGTTTGCTTTAAACATTTAGTTTAGGAGATATTCACCAAAAGCCAGTTAAAAAAAATTATTTAAGTAAATTTTTAAGAAATTTGTGTTTTTTTAAGAAATGTTTGTTGCTCCTTAAAATGAATTTGGATTTAAATTGTTGCATTTTTTTTTTTTTTGTAGCATAAATTTGCAATTTAATTTTTTTTTTTTTTCCCTTTAAAATCGGCTCTTCAAAAGATATTTTTTTAAAAAATTGCAGAAAAAGTTTTAAATGTTTCAAAAATTTGGATTTTAAGAGCATAAGCCCAAATATAATACAATATATATATATATATATATATATATATCATTAATTAATTTTCTTGAAATCTGAATTAACAATGCATTTTGCTCTAAGACAGTTGAATGAATCATTTTATTTATGTAAGCTTTTTCAATGTATTTTCATTTCCTTGACATTAATTATATTTATGTCATAGCATAAATATAATTTCTTTTTTTTAACAACTTTTAGGAAATTGAAGCATCTTCCCTTGATTCTGAACAGAAAGCTGCTGTAAAATCACATATAAGAAGATGTGGAAGTGTTCTTTTCACCCATTTTTCAACTGTCATAGGAACACAGACCATTACTGTTGCCAATGTACAGATTCCTCGTTCAGATTTCAGCTCACATGCATTACAAGTAATTATTTTTTAAAGCATCAGTTTGATCAATTATTGCAATTGAGAGGTTGTTTAAGATATTCATGGTTCGCCAAAAGAAGCAGTTTTACTTTTTTTAAATATAATTTTGATGTCTTGTTATAAACATTAATAAATTTATAGAAAATTTTCATTCTGCATCCCCCTTTCTCTCTTAAATTATTTAATTTTTTGTTCTCTTTGAAATTATTTCTTTGCAAAATTTGCGTGAAAAATGTTTAAAATAGTTTCTTGATGGTAATATAACAAGTATCTCCCTCTATACACAATAATTGACACCAGAATACAATTATCCTACATGTCTTGTTTAAATCTTAGCAAAGTATACTGTTGGATAAATCATCAAGAAGTCTTATCAACTGATCCCTTATACCTCTCTAATATTGTATTTCTTAAGAAAAAAATGTTATCAATTAAAACTGTAATATATATATATAAATGAGAGAGAGAGAGAGACATGTATTTAAAAAAACTGTCATAATTTTATTCCTTTAATTATAACACTATATTTACTTAACATTTACTGTAAAAACTAAATTAAAAGAATATTTGAATTTGTCATGCAGTTTGACTTTTGTAAATAAAGAGAAAGAAAAAAAATCTTGAATATCATAATCATTTATTATTATAATTTTTTTATTTTAAAGATTTCTTGCCTGGCACAAGAAGTTATTCGAATAAATGGTGGAACAAATAAACCCTTGTTATTGGGTGGTGAATTTAACATTGCAGAAAATGATGCTTCATACCAGTTACTTAGAGATGGATATCTTAGCAATGAAATGATCGAGGAATTGCAGCAGAGGAAAGATGTTGTGCTACCTGATAATAAGGTAACATTTAAAAAAATCTATTTCATGAGAATATCTTGTGCAAACAAATAATATAGATTATGAAATATAATTTAAAAATATTTAAGATAATTCAAGTTATATATGTTGATGAAAAGAGTCCAACATAATATTAATTCATATCTTTGGGAATGTAAAATAAGACCTAATATAACCTTTCTCATATAGGATGGGGAAAAAAATTAGCTTTCAATGGAGCATTAATGCAGATATTCAGATTTTGTAAATTTAATTTACAAAATTTAATTCTGTTTCCTTTTACTCTTCTTTATTTTTTTTAAGTAAAAATTGATCATTTCTGTATTTTTTTATTATTATTGTGGTACACAAATATTGCTGTTAATTCTTTCAGGATGTTGTTAAACTTATTGTGCATTAATATATTTTTTAAGGAAAGAATTGTATGCACTGATAAACGCAGTGTTTTTAGTTTGCAGACTACATGAAAATTTTTATGTACTTTATAAAATTATTTTTACAACTGTTAAGTACCTTTACCAATAAAAGAAGAGGGGTTAAAAATAGTAATAGTAGCAGGAAGGACAATTTCGTAGTTTGACAGTATATTTCATGAAAATTGATTCCTTGCAGTAATTACAGAGAGGGAGGCAAAAAAGTATAGTTGTCCCTGGTGCCCTCTCCTCCTTTTTTTGCATTGTCACTTCTTTCCAAAGAACAGCAAAGTCATATTATTATACACTGAGTATTTCTGTCATCATATCAGTATTGTATTTGTATTTTATTATATGGAAAATGTGCCACAAATTCATTAATGGTTTAGCTGTACTTATTTGCTTCTTCCCCCACTTTCCCCACCCCCGGTAAATCCATTGGTTATGAAAATCCATTTTTTCTCCTCCAGTATACTTATTAGTGTTTTTTCTTTGTTTCCGTAGCATGATTCATTGGTGAATCTACTTTGGAAATCTTTCCAGCACCCGTCCTCTAATTTGTGTAGCTGTTATCATTCTGTGTTGGTATGTATGACTTTTAATTATTTATTTATTTAAACATATAAAATATGGTATTGGTGATTTCAGAGTTTTGTTTATTTTTAATATCATGACTCTCATATTAAATTCTCTATGTGTAAATTTGAATATAATTTAATATATATAATATATTTGGAATGAAATATGATATAATAACTTTTCCCAGACTTCTTGAGATACAAATCAGGTTCCTTTAGAAAATTTTTATTGCTATGAAGGTTTTTTATTATTATTTATAAGCACAATTGTTTGAAGAAATTATATTGATTTAATAAAATTAAGTTGTTAAATAATTATTTGTGTATTAATTTTTTAATCATCACTAATTAATGCTTCATCCCCTCTGCTGCTGGAATGTGTCAAAATTTTTGGTACATTTATCCAATTATGAAAATTTTTTTACAAAGGGTTTATAGTTTGAAACATTTTAAGAAACTTTGGCATATTTTAATGATGTGCAAATTAAAAAAAATTTTATTTCTGTCTCTAGGATCACGAGTTCATCATTCCAGAGTTAAAAACAGCATCACCTGATCTCTTATGGTACAGTTCCGATAGTTTGCATACTGTTGGTGTCCTTGATGTGGTTTCTGACAAAACTGGTGATCATCACTTATCACTAAAAGCCGATATAGCATTTTCCATTTGAGAAGGAAACAGATTTTTTGTTGTTATTGAAGTTAAAACATAACAGCATCTGTTAATTTTTTTTTTATTATTATTATAGAAAAGAAACTTGTAGTTTGCTGGAAACCTTTTGTATACATGAATTGTAAATTTAGATGTCCCTTTTCATCTTTTGTTCTGCTTACCAGTAGTTTCATATTGCATAAATAAATCAAATTTTAAAATGACAATGCAGTAGTATACAAGAAAAGATTTTTAAAGAAATAACCAGTGGATTTCAAATAATATACAAGTTATATTTGTGATGGATTTCTGTTAAATTGGTTAATTGTTTTATCTTTTATTTTGTTAAAACAATGTATTTCCTTCTCTACTTCATTATAATTGTCATACAATTAAAATAAAAATATTTTTGCATTACTAAAAAATGGCTCACCTTTTTTTTTTTTTTTTTTAATTTTTACATTAGGAGTGCAATAATGAGTTTGTTTATTACTTGTTTTACAAAATTAATAGTTCTATTAAATTAAAATCATTTGGTGAGTATGCAGAAATTATTCTGATTTCTCTCTTTTTTTAACATTTGTATAAATGTAAAGGTACAATCTTGAAACTATTGGTATACTTGTGCCATTTCTTTTAATACAGAATTTTTCTTTTCCTTTCTGTGCTTGTGCATTAATGGAACTCATTTTCTTCTTCTCTGGCATTTTAACATTAATCATGTGAATATAAATAAACCATATCTTATATTATGTGCATTTGTGGAATGTCTTTTACTAGATGTTAGATGCAGAGAAGTAAATCCTTTAGCTCTAGCTAATAGTAGAGTCAAAAGTACAAAATTTCTCTATAAGCTCTATGAGATTTTATTTAATAGCACCAAAATAAAAAATGAAGTTGACTATTTTTAAGCAAATGTAGATCTGATTTCTTGAATACATAAATATGAGATTCATCTTTTTAATCAATACCTTCACGAACTCTTTATGAAAGAGTGGGAAGGTTGAGAAATTGATTTTATCAAAAGTATTTTGATTATCTACATAATGTGTTTGGAAGTGTATGTACAGAAGAGTCTATTCAGATATGTTTAAATATCAACATTCTAAACTCACCTTATCATCTCATGTTGTTAAATCATTGTCAAGCTGTGTATTCCATTTCTCTCACTGTGAATCGTTTATGCTTATATTGTAGCATTTTAGTTTGATTCAGTTGTATTAATATGCATTATGTTAGAGAGAAAAAAAATGTTCAAAACAATCATGCTCTCACTTTCATAATCAAAATCTGCATTTAGAATGTTACTGTAAATGAATGTTGTTGAAAGGTGAGGTGTGACAGTTTGAACACAGATGTGTTGTGGTTTTCCTTCTCTCTTTTTTACTGCAAAAGCTATCTCTTGAAGCATGAAGTATATTTCTTTAGTATGAAGTTTTATAAGCATTTCAGTATACTCTGTTAAAAAGGTACAATTATCTTAAAGTATGCATCTTGTGTAAAGAAAACTTTCATTATCTTATTTTCTCTTTAAGTATGTTTTTCATAGATATTTTTTAACTACAGGCATGGTCAACTGCTATTGATTTTGTTACTTTAAAGGAAATCTATCCCATAATGGCAGCTTTTTTTATGTATTAAGAAAAACATTTCCCAGAATTTAATCATTTTACATTCAAATAATTTTCACAAAAGTAATTTATTAACAGTTCAACAAAATATTGTGCCAGCCAAAGAAATAATAGGTTTTATTGTTTGTCTTATTAAGTTATTGTTATAGTTAAGAGTTCTGTTAGATAACAATAAAAAGCTAAGAGGGGAAAACATTATTTTATACACTTACACATTTCATTTCTATTGTAAATTTTCTTAAACATAAAGTTTTCAGAATTGAAAGTACTTACCATGCCTTGTTATTTCTGTACATGAAGATTATTTTAAGTGAAATTTTTATTATTATTATTATTATGTACCATGTTGCATTTTTTAAAAATCTTAAAAATACATTATGAAGAAGTCTCTGCTATTCTGATTGTATGCATGCTGTTAGTTTTTCCTTATTTTATTGTTCTTCTTTCTTTCTTTTTGTGTGTGTGTGTATGGTAGCCTTGTTCTGTGCCGTCTTAAATGTTAAAATTCCTTTTTTTTTTTTTTTTTTTTTTTATTAAACTCTGTTACATGAAGAATTTGTATATATATTTTAACCTAAAAAATAAATACAGAAATGCATAAATTTATATATTATTTTTACCTGAAAATATATGAAGCTTTCATTGATAACTTTTGGTATTCTGTTGTTATTTAATAAAATGCAGTTTTGTTTGTGCCAGAAATGAAATAATCAAATATTTTTATTTGGTGATCATGGTATGCTTTTTTTTAAACATATATTGTACTTTTTTCTGGAGATTTTGATATTATAAATTTATTTACACTTTTTTCACAGATCCTCTCCTAACCAAAATTAATATCTGAATATTCAGTGGGAAAGTATTTGGTAATTTTATTTTAGAACACATTATTGTGGTTCTTGATTTTTTTTTTAATTTTTTTAATGAAAGCATAGCTTTAATAACTGAAAATAGCAATCTCTTTTTTAGGTAACGTATCATTCTAGTAATTCTGATTCATATTTTTACATTACATTTGCTTTGAATTGTCTGTTCACTTATCCTTCAATGACTTGCAATCAAACATAGTCTTTATGCTTTTTAAATTAAAATACCTCTTGTAGAAGTATTAGGGCTCTTAATCTTGCTTCTATATTATACTTTAATATTTGGAATGATGAATTAAGCTAATAAATCTTGTGCATGAAGTTTATCTTACTCAATTGCAACCACTTTTACAGTTGTGAAAATATATTTTAGAAAAAAAAATTAATTTTTTTATCTGCAAATATGTTAAATTTCAAAGCATTAGGAAGTCTTATGATGAGGATCAGAACAATTCTACTTAATTTGAACTTTAAGTCATCATAATCAATAATTGCTTAATTTTTTTTAAATTCTTAATCCCCCCCCCCTTTAGCTGTGATGTGAGAATCACTTACTCTTATTGAATGTTATTTCTTTTTAATGCTGTTCCATCCTTCTTATTGAGCTTTTCCCCTTCTCTTTTGATGAATGTGTGGACTATTACATGACAATAAAGTTATTCATTTATTAATAGAAGAAGATAAAAAATATATGTGTCATTTAAGTATTAATTTTAAATATGAATAGATATTATCAATACCAAATCTTATAATATTTTTTTGTATTTTTATGTTTGGAGTGTTATTTTTTAAAATATAAATATCAACTCTTTATAATAAATAACCTCCAACTGGATTATGTCCATTTCATGTCAATGTATTTATTTATCTACACACAGAAATTTGATATTCATGAAGTTGAGAAAATAACAGTTTTCATCTGTAAGACATAAAGTTGAGAAGAACATGCAGAAAAAGATTACTGAAAACTGAACTAGAGGCTTCTCTTAAAAAAAAAAAAGTTGCAATTGCTTTTAAAATATTATTGTATCAAAAGCCATTTGGGCATTGTAATCATAAAGTAAGAACTAGATTCTAACACAAAGCATTGGAAACCGCCATGGTGCTTAAGTTTGAATCTGAATTTGTTGATACATTATAATTTTCTTTTAATACTTTTTTTTAAAAAATTGTTGCCTTTTAATACAAGCATTTTTTTTTTCATATTGTATTTACCACACAGTAATTATTCATTTATTAATGCATGATGCAGTTTTCTTAATATATGTTCAGCTTGCTTGTCATGTTAAATTAATTTAATTCAGTTTCTTTCTTAAATTATAGATTTGGATCCCAGATGGGATTCAAAACCACTAACAACAAGATTCCTCCCCTTCTTTGTTCTTCAATATTTATTAGCAAAAATATTACATGCAGCCATTTTTATTTGAACTATTTCCAAATTACATTTTGTATTGTTTTATTAATATTAATGTTTTACTTTTTTGTTTTTACATGCTTAATTAATGTTGAAAATGAAAATTATTCACAGGTGGGATCAAAAATATTTTACAATCACAGTGTAGCATGAGCGAAAAAATGCAAGAAGCTCTGCTGTAATCTTTTCCGTCATATTAATTTTGAAGATATTCCATTGATTGGTTTTCGGTATAGTTAAAAATTAACTGTATAGTTTTTAAATGGTGAATATACCGTTTTGTGAATGTTATTATAATTGTTTATCAGTTCCTGTACTTGTAACTGTATTTTGCAATAGAGATTTGAGTGGGGTATGTTGGAAATATTTGTTCTACTTACTGGTGTATTATTGGATGCATTGAATCTTGCTGATTATTATTTTTTTTTTCTTCTGAATTGCTGCATGTTTTTTCCCCTTTACTCTAAACTACTTGTTAAAAAAAATTTCTGTCTAACCTCATTAAATCTGTACTATTTTAGATTTTTTTGTGTAAGTCTTAGGTGATAATTTGTTTTACAAAGCTTTATTACTTTTATAATTAATTTTGATTTTGTTTGAACTTATGAAGAAATGTTGTATGGTGTGTTTGTAAATAGACTCATGACTTGAAAGAAGAAAAAAAAAAGCCAGTAATACTCTTCTTACTTTAAGAATGCATGCATATATATTTTTTTTTTTCATTTTTTGTGGATGTATGTGCATACTTTATTATTATTTAGCAGTTTTAAAATGGTTGTAATTTCCTTTGTATGTGTATACAACTGTTCTGTTCTTTAGATATATATATATATAAATAATGATTATGAATTTGCTTATTATGTATTGCCATCCAAGAAAATCTAATCACATTGTAAATATTTGTATTTTGAACTGCTGCATAAATTTCTCAACATTTCTCAATTTATAGTTAAAACTTTTTATATATTTATCCCTTATACTTAATCGCACGTATCATCTCAACAGGTAATTTAAAAAATTTGAACTTATCTCATTCCTGCGAAAATTCAAAATTGAAATAATCATCAGCATATATTATAAAGCTTTTATTACCACTCTTATTTTTAAATTCTTGAATGGAAAGTAAAATAAAATTAATTTTTAATAGGAGACTGCTGGTATCTACAAAGCATTTCTCATTTATAAGTGTTATTATTTGGTATAAATTGAATCCTTTGGTAACTTTTGGGTCCTTCAGTTATTGAAGATATTCTCTTTATTATTATTATGAGACAAACTACTAAAAAAATACTTTTTTTTCCTCAACACAGCTCAAGATACTCTTTTGTGTTTGATAATTTCTAACCAACTCTTTTTAGAAAATATTTATACAACATCAACATTTGATTATTACAAATGTTATATTTTTGCAGTTTCTATTGATTATTGTAACATTATAAAGAGTCTTTAAAAAAATTTATACTCATCAATTGCCATTATTGAATACTTTTTCACTCTTGAAATGACATTATGCGGCTGTTTTAAAAGGGGGAAAATATTTGTAATACCATAAAATTTGTGTGTGTCAAAATGGGATTGTGAAGGTTTCCTTTTGTCTTTGTTTTGTTTTTGAATAAACCATGTAGGTTTAGTTTCAATAAAGGTTTATTTTACACTGAGTTTTGGTTAAATTACTATTATTTTTTAAGTCATAAATTAAAATATTATATTGCAAACGATTCATAAAACAAGTGCATTTGAATTTTTGTGATAATTTTTATTACTTGTCCTTTTTTTTTTTTTTTTTCTAAACAAATAAAAATTTAGAATTCAAAACATTTTACAATAACTGAAAGAAACTACACTTTGGTGTTAAGGGCAAAAAGAATTAATGCCAGAAGTTTTAGATGGAATGCAATATTTTGACTGTAGAATTGGTGCTATCACTGAGCTATCAAATTACCACAAATAAGGTTCGATAAAATTTAAATGTTTGTTTTTAACGTTATGTAAAGACAAAATTTATTTGAAACATAATTTTAATACAACATATTTATATTTACCAGTAGTATACATGTATATATTCTTTTTAAAAAATTATCAACACTTCGAATTTGAAGTTATACTGACATCAATTATATTATATGACTTCATATCTTGGGGAAGTCAAAAGTCATTGAACTGAAATCTGTATCTTTCATACCTTCAATTTGGAACTACAAGCAGCATAATTGAAGTGAGTAGAGTCACTTTAGTATTAGTTATAAAATAATGATTTTTTAAATCATTTTCCACTATCTTGAGTATCGGCCATGAATTATATTTATTATTGACAATTTTTAATTAGATTTCAGAATTCATTGAACAGTAAATGCTATTTGTCTCGTTCATAGAACAGGCACCAGTTTCATTTAGGTGGTGTTAAATATTTTACATTTTTTTTTATATAATTCATTTTACATATTTAAAAATGGATTAATTTTTGTAAACCATTTTGTTATTGTAAGAACAATTTCAGAACATTGATAAATTTGAATTTTGCAATTTAAAAAAATGGTAATTTCAGTAAATTTTCTAAAATTGTTTAAAAACTTATTTAATTTTTAAAATTAATTATAATTGAATTCCCAAATTATTTAATTTTTTAAAACTAAATACTATAATCCTCTCTTTAATGAGTCTTTTGAATGATTCATAACATTTATAATAATAATTTAAAAAAAATTTGAAATTAACACTTCTCTTTGATTTATTATATCTCAAAATATGTTAATAACCAGTAATAAAAATTTTTTGAAGATTTTTAAATATTAATAAGCATTTTAATTACACTAGAGCAATATGCTTAAAAGCATAGCCTAATTCCTCAGTATCTTAAAAATGTAAAATAAGAATTTAATGAATTTTAGCTCTGTTCTGAAAAGAACTAACATGAAACATGTTAATTTTTGGACATTTGGATGTATATTTTTTAAAAATGAAAATATTTTAGGTCAAAAGGCATATTGTCATGATAGTTATGGTTTTAGAAAATACCTAAAATAATAGAGGATAAAAATCGTAATTTTTAATCGTATTTTTTTCATAAAATTGTTTATACATTTAAAAATTATTTTAAATAATTTCAAATGTAATGTCCATTTTTGTCATTTAATTTTTTATATTTTTTTAATTCATTTTCATTGCGATATGATGCATATGTAAAAATATATAGCATTAAAAATGAATTAATTAATTTTCTTGTATGGAAGGAAAAAAAAAAATTTCATATGAAGCTATCTTTTTCCTTTGGATTTGTTTTTCGACATAGTCATATTTGTATATGTATTATGTACATAAAGTATACCTTTACAGGATAAAAATTCTAAATGAATTTCCATATTTGAAGCTCATAGTTAACATTTACACTTAAAGTTGATATTTGGTTCAGGTAAACACTTTTCTCTGTAATTTCTCCTTGCAAATTGATTAAAACTGAAACATCTCTTTAAAAATTCATAACTATTTCATTTGGATAAACATTAGGATATTTGTATTTTTTAGACATAATTTAATTATTGCATTGCAATATTTTTCAATGATAAACCTAATACATTGCTATAAAATTTCTAATTTTTTAAAAAGAAATTCGGAACAAGAATAATTTTGTTTTTAGTTATTTAATTGCTAATATTGAAGGAGAAATTAAATTGGCACATTTCCTAAAACGCGGGTGAAACGCATGCTCCAATTCAGAAGTCGGAGATATTTTTAATTTACATGAAAATGCATAAAAAATTGCGCTTACGTCGGTGCGCGTTGCTGTTTACAGTCTTACTACCTTAACATTTTTAATTTTCTTTTCCAAGAACTGTGATTCATAATATCTGATTACTGATAGTTACCATGGTTACGTTGTTAAGTTTACATTACAAGAATTTCAATTCATCCAGTAAATAAACTGTACTTTAAAAGGGAGAAATGATGAAGTTTTTTTTAACTAGGAATATATTTATAATACATCAAAAGGATTTTTTTTTCTGAAAAAAAATAAATAAATAAAAATAAAACAAATGTATTGCATAGCCTCATCTTAAGTTAACTTGAATCATGCTTTGAAGTGAAGATAACTTGTTTACATTTGTTTGAAAGTATGAGTACGATGTCATTTTAGCGTGAAGTTATTTAACATTCTAGTCTTTTTTATATTTGTGTCTTAGTTTTAAGAATAAAAAAGAATGAAGACCTTTTTCTGCTCTGGTAATTTTTCTGCACAATTTAATGAGGAATGACTTGACTTTGAAGAAATGGGAAATGCCTTTTCAAATTGCATATGCAAGAAACATAAAATTGGCTCTGTTAGGTAAGTATGAATTTAAATAATAAACATTTCTTTTTTTGTATATTAAAGTATGTTTTTGAGTCAAATTCAACTCTTTTTCATCTAAAACATAATTAATTTCTTAAGTTGAATTAATTGTGTGTTTTAGAGAAATTACTCTTCTTATGATTGGTCTTGACAATGCTGGAAAAACATGTACTGTAAAGCATTTACTAGGAGGTAAGCCATTGTTTATTTGTTTTTGCCGTTTGTCTGCGTAAATAATAACTTTAGTATGTGAGATAGAAAAAGTACAAGGAAAAATAATAAAGCTCTATTAATTTATCTATTCTAATGATAAGAAGTTTCTCAAAAGTTTAGCAATATTATTTTTAAAAATAACCTTCTTTGGAAGAATACAGTTGCTTTTAACAAATTGATATCTTTGTATTAAAATAGGATTTCATTTACAATCATGAATTATGTTCTTTTATTTCTTAAATATTGGGTAATAAACCATATTGTTTCATGTGTTTGTTTAACAATATATATAAATTTAAAAACCTCTAAGGTAATAAGAAAGCCTGGAAGGAACTGTGCTGAAAGCACCATTAACCTTCAATAACACATATGGGATGTAATATACAAAAATACAAAGATATTTATAAAAAAATTTAAAATATAACAACAAAAGTGAAAGTGAAAAGTAAACTGGTTAAAAGAATAAACTATGACAAATGAACAATGCCTATGGTTTATGAAAACAGTGGAACATGTTAATTTCATACCTCAACGAGCAATTAATACATTGTTCAGCTTGTTTCATACATGCTTTGTAGTTTATTTCGGCTTTTACTAGTGATTCACCATCTATATGAATATTATATATCACTCTCTATATTAAAAAATGTAAATTAATTTAAAAAGTTTTAATTATTTCTTAAGTTCTAAATTACTTCTGAAATTTATACTTCAACATATGCCATTAAAGTGTTTTACGAAGTGCTGTGTAATATTATATTTCTTTTCATTATTGTTATACATTTTCTTTCAGAACCTACTGCAGATGCTGTTCCTACAATTGGCTTTTCTAGCATTTCACTGAAATATGGAAAATATACTGTGACTATTTATGATCTTGGTGGTGGACCTAAAATTCGAGGTATTTGGAAGAAGTACTATGCTTTAGTACATGGGCTTATATTTGTAGTTGATGCTAGTGATTCTCAGCGCCTTGAAGAATGCAAAAAGGAAATCCAAAGTGTTTTAACACATGATAAAATTGCAGGGAAACCAATGTTAATGTAAGTGTTTTATTAATTACTTTTATGTAATAAAGTTATTTTACTGCATTTTTTAAAATTAATTATATATATATATTACAGTGAAAACCCGAATTTACTAGGTAAAATGCATTTTAACTAACAGCTCTAGGGAGAACCCAAATTAACTAGAGAAAACGCATTGTAACTGACAGCACTTGGGAGAATCCGAATAATCTAAGGAAAACACATTCTAACTGACAGTACTCGAGAGGACCCATTTTAAACCTATTATCTTTAAATTCTGAAAGTATTTATACATTAGACAACAGCTAATTAGCATACTGGTTTGATACAAAAATTTATCATATTCACTGATTTTCAGATCTGAATTCAATATATCGCCACAATTTTTTTTTTTTTTTTTTTTTTTTTTTTTTGCTTAAGAACGAGTATTGGATCAAGAAATTTCACTGAAAACAGGAGGAAAAATAAAAAGAAGAAGAGCTGTAGGAACCGGACGAGGGTTTTTCCTCTATTCTTCTGAAAAAATATTGCTCTTTAAAGAAATGTTTCAGTATGAAAAATGGTACTCTTTGCAATTCCAATTGTCACAGTAGTTTGCCTTGTCGAAATAAATATTTGAGGTACTATATTAAACAATATCTAAATAAAGCATTTTTTATCTCAAAGATAGATTCTTTTCTTGAATAATATTTTACTAAGTATAGTTTAATACAATAATTTGGATATTGTCTAATAAATCAATCAAAACATAAATGAAATGGGTTCTGTAGCACTGTCAATTAGATGGTGTTTTTCCTAGTTAATTTGTGTTCTCCTAGTACTGTTGGTTAAAACACATTTTACTTAGTTCATCAGGTTTTAACTAGTGTTGGATTTTGACAGAAATCAGTAAAAACCCAACATAACATAATCTGACTGTAACACACACACATATAATATTGCTATATTATATAGCATTATGGAATCATGAATTTTGATATTGAATTTTGAGAATATTATTTAAAAATCAGTAAATATGCATAAATTATTAAAATTAATTAATATATAAAATACATTATAATAATTTTTAATTATAAAAAAAATAATCTAAAATCTTTTTAATAATCTAAAAATAATTTCCTATCTCTGGCTTCACTGCAACATTAACTTCTAAGTAGCATGGACTATTCATTTTCCTATAGAATTAGAAAGCTGAGTTGATAAATTCTTTCAAAAACTGTATAAATCCAAAATATTTTCTCAAATTTGCTTTTCTTTGCTTCTTGCTGTCCTATTTGATATACTGCATTATGTTCTTATCAAGGTCTGGACAAAGGAATATTGATAAAAAATTTGATTATTTATTTGAAGATATGAACACTCACACACATGCAAAATAATAGAGGACTGATGTTCTTCATGATAGGAGAGAAAAAATTATCATGATTCCAGAAATGGGTATACTTAAAATTGCTAGTTCTTGCTTATGTAAGGATTTAAAAAAAAAAAAATCTTGAAAGTAAAATATGTTTAAAAGATCACTCATTGAATTTGAATATAGTGTAAGTTTTAAAAAAATCTGATTTTAAATCTTTTTAAGTATTACATTCTTAATTCTAATGTAATTTTATTTGTGATAATAATCAAATTGCTTAAACATTTGAAATCCATTTTATTAATTAAAAAGTTTTAAATGGTAAATTTAAATTTTATTTCAATATTTTGAAAATTTTTTTTCTCTTTCAATGTTTATACTATGCTATCAATGTACTGCATAATGATTTTAAATGACTAATACTTTTTTTGAACACTCCAAATATTTAAAGTAACATCTTTATGTAATTAAAGCAAATGAGCTTGCATTTTCTTATGCTTAAATTTTTTGTATGTATGTATTTGCAACAATTAATGTTTATAATTTTGTGCATTAATATTAATAATTTTAATCTGATAGGTTAGTAAACAAACAGGATGTTTCTGGTGCTATTGACGAGACAGAGCTTGTCAGCCGCCTTGATTTGGAAGTTCTAGTTAATCAACAAAAATGCCCAACACGAGTTGTAAGTTTTGTTTAGTTTATATTTATGAATATTATTCATAAACCAAAATCTTCCAATTTATGAAAACTAAACAATTAAATTAAATTATATATATATATATTACTGTTTTGATCTAAAGAATTTTCATCTAGTGTTTTAATAATATTTTAGATGCTCTTACATTTTAGTATGCTGATTGATTTTAATTTAACTTCATTAGCAATTTCTTCTGATAATTTTCTACTTTCCTTCACAAAAAGAATTAGTCATTAAAAATAATAACTACAAGATTTTGATGCATTTCCATATTGTAAAACTTCCTGATTTTTAAAACATTGTTTTTGGAATTATGTTGGCTTATTCATCTGTTTTGGAATACAATAACTCAAAATCATTTCGTACTAGAGAGATGAAATTTGGCTTATACTTTAAAATTATAAATATCTATCAAAATTTGAATGAATGACATCTGTCTGTCTGTCCATTAGAACTTAATACCTCTAAAATGCAATAAACTTGATATATAAAATATGGCTTTGTTCTAGTCTTACAGATCAGTGTCAAATCTTATATTGAATCTGCCTAAGGTGACTGGCATCAGTTTATGTATATGTGAATGCCATAATTCATAAATTTAGTAAGTCAAATGTTGTAAATCATAAATGAAATGTAGAATGGAGTCTTGATACCAAAATTGCTACTCTGTATCCAGTTTTGTATGCAATCGTTCATTGGGAAGAGTGTAAAATCATATTCAATTTTTTGTCACTATATTATAAAGCTGAACTTAAAATGCACCATATTGTGGAAGCATGTTAGAGACTAAACAAGAGAACATTCCTTTCGGTTAGAATTTAGAATAAGAAAAGTATTTAAATTTCTTTTTAACATCAAGTGATTAAGTTAATTTTATTATTAAGGATTTTTTTTTAATTTCCTGGAAAAATACAATTTTTATATTTGGCAAAAAGATGGTTAAATAATTACATTATAATTCATACTCAATCTTCAAATTTAGCTTAATGTTTTTTTGTATTTATTCTAAGAATATATTTCTTTTGCATAATTTTCTGTAATGTCTAAGTAAAAGTAACCTTTTATAAACTTCTATAACTGTTTATAAAATTTGTATGATTGTACCGTTTTGGCAAATAATAGTATATGAATAAAAGAATAAAAAGAAATGGAAATAGTTTGTTATTTAGTTTGTGATTAGGGTTTAATGATCATATAAAAAACATTATTTTTATTTGACCATTTAGAAATTAAATGTTTAATGTATATTTTGGTTGTCCATTAAAATAAATTTTATCACAACTAAAATTGTCATATCCTTTTTTTAAAGCAATATTTAACTATAAATTCTTTGGCCTTTTATTAATTTAAGGCTGAATATAACTGCAATCAGTATACAATAATTTATTTTTATTTGTTAATTTGTGTGCTCTTAATTTGTGCTATTTATACATGATAGATTTTATTTAAAACTTATAATTTCAGCCAACTAGCTGATTTGCCTTTGATTTTAAATGAATCGTTTAGATATAACTACATGTCCACAATTTTGCTAACTTGTTTGAAATTAACATTAAGTTATTTTAATTGTAACTAAGTTTTATTTATTGCGCACAGGATCCTTTCTAATGGGACCGTTTTGTGACATAGTACTATTAAAAATGTAAATCTTTGACTTGTCTGTCTTCTATCCTTCACAATATTTTAACTCCCCCCCTTTTTTTTTTTTTTCTTCTTTTTTTTTTTTTTTTTTTTTTTGTAAGCTACACAGATATCAAATAGAGTGCATCTTCTTTTGCTTTCAAAATAGAAAAAAAAATCATATGATTAAATATTTGATGAAATAATGGTAATGGTTTGAATTTCAGGGAAACAATGTAATCTTGTTGAAAATTAAGGAAAAGGTATATATATATATATTTTTTAAGTGCCAATATTAAAAAAAGAAAAGAAAATTCATGAATATTAAATCAATACCATTATAAAGATAATTTTTTGAATTTTAAAATGTCATAAAAATAATTTTTGTGCTGTATTAATTTTGGAAACAATGATGGGTAAACTTCAAAATTTCTTCTAATTAGAATTTTAATTATTAAAATTTCAGAAACAAATAGATTCAAGATGCACATTCTTACCATCCGATATATATATATATATATATATATATATATATATATATATATATACCAAGTTTTTTAGCTCTAAGTTGAATGATCTGGCCTGTCGGACACACACAAACACTTACACTTTTTGACTACCAGCTTGTTTACTGGGAATACTTTCCCTATTTAATTTTACTTGAACCATTTTGATATAATTTCATCAAATTCCCAGTTACTTTAATTACGTATCGTACCCAGTTTCCTGTTATTTTAATTACGTATATTCTGTTCATTATATATATTTATATAATATGCTCTTTTCTAATGGTGATCAGTCCCATAACATCATAGTGCTACTAAAAATCTAAACCTGTATTATCTTTACTTTTTTATTTGTCATGTAAATTACACAGACATTAAGCATAACCTTTTTTCTTTATCTTTTAACAATGTATCACAGAAAATCACACAATGAAATATTTAATGATGCAATTCGCAATTAAAACAATTTGAATTTCAGAACAGTGATGTAATCTGTTGTTAGAAATTGGGCTAACAAACATATATCATGCAACATTCAGGGAAAATTTGCAGAACTATTAAACTGGTATTATAGAAAAGAGATTTTTTTTAAGTTTTCAGCTGACATAAAAATGATTTTTATGCTTTAATATTTTCGAATGTTATCCTTTTAAATGTAGGGATTAAAAAAAAAAAAAACATAGTAAACACACATGCTTACTTTCTTTTAAATAAAATAAATATATTTCTAAAACTTAATTATATTGAATATATTTATTTTATACTGAAGCTCCATGAAAGAGACTATATAAATGCTTCCCCGCCCCTTTTTTTTGCAATCTCTCTTACATTAATATAACTTCAAATGATTTCTTACTTAGTAGATATTTATAATTGGTATCATTCCATCATTATAAATTTGTGTATATAATTTCATGGAGAAATGTATTTATTACATAAATTTTTAACTGCAAAGTATAAAGCTTTGAACATTGGAACTTAAAATTTGAAATATGATAAATATGCATTATTTTAGGATAAAGTATATTTACTGAGAGAAATTATTTTTCTGCTTTTGATTTCAAGGTAATGGGAATTTTTCATTAAAACTAGGTGATTTGAAATTATGAAAACAAATTTTCTTTAAAGTGCACCTGTCATTGTTTAATCTAGGAAGCTTCTTGTGCTCTATATGATGAAGCAAAAATGAAAGATCCTGGGATACAAGAAGGTTTCAATTGGTTAATTGGAATAATTAGCAGAGATTTCAATGAGTTAAACAAGCGTGTTGAACAAGAAGTGAATGAACAAAAGAAGCAAGAAGAAAAAGAACAATTAGAAAGGATGAAGAGAGTCCAAAAAATAAGAGAAGAAAGGTATATTATATCTTTCTTTTATTATACTGTTTTTTTTTTCTTCTTCTTTTTATTATATCATTTCAATGCATTTTCAATTCAATTTCTTGTTTAAAATTTTTTTTAATTTGTTACTATTAAAGTTTTTTTTTTCTTTTTTAAAAAAAGTAGGATTTGGCTTAAGATTTTAATGAAAATCATTTACATTTTCTTAGTAAAATGGTCAACAATTTATGTGAATTATATAATCAAAGAAATGTGCATGAACCAAATAGTTAATTAACTAATCATTGATTTACAATGGATTTTGATGGGAGTTTGATAAAATCATTCTAATAATCCAAAAAGTAAAGATTTTTTTACTGTTTTTATTTGTATGCAGCATGTTCTTTCTTATTGTCATCCTTTATTTAGTTTTTAAATCGTTAAATTTTAGTATATACTTTCTGCCAGAAAATACTCTTAAATGATTTAAAGAATTATTTTTTGGTCAATAAATATAATGCAGACTAATAATGATGTATATAACTTTATACCTCTTTGCCTCATTAGTTATATTAAGTAAAACCTTCTTGACTTTCTAATATATTAAAGAAGAAAAGGAAACTACATTTCTGTAACCAAAATTGACTGAATTGTGAAGTTTTTTTTTATTTCATTACTTTGGCCAATCATTAATTACTTTGGTTAATCCTTTAATTTAGTGATTGGCTAATCTTCCTTTAGGCCATTGAAATGATCTAAAATGCAACTAAAGCAAAAAACTTCGTCATTTAAAACATTTTTTTCTAAATGACAGTATGCTCCTATCTCTAATTTTTTTTGAAATTGCCATTTAGGTGTTGATCTTTTTTATATTTCTTGTAATACCATTTACATATGAGATGTAAATCTAAAACTATTAATATCAATTTTTCTCGTATTTCTTCTTTTAGGTGTATGTTGTATAAACCTAAAAAATCTGTGATATGATTTTTTTTTTTGTCAGAAATAATTTGTTAATCAGTCACATATTGTTTACTAAAATCAGTCATTATCATAAAATTGTATTTCATTAGATTCTAACTTTTGCTTACAAATGATGGATTTGTTGTTATCATTTGTTTGATTTATTATGTTTTTTCTGTTTCCCATTAATTATTTAATTAATATATAGAGAAAGGGAAGCAGCTAAGAATGCAGTGAATGGAGAGAAGGATGGTGGGGATGATGACGATGATGATGTTATAATTGGAAATCCTTTTAAGTCTTGTGATGCTATTAAGGTAAAATATTTTGGGGAATATTTATAAATTTTTATTAGTTACTATTATTGTATATTAGATTGTTTTCTGAAGTTTTTTAATTTCTTATTCTGGGATTATGATTTTTTAAAAATAAAAGTTCTGTTATACAAAAATTTGTTTTAATTTCTAAGCTTTAAGTTAATAATTTTTTGTTCTGAAAAGATTATGAAATTTATTTTAAATGTGTTAAAACCCTGATTTTCTAATAATTATTTTGTATTTCATATTGAATTAAAAAAAATGTTTGCAAATCAAATTTGGTTCATAATCAGCCCAGCATATATATTTTATAGTATTATATTTGTACTAATATTGAAGTTGTGCTAGTATTTCATTTGCAATCATGGACCATCATGTCCTTTTTATAATAGTTAAAATTGCATATCTAGAAGATATTTATAAACCTGCAATTTAAAGAAATTTCATTGAAGTTTTTAAAAATTGAATCAAAAATATTAATGACTGTCGGATTTTGATTATTTTAATTAGATTAAAAAGATGTAAAGAACTAAATTACTTCAAATGATCTGTATAAATTTGTCAAATATGATGAAAGTAATTTTATTAAAATTCGAGAAATTTTTCACTTTCTTAAATTTGGAATTTTTGTATTTGTTTACATTAAATGAATTATTTTTTACCTTTTATTTCTGCAGTTAAATTAGCATTGTTTTCAGTTTTGATTTAAAATTTGTTTTTATGCAAAACTGTCTACATCAAAATGGTTTTTTATCCATGTCTAGCTTTTTATTTGCTAATGATTAAGAATATTAGTACTACAATTCTCAGATCTTACCTTCTCCTCCAAATTCCAGGAAAGTTAACTAAATTTAGCATTTATTATGTTTTTTAATTGTGAATCTAAAAAGATAATTTTCCAAAGTGATGCATTGAAACATATATTAATCTTTGAAAATCATGTTCTTTGTTCACTATCTATTCACTTTGAATCATTTTTAAATTGAAATCTAATTCTTATTCATGCCATTCATATTTAGGCTGAGTTTGAAGAAAAGGAAAAAAGTAAAACTTTGCAAGCAACAACACCCACAGTGAAAGTTATCCATGTTAGCCCAACAAATAGTGCGGAGGCAAACAATCGCGAAGAAGTGATACTTCTGCCCCAACCATTAAATGAGAAAGTACAAAGCTTACCCAGCACAATGGAGTCTCCACACAGCATATCTTCTCCAGAACAATGTAATGGTGGAGGAATTTCTCCATTCATTTGTGAAGAGGAAGGTAATTAGCAATTAAATTTAAGTTCATTTTTACTTAAAAGGAAGTATCTTTTTAATAAAAAAAATTACTAATTTTGGATATATTAGATTCCTAAAGATATCTCTAAGTTCAAATTTGCTGTTGTATCTTCAGCTTGGATCTGTCTACTATCAATTAATGTTATGTGTTTAGCTTTATATGCATAGCCTTTTTTTTAGCTTGTATGCGTAGCTTTATATTAATGTATTAAATTCCTAAAGATCTCCTTAAGCTTATATTTGTTGTTGTACCATCAGGTTGGATTTGTCTACTGTCAATTAATGCTATGCATTTAGCTTTATACCTATAGTTTTTTTAGCTCATATGTTTGACTTTATATTAATGCTATGCATTTAGCCTATCTGTTGTTTTTGCACTTAATGAGGGGAAAAATTTTAAATACTTTAAACTTGTTAATTTGAAATTTTGCCCTCAATTCATGTCTGTAATTAGAATACTTTTTTTAAAGAAATAAAATATGTTCAATGTGTTGACATTGTTGCACTCAGGAATATAGAATCATTGTGCTGATTGTAGCAATTCAACAATCTTGATACTATAATCATTTTACTGATTAGTCTAGTATTATAAAATTTCCTCTCCTATTTCTGGTCCAGGGTGAAATTGTGTCACGGAATGGAATGTCTCCCAAATGGACAAAGTATTTATCTCAAAAAATTGCTCTGTAATTTGAAGTGAAGTTTGGATTAATGTCTTGTGGAAAGATCTATTTACAGAAAGAATTATTTTCTATAACTTCTTTTAACAAATTATTCTCTTGTCACTTCAGCAGTTTTCTGGGTGAAATTAATATCTGAGGGCTGATAATAATAAATACTATTAAATAAAATATCTTACTTATACAAAATGTAAAATCCAATGTGTTTTGGTAGAAACCAATTCTGTTACATACCTAAAGCTCTTTTTATTTTTCTATATAAATTATGTTTAAACATTCGTATTTGAACCTCATGAGTTAGTTACCCATGTTATATTCACATACTGCCAATTCATTAAGTAGGTGTTCACTACTTTCATACAAAAGAATTCTGGATCAATTCAGATGAGAAAATAGTTGATCATTCACTTTATATTGCTCCTAGCGATTTTCATTTTTTTCCATAAATTGAAGGAATTTCCTGGAAGTAAGCATTTTGGAAGTGATGAAAGAGAATGCAATGACTATTTAGTATAACGAACTGTTGGAAGAAGAGTATAACATGGGAATTCTGAAGCTCTCGACAAAATACCATAAATGTTTAAATATTGGCATTGATTATGTAGGGAAATGAAGGGAGTTTCAGGTATGTAGCAGAAATATTTTTTTTCCCAATAGATATTGTGTTTTTAATTTTATGTAACTAAATAGTCTTTATTTTCTGGATGACTATCATACTTAAATAAAAATGAAAGTTTATAAATTGTTTATACATTATATAGAAATCCAAACTAAATAATTAACTGACTACTAATTAATAATGCTGAAAAATATTATCAAACAAAAAAAAGACTTCAATGAACAGATGCTTACATAGTATTTTATTTAATGAAAACTGTTTCCATGCATAGAAAAAATTCTTTTATATGAAAATTTTATAGATATTTTAAACCATTTTGATTCTCCCATCCATTGAATTAGTCATTTTTTTTATTCTGTCTATTTTCTTTAGTATAAAACTTTTAATTTAATTATGAGATATTATGAAAAACCTAATATGAAGTTGCTTTTCAAAAAATTTCAAATTTGAAACAAAAATTATTTCTTGAGGTGTTTGTTTATTGAACATTGCTAATATTTATAATGTATTAGTAATGTTAAAAAATACTAACAATAATGATAAAAAGGATTGGGGCTAAGCTTAGAACAGTAAGGTAAAAATGAAAATAATAAACAAAAAATATAGATTATTTATTGAAAATTATTTCTATAGAGCTTTATTATCAGAATATTATAAATATTTGTAAATGAAATTTTTATAGAAATTTTAGTAAAATTTTCTTATTTGAAACTTTAAAGTCTCAGCTATGGATTTTATTTTGTTATTTTAATTTCATATGTGTAATTTCTTTTATTGTTATTTTAGAAGTGAAGAAAAAGAGTAAGAAGATTAAAAAAAGGTTTAAAAATCGCATTGTGCCTGAGATTCACGATACAAATAATATAAGTCATATATCAAGACTAAATGAACTTCCACCAATAAAGCCTGCCATGGAAAATGCAACAAATGGACAGCCTTGTGTTTATATGTCACCTAAAAGGTTTTCTCAGCAGAATGGTAAGATTCAATTTTTTTTTTTTTTTCATTAAATACTCAGTCTGATTGTTGAACTTTTTGTGGATTATCAAAATAAATTTGCTATTGAATTTATTGATTTTGCTTATATAAAAAATATGTGATTTCTTATAATATTTCTACTTTCTATTGCAGTTATAAATATATATATTTAAAATGCCATTTACAGATTTTGTTGGGTATTAATGGTATGGTAAACTCTCAGCTTTGGTATTAGAGGATTTTATTTTTTAAACTAAATTCCACTGAAAAACTAATGTGTAATTAGGTCTAGTATGCACATTAAATTTTTTGGGTTTAAATATCTTCTACTAGTCTGTATGTGAAGTTTGAAGAGAAGATGCTGACTCAGGTGTCTTCTTCATTATCTGATTATGGTCCAAAATTATGAAGTCCATGCCAATTCAGCCTTCACTTTTCTTTGAAATAGGACATAAATATAATTAAATCAAACTAAACTACTGATTTTGTTATACCTAATAGCAGTACGAGATATTTTAATTCCTTGGTCAGGTAAATAAATTCTGTATCATATTTTTTTTATCTGCATCATTTACTGATTAATAAAAATAAAATATAACACATTTTCTAAATAGCTGATGTTAAGCTGGTATATATTCCTTTCCTTCACTGTTTTAGTAGCCATATTAAGTGCTAGTCGCCTTAAGTGACCAGCTGATTTATTTGATTTTAAATAAGTTAATTACATTTGATTTTAGATGAATTGTTTAAATGTAACTTTATGTGTATAACTATGCCAAACTGTCTGACATTAAAGCTGTGTTATTTTGTCTTATATGCATTCTATTTATTGTGTACATGAATCTTTCTAATGGAGACCAATCTCATGACATCATAACACTGTTGAAAGCATAAATGTACATTTCATCTATTTTCCAACATTCGCGATTATGAAACTTCATTTTTTTATTTGTCTTGTAAATAGATATTTAACAGAAACTTTCTTTTCTAACTCTCAATAATTATAGAAAATTTACATGATTAACTATTTGATGCAACAATGAAAATGTTTTGAATTTCAAGGTTGTTGAAATACAAAACCTTGTTGAAAAACCAAAATATGTTGTTGAAAATTAGGCAAACAAATATTTTTTTAAAAAAATAGGTATCATTAGGTATATTATATTAAGTATATTAGGTATAGGTATATTAAATAGTAAAAGTCATTTTTATGCAATAAAATTTTTGGATGTTATTGCAGAAAAATGCCAAAATTCAGCTTAATTTGTAATTATCTAAAATTCTCATTAATTTTTTAATTGCTTTTAGTTGCACATTTCTACCTTCATAGGCATACATTCTCCAAAGTTGGTAGGCCTGTAGAATGGGAAAAAACATATACATGCTCGCTCTCTTCATTATTAGTAGAGGTATTAATCCTATAATGCATTCAACCAAATTATATCAGGCTGTAATTGTAGAGTTAATTAAAATTGTTATATTAACTAGTTAAGAAGCGAACTTAACATCTAGTTTATTTGTTTTATTAAATTTTTATATATTTGTATTTATGTTTGTTATATTAATAGAGATAGTGTATCAGTTCAAAAACGAATAGTGCTGCAAAAAATATTCCTGAAGAGAATGCACTTTAAAAAAAATTTTTTTAATAGTTGTGTTTAATGAAATAAAATAACTATGAACAAACAAAATGAATCCTGAATCAAATTATAAGGAAAATCGAAGAAAAAAGTGAAGAAAGCAGAGGTGTGCTTTAAATGGGATTGAGAGCGAGAGTGTTTGGAAGGCTTGTGAAATTGACAATGCACCAAAAATTTATTGCTGGGTCACTGCCATTTTCAATTGGAGAGAACATCAGTTTTCACTTCTAATGTGTTAATCTCAAGATGGCAATGACTGTTAGGGTTAACTCGGATATCACATAGCATTGGAATTTAAAATATTACTAATTGGTTTAAATTCCAATGCTGTGCTTAGAAAATTTTAATCCTCTCAGTACTAACTTGGATCAACAGGACCATGCAAGTTGTATACTGGCGTGCACATTTAGGGCCAGGTTAGTAATAACCGAGTGAAAGGGAGGAGCAATTCCACAGAAAGCATTTATCAATAAAATATATTTTCAGATGATGGAGAAAGAAAAAAGGATAACTGTGTTACTTATACAGTCCAACTACAAGAAAACGAGATTAAACTCGTATTTAAATATTTTCTTCTGGACAATTATCATAAAGCTGATACCACTGATGCATGTTGGAAATTACATCAAAAATATCATTGATTGCTCACATTGTGACATTTATTAGGAACTGCTAATTACCGTGATCCCATTGATAAAAGAAAGAGAGAGAGATAATGACGAATACTTTTTTACATTTTCTATTGTACATCATTGATATCTATAGTATTAGTTTTAAAACTGAGAAAAATAAGAGAATTAATTCCATGTGGACAAAGTGTATGCCATAATGATAATAGAATAAGTGGAATTTTGATGTTTTTGAGGACTATTTGGTGTACAGTTCCAATTTTTGTATTCCGTATTTATTGATTCATTCATTTTTATGCTCTTAATTATTATTATTATTATTACCATTCTTGTTATTCCTTGAATTATCAATATGGAGAAACATCCAAACAATATTAAGTTAAAAAAATAATTTTAGAAGTTGCAGTTTTTTTAATAGCTTTAATAAACAGTATGCCGTTAATTAGTAATGTAGACTTTGTTGAAGAAAATACAATTATTCTAGATATTATCAACAATCCCTTAACATTGTAACATATTGTTTATAATCGATAAAAATGATCACTTATTAGTTCCATATTGTTAGATGTTCCCAGCCATGACCATTTTAAGAATTTTGTGTGCAAAGTGGCATATATCACTGAAATATAAGTTTTAAAAAGAGAATGCCTTATTAGTAATTTGAATTTTTATAATCTCAAAATAAGTATTACTCAAAATTTGATTTCAGTTGATTAAGTATTACAGACTATATATTTTGAAGAGATTTGTGAATGGATTGAGAAAATCAATGAAACTGGGAAAGTGAAATAATTATAATTTGAAGGCACAGATAGGTATAAATGATTTATTGCATGTGTAACATGTGGATGCAATTTAATTCTTAAATTATAGTTCTTTAAAAAAAAATTTCAGGAAAAATAAACTGGGCTTTAGCTGAAGAATTGGAGCCTTGTAGAGCGACTTCGTTGGCAGGTTGTTCCAGCAGACGTATTGAAGCCTGGTCAGATGAATCTTATAGTCCAATCTAGTTTACTTTTGCTTTGTATCATTGCAGTTTTTAACTAGTGCAATGTTGTGATCAAATTACATTTAAAAAAATTGTAATGTAATTTTTATATCTATTGTATATACTAGTCATGTAATTATTTTGCCATACATGTTTTATATAGCCTTTTTTACATAAGGAGCTGTTTCTCAATCTTTTTCTCTGTAATTTTATTTGTTATATAAGATTTTTTCTATGTCAAAAATAAATTTTTTCTTATATTTATGAAATATATTAATTAAAATGCCTTGAGTATACATTTTTTGTTTCAAGTTTGCAGAACCCAAGATATTTTGTGTGTCAATATTTAATGACATTTTTAACTAAGGCTTCATTTTCTTCTATCATTTTTCATTTTCTAAAAGAATCTTTTCTTCTTTTTATAAAAACATTTTTTATATAATTAATTTTGTCTTTAAAAATTTTATAAAATTTTTTGATTTTTAGTTGTAAAGTTTACTTGCTATTTATGAATGAATAATTGGTAAGCATAAAATTTTGAAGCAAATTTTTTTTAAAACAGCTTATTTTTTACATCTGTTTATAATCAATCAATATTTTATAAACTATGTGATCGTTTTTGGTAACATAAAATAATAATGTCTTGATTTCTTTTCAATTGCTTGCTTTGACTTGATACATATTCAGCCGTTAATATTGATTCATTTCCAGTAATAGCTATTGTTATTTGAAAATGTATTTTACAAAAGAAATTTTGAGTATAGAAGGTCAAATAAATTATAATATGTTTTACTATTTAAGTTATATTATGGCTATTAAAATAAATATTATTTAAAGCATTATTTTGACAATTGATTTGCCATTAAATATGTGTACAAAGTTTGAGAAACAGCTTCCTTTGACAATGAACTTTTGTGTTTGTACCTGTGATGTTTTAACAATGTAAGTAGTGTAAAAATATAGCTTTGCATCATCATGCATATTTGTATATTTATCTTTTATATAAAACACTTCAAAATCATGTTTTTTATGTGTAAAAAACTGCACTTTTGTGGAACATTGGAATTTTTATACAGTAGATGCTATTCATCATAGCCTTACATAATTTGTAATTATTTCAAGTAGATTAAAATTTTAATTCTTACATTTTTTTATTGCAGTTCAAAAGGGATTTTTTACAAATTATTATTATATTACTTATTTCAATTTCATGAGACTAATTAAGCATTGCTATAAGATTATTAACTTCATTGAAAAATACATGTAATTTATTTATCAGAATTTCCATGTTAAAATCAGATTTGATTCAAAGTAGTGAAAGACATTTAAAAGTTTTGAATTTTACTAGATGATTATTTTTAATTGCAATATTCTCTCTTTTTTTTTCTGTTTAAAGAATATTGTTTTGAATGCAAAATAAATTATATAATCACTCTCAAAATTTCATTTTTATAGATGGTATCATTAAATCAAATCTTGCTGTTTTTAGCATGATTTAAAATTATTTAAATTATGTTGATGAATGTTTTTTAAATTGCAATTTTTTTTTCTTTATATAAGGAGGGAAAATGAGTGTTTTATTGCATTTCATAAAATCCAACATTTTTTAAGAAATGATTATTAATTTATTTTTGAATTTTAGAAATTTTTATTAAAATCTGTATCAAATTACTTGTTTATACTTAAATGTGAGTTGTTTGTCTGTAACAAAATTTTAAATGCACCACATTTCCTTTTTCATATTAATGTATCTTTTTAAATCAGTTCAGTGCATAATGAAGTTAATTGGAAAATTTTGACATAGTTATTCTATTCCCAATTTTTTAATATTCTCAAGATTTCTTTAAGGAATCACAATAAACCACAGAATGGATTTAGATAAGCTTATTAAAACCATAAATTAATGGAAATACAAATTATTAATTAATTTTATGTTAAAAAATTAAAAGTTTTAAGTCATTAGTTTGAAATTGCAACTTATATTAAAATTCAGTTTTAGGAAAAATAATTTTTTTCATCAAAATCTTCAATATTTTAACAGATAAGGTTGAATTGTAATTTCGTTTTTTTTTTTTTGTTTATTTTAGGGTTATTAATTTGATATGAAAATGACATGTTTTGAGAAGTAAATAATATAAAGGAATAAACACAGAACACAAAAATAAGGAAAAGTGAAGACTTATGTTGCAATTGTGTTCATTTTTAATTTTACTTTAAAAAATAGATTTTTTTTCCACAGCAGTTTACAATAAACTCATGAAATCTAATAAATATATATTTTTAAAAATATTAAGATGTACTCATTAAATATGAAAACATGGGAAAGTGGGAATTTATTGATCAAATTTTTGTCTTGGACATCTTTTTTAGATCTGCTAACAGTTTTGGCTTAGCTATCAAGGAATTGTAAGATCAATCTCTTTCTATCAGTGATGTTTTTATTTAATTTGGCCAAAGGGTAGATTTCTTCATGTTAATAATGGTATATAAGTTTAAAAAAGACTAACTAAGCTATTATCAGTTATTATAATTATCAGATTACTGACCATGTATCACAATTCCTTGAAAGATATTATGCAGTTTCAGGTGGAAATATTAATCTAATTAATTAATGCTCAGGCTTTTCTCATGCCTGTTTTGTTGAAAAAAAAATACTAATTTGTGATTTGAGAATGCTTAAGGATAATTGAAAGATTGAAGACTGATGAAAAAGAATGTTAAATAAGAAAAACTGTGGTGCATTGTTGGTTGAATGAAATGAAATTCCTTTCCCAGAATTGCTTCTTATTTCAAGTGATGACATATTCATAAAGGGATTCTTGTTAAACGTATCATGGTTGCATATGAACATCTAAGTTCACTTTTTTTCATTTTCTTCTAAATTTCCTGTTTTAAAAGGTAATAATGTGGACCAGACAAATTGCTTATTGATGTCAATGGATACATATATATGAGGCAGAATTTTTTGAAGTTTTTTTTATGTTTCTGAGGTATTATAATGTTCTGTAACAATATATTTTTGAATGCATATGTTTTGAAAATATTTTAATCAGTTTATTTTTAGATGTTACAAATAATTTTTTTTTAAATATCAAATAGAATATAGGCATTTTTTTTTTCATTTGAAGTTATAAGCAGTCAGTAACTTTTTGTATATAATATTACTTAATATGACTTCATTATAGACATTATAATAATTAATATAACATTATTAACAATTTGTTGCAAATAATGACATTTTAATGAATTTGCTGCTTTAAATATTATTAATTATGTTTTGAATTAAAGACTTCTTTTGCAAATCAGTGAGAATTTTAAAGAGATTTTTAATATTTTTACATACTTTTATTATTTTAGTTGTCATTAGTTTAGACTTGATTGATATTTTTCTGTTGAAAAGTCTAAAGTACAAAAGAAAATAGCATCTACTGTATCACTTTAGCAAAAGTTAGATTTCAAGTATTTCACTAACTTTGATGCACAAAGCACAATGTAGCATCGGGTTTTTATTTTGCTATATTCTTACATTTTTGACTATTTTGTGCATTCTGTAAAAGTGCCTCTTTATAAATTTTGTATTTGATTAAACATAGTTGGTGCAATACAAATTTTTAAAATGACCATTTAGATTGTGATAGCAGAAAATCTGAGCTATCATTTCTTTATTTATCATGAACTTTTTTTCTTCTTCTGGTAGTGCACATGTTGAAATGAAGTTTTTTCTTTTCTTTTGTGAATGGAACTTGTATATTTATTGTATTAGTGACTCGTGAGCATTTCCACCCCTTCAGTCTTATTTGTGAGATAATTTAATCACCTTGTGTATTGTTTTACTCCTTTATCTATGAGTAATGATTTAATTTAATAATGGAAAATAACAAGAACAATTAATTTAACTTGCGGTTTGTTCATATTATGCCAAAGGATTAGATATGAAGAGAAACATTTTCCTTTTTTTCTTTCTCCTAAAATACTTATAGTAAGAATGTATTAAAGATTGTATCCATCCATATTCTAAAGATTAAGAGTAATTTGCTATTTTAAAAGGCAAATGTATTTTTATCTAAGACATCAAGATATGAAAAATAAGATTCTACCATTAAAACCATATATGTAAGGGCTTCTGAAAGGTGATTGTCGTAAAACAGATAAAATTATGAGTCGATATTTAGGTTTTAGGAACTCTTTTATTTGATTTATTTTTTTCTTTCTCCGAAAGTGTGAATTTCTCTGTGGAAAGTGGTAAGGAAATTGGCAAATATTTTTAATACTAGTTGAAATAAAATCCGTTTGAAGGCAGTTTGTCACATGATGTATAAGTATTTTTACTAAAAAAAAATACCCAATGAATTGTCATATATAATAAAATAAAGAATTTATTTACATTTGTAATGTTAAAATTTTTAATCATTGAAAATAATAGAAACAAAGAACAAAAATGAGAAATATTTATTATTGTTAATGAATTATGAGTAAAATCATTATTTTTATCATCAATTCTTATTGTTTTTGAAAATCACTTTCAAATGGAATTGCATGTAATTATAAAATTTCTGTTAGCTTCTAATGTGTAAAATAAACATCTGAATTTTGTATAAAACTAATCAGCTATTATTATAGTCGATGAAAACTCAAGTGGAAAATGTTTAGACAGCTATAAGCCATGGATTAGTAGATTCATTACATTAATATATAATTTAGGAGTGTGCAAACATGGAATTAAACCCTTTTAATATTGTTTTAATACATAAAATATAGATTATATATTTTAATAAATTAATCTGATTCCAATATGTTGTTTTTTTAAAAACATTAGTATCAAATTAAAGGCTAATTAACTTAATATTTGGTGCAACTTTCATTGTACTAGCTACTTGAGTTACTGCTGACTATAAAAAGAAAAGCATGATAAATTCTAAAGTTGTTTTTGTTGTGTATAATAACTATCAGATTTCTTTTAATAGATATACTTGTTTTGTATTACCATTTTGTATTAATTAGTTTCTTTCTTACATTAATTATGATTATTTTTTTCTTATTTTATGTGAATAATAAAAATTGCAATGGCTTTTGAATATTTATTTAGTTTTGTTTAATGTTATGCTGTTATCTCTTTGCTCAAGCACTGTTGCTACACAGCATATTTTGAAAGTTCTACTGTTTTACTTATCTTGTGATTTTTCACTAGCATGAATTGATAGTGAAAAATCAACATTTTTCAGTGTGTTGATAGGCATTGGTAATGAATCTGTATTTCTTTAACAAAATAATAATCTCGAAGATGTAAGAAATACTGAGAGTTTTGAAATAATTCAGGCTATCTCTAAAAGATATATTGAATAACTACCATGTCATGTAATAACAATATTTGTCAAAGTTTCACTGCAAATTAATTAATATAACTGTTGAATTTTGTCAATTATTAAAAGTAGTTAAAGCATTGATGGTTATTATATTGGTACTGCTTAGGTACAAATTGATAAAACAGATTGATTATATGCATTCTTTTTCAATAGATATTATCTATTCATTAATTGTAACTTGCTTGATGTATAAGCAGCATGTTTCAGTCATCCTCTTAAAGATATTTGAAGGTGTAAGATCCGGTGAGTGGATTAGGGGAGGGGTGTTCAGTTCTCTTCTTCATTTCAATCATGATAATAGGATTGTCAAAATGTCTGAGTCCAATATTATTGGGTGTTATCTTACCCAATATATTGCAAAATTTGTTGTTGGAATTTGAAGAAGTAATGATACTTTTGCTAAAATAAAAGCTTGAAATTAAACAAGTTTAAATCATGTAATTGTAAAATATTGTCAATTTTCAAAACAAAGTTGTCCCAAATAAAAATAAACAAATATTGAATTTCTCAATCACTTCTTTTGCTTTATTAGATAATTTAAAATCAAATCGTTATATTTCATTAGACAAGAGTGATTAAAGCATTTCAAAAATTGAAGTAGCTTTATAATTAATGATAACAATGAATTTATTTTTCTTGGGCCCACTCAAAATGTGTTGGTCCATACTGCCTAATTATGCCACTATATGTATTTATTATAAAACAGGCATTTAATTATCAAATATTGATGTAGTTATTAAGGATTTTTATGATAATAATTGATGTGTACATACATTTTTTGGGGGGAAACTTGTATATTAATAATAATATTTTAAAATTTTAACTAAGATTCATTGTATTTTGAATAATGCAATTGCAGATATATGTGTAAATGCTGATTATTTTAAACTGTATTCCTTTCAGAAGGTATTGACTTTATCTTACAATTTTACTTATGGCAAATCTATAATTTAAAAATACAAATTAGTGAGTATTTATTTTAAATAAATATTCAAAACAACTAATTTATAGTAAATGAACATATTAAATTTTATGGAAATACTTTCATTAACATACCACAATTCATGTTTGGTATTAATAAGATTGCTTTGATAAGTGGTGCTACAATGATCATGCCTTTTCTTGCTCATAACTAACCAATTTACTCCTTCTATTGTACAAATACATTAGTTATCATTTTTTATAGATTTTGTATTTCATATATGATTGGGAGAGTATTATTTGGCCTGCATTTTCATGAAAAATTCATTAACTCATTTTATGCATTCTGAATTACTTGACATTTCATTTTCATTCTTAATATTTCAACATATTAAGAATGAAATTCATTCACGAATTTCATTCTTGAATGAATTATTATAACTACTAAAAAAACTATCATTATTTGAGTCTATAAAAATTTCTGATATTTTTTACTTGTAGAGAAAAATATGTAAAATAAATCTAGTCATGAAGAATATTATGCTATGATCAATTTATGAGCTCTGAAAATCAAGTCTGTGTTTTGCAGCTTGTTCTTTGCTGTTGAAATGACCAACTGATGTATGATCAATGTATCATTGTAATTACATGTTTACTTGTATACAGTAGAACTTGGCTAATTCGAATTATTTTCCCTTCTCATTACTTGTTCTATTAATATAGTTCTAAAATATCATCTTTAGGATCATTTATTTTAATTTAATACAAATGTTAAAATTAAAAATTGTTTTCTAAAAACTATTTTTGCTATTTTAAGGCTTTTGAATGTATGTGATATAAGGAGAAAATATTTTTTTAAAGTCTTTAATTCTTTTGAATTTTATTACAGTGTATTAAAAACAATAAAAATTTCCAACTTTTTGAAAAAGCTTTGAATATAATTAATGTGAATTGCACTCCTAATTTTGAAATATTGTTATACTGTTATTGTATTTAAAGTGTTATTTTCAGTATATTGTCTACTTATTAAATTATTTCCTTATTTTTAATTTAAAAATTATTATTTTTTCATTTATAATACTTGTTGCTTTATTTGTTTACTAAGAAGTATTAAAACTGCTAAATGTTGAAAATTATTTTTTACTGCCATTTTTAGTTTAAAAATTGTCGTTTTCTTTTACTATACTCATTTTTGGCGTTGTTTTCCATAATTCTAATTTTTAATTGATTGAATTTTTGTTGCGATCCTGTTACTTTCGAACTAGCCAGGTTCTACTATAACTTATGTAGGATTTTTCGATTGTGCAATATTTTTCGATTAATTTATTGACAATGTCTTAATATTTAATATAAAAACCCTTTTTTTTTGTGAATGTTAAATGTTTTGAAATTTTAGCAGCGTTTGTAAAGCAAAGGCTGATTTGTATGTTTTCATAGAATAGTCTTTGCATCTATAAAATATCTGTTGTCAAATGCAAAAAATTAATTACATTTTTTTATTTAATTAAAGAATTTTTAGAAACATGTTATAAGACTTATAAAATTAGAATAGGTTTTCTTGTTGAATAATATCTTTAAAATAGTAATTCTTTTGTAAAAAAATTTTTTTAATTTTATTCTTGATTTTTGACATTTATTTTTGTTCATTCTATTTATAATTGTTTTATTTTATCAAATGATTGGTTTTAAATACAAAGGATTATTATTTTTTAATTGTTCCAAAAAATTGTTTTAATATTCAGAGGGAAAAAAATTCAAATTACTTAAAAATCTTTCATTTATATATTTTTTTAAAAATTGTATTTTTTTAAAGTTTGTGTTCTACTATATAATTGATCAATAAATTTTGCATTGATTTCATTTTATGTGTTTAGAGTTGTTATTTGAAAAAAAAAAAAGTTTAATGAAAATTTTTATTGAAGTTTTGCTAAGACGAAGAAGGTTTAAGAAGAAGGAAAAAATATTCAGAAATGAATTTTGTTTTAAATGAAAATAAATGTGTTTTTCCTGTTGTAGAAGTCTAATCGTCGCCCAATTAAAAAACGGTAATTTCCGTCTGCCGTCACTCACTAATGTTTTTGGCATGAATTGACAAATTATTTTGACCTTTGTTATGCCCTAATGATGGCATAACAATTCAATTTGGCAGGGATTGATAGTTTCTTTAAGGCTATTTTAAAATCGTTAGATTTTGACTCGAATTATACGATAGATCGCCAAATGTTGGCAATTATTTGCTATTTTGTCGCCAGATCTTAGCGGGATTTGTTTGGTGTTTCGTTAAAGGTTATACATTAAAATAAGAAATCCAGTGTAGTTTAATCGAATTTTCAAAATCATTAGAATTCGTCTGTTGTAGCTATTTTCAAGATAAGAACTACATGTTGTCCATAAAGTTTGAGAGCATTTAAATTTTTCAATATGATTTAAAAAAACCAGAGAAACATATTTAATGTAAAAAAGAATTTTTATGTAAATCGATTAAATTCAATAATTTCTCTTATTTTGTTATGAATATTATAAATGCTCTTTATAATGTTATGAATTTATAATATTGCTTCCCTGTGTAGTTAATTTCCTGGTAAAGGAATAGAGTTTTACAGATAGTTTTAACAAAAGATAGTTTTTTGTCTTATCAATGATGCCAGGTCATTCGATCTTCAAAAGTGAAGGACCCAGAATATTCAATAATCTTGACATTCGTTCCATTAGGACTCGAGTTTCAAAGTTTGTTTTTGAACATTCGTCGCCCTGTCACGGGAGGTATAAAAAGTAGAATCGAATCGTTAGATGTGAGTAGTTGAACAAATTCTCGCTTTTGAGTGTTGATCTCCAGTGAATTCTCTCTGGCTCGAATTCCAGTAGTTGTGCTAGAACATTCGACGTCTTATGGGAGCTATAAAAGGCGGAGTTGAATCGAGAGACTTGCGGTTTCTAATGTCGATTTGCTGCTTATGTGAAGTGGATCTCTGCAAGCGCTATTTTGAATTTCATTCACCCTTTATTTGTGTTTTCAAGCTTTCTTGTTGAATAAAGTATCGTTATCTGTTACTTTTCATCGTAATCCTCCAGACGGATTCCTTTCTAAAAATATAGGGTAGGGATGAATCTTCCTTCAAAATTTCTCTGTCGCGAAGTACTTGTAATAAAATTTGACCTCTATATTTGATGAACTTTCCCATTTTAAATTTACCTGAGTCTGGAGAAAACTTTTTTGGAACGTTTTTGAAATGTCTTTATTTGAATGACCGTTGTTGGCATCTTTAAATCAAATTGTAGATCATTATCAAATATTGGGTTAAGTCGTTCGACCGAAAGAGCTCTTAAGGTATCCGAACACGTTCGGAGCACTTTTTTAGAAAAACATGGTATAGACATACTTTAACCATATTTCTAGGTTTAAGAACTATTCAAAATTAATAATAGGATGTCAATATTTGAAATAAATATTAAAACGTTTTTGAAAATTGGCATTTAATAACATAAATTTAAGCAAATTCTTTAAAAACTTCAAATTGGCTACACCAAAAACTATTACTCTCATCCGAACAAAACTTACACCAAAATAAACTACATAGTTTTCTCTAGGGAATGAAGTTCAATCGTATGGTTATAATAATAAATAAAAATTTTAGAACCAGTCTAAGAATTTATCATGAACTTTTTAGTAAATTTAGGACGTTATTCTTCAAACAATAGACTGTAAATTTAAAAAAAAAATATTCACTCGATTTAAATTCTTTTAGTTAATTCCCTAGAAAATAGTATAAGAACAAAGTCAACCAAATTTCATAGTAATATGATCATTATATTTTGTGTTATTTGATTCGAAATGAGCAAAGAATAAGAAAAAATCCATTTTCAGAAAAATGCATTTAAAGTATACACTAACATGTTTTAATAATAAATTATGTGTGTACATACTTAAAATTCACCACATTTATAGGTTATGCCTTCTTCTTCCTCATCTTTTAATAATTTTCCTTTTTTAATCATTTTCTTTCTGGCAATTTTTGTGTTTGGCAGTGAATGCCGCCTAGATTCATTTATTCTGCCTTTTTCGAGCTCGGCAAATGCTCTAACTGCATTTGCACTAGCATACACTCCAATAACCTTAAGAACATACATCAATCCTATAAAACCTTTATTAAAAAGTATTACAGACATAAACGCCCCTAATCTGAGGGTTCGGTGCTCAACAAAAGGCATCTTTAGGTACAAATTTCCACAAAATACCGTCGAAAATCATTGGCATTTTGCAGTGCAAAAAATGTTTCGTATTTAAAGCTAAATTTGGATTTATACAAATTTTTAACATGTTTTTGGTCCTTTAAATCGGTGCTTCCGGTTATTTAAATGTCCACTTCCGGTTTACCGATCATTACGAAAATATTAATATCTTGCCTTCTAATTAACGTAGAGATAAAAGTAACCTGTTTTGGATAGCTCAATGTCTGGTCTATCCAATAAAAGATTTTTTTAAATGTCATTTTTGGCAAAAATATACCTTTTTAACGTGTTCGGATACCTTAAGAATAAAATATTCCTGTTACTATTACTATTACTGTAAGATGAATATAAATGCGAAATGCGTTATTTTGTGAAAGTATATGAGAAACTGAAAGGAGAACTCCTCACTGACTCGATTTGCAAAAATTTATTAATTCATTTTTAGAATATTTTTTACTAATTTCCAAAGAGCGCTTACATCTGATATGTCTTTAATGCAACTGTGTATACATGTAATTAAATTCAAAGATAATGCATTTTTAACAACAATAACAAAAAAAAAACTTTTTTTATTTTAATTTTTTTAAAGTTTACAGGCTTTAATTGAAAACCAGTTGTATTGATAATTTACTTATTTTTAGTAGTTTGTTTTATGATTTTTATATTACACTGGAATGAAATGATAAAATTCTATGTATTTAAAATAAAGAAAATTAAAGAACCAGTCCCCCAGCTCCAAAGATTGTGATTTTGTCACTTTTTATATCATATTAAATTTCTTGATAACAAAACGTCAACAATATGTCAGTAAAGGTCGCAAGGAGGACAATTAAAAAAATTGTTATTAGCCTAGTTGCTGAACTAAATTTTAAAAACATTACAGATTTATTGATTATAAAATATAAAGATTATATTAGTAGTTTGTAAAGTTCTCTTCAGATTCCTGTCTGTTTTATTACATTAGCTCAGCCAAACCTCTCTTCTCCAGGCCTTACTCTACTTCAACTAGTTCCTCAACAGCAAGACCACCCCCATTTGGCCAACCTCGTCACCATTTCATCTCCATCAGACCAACAAATTGAACTTTTTGAACTGAACTGCTTAATTTTTCACCCGCATTTCATTTTCATAATTTCATCCATCGTCAACACAATATGCATCATAATAGTCCAATGTAACATATAACACAATATACCCAGAACGGTCCTAACAGTTGCAAAAGGAACTGTAACTGTAATCTGCAATGTACCCCATCTTTAAACAAAGTCCATATCCTGAAATCTGTTTTTACATACACTGTAAATATTGTAAATATCTCTTGTAACCGAGTTTTTTTAGAAAAAAGAATAAAGTTGTTCGGGGTGCAGCGTTAGGTGTGGGACGTGACGGGGCCTCTTGATGGTTTAGGTTCGTCTCTTCCTCTCCATAACCAACCAACTGTTTGAATAATCGTAAAGATTATAGTCGCAGGGGCATGAAGAGGTGTCATGTCTGTTTTATTAAGACCACGTAGCTATTATAGTATTTGTAAACGCTGTGCATCAAGTTAAATAATATTATATATGTGAATACTATTCGATCATGAATCATAAAATAAGAAACGTGTTCATTTTTACAAAGTTATAGAAATAAAAGTTTAATTTAAAATAAACTATAAATCGCAAAACTGATTTAATTAGAATTACATATTAGATATACGTAATTAAACTGAATAAAAAGTATGGACCTTATAGTTTGTTCTGAATGGATTGATTTATCCCCCGCCATCCCCATTTTCGACAGAAATCGTAAAAATTTTTTACTCACTACAAACCAATCACAACTGAAACTCCTTATTCGGATGGCTGTACCGATTTCGTCAATTTTTATTTCATTTCAAAACTCGTGACATTTAGATCAGTTATCAGTAATTGCCCTTCATTTATGAGAGATATTTTAAAATAAAAGTTTGATACAACTCTCTTAGAGCAGCTGAACCAATCTTACCAATTTTATTTCTCAACTTCGTATAAATCTATACTTATAATAAAGCTCAATGTGTGTGTGTGTGTATGTTGGCGCTCTAAAAGCCAGACCATTCAACATACAGCTACCAAATTTGGCACGTGTATACCTTGGAGGTCGGGAATGTGCACCTGGGGGTTATTTTTTCGAATTTTTAACTAGAATTTTATTTATTTAAAAGAAGCGAAATTTTGACGTGTTTCTGCTATAACTTCCAAAAATATTACTGCACAAAAAAGATTTTTACATGAAGTTAAAGATCAAAAATGCATCTTTTAAATGACAAATGCCGAAGGTTTGTATCATTCTGAAAGTTTATCAAATTAACTATCGCATGCAATTATTCTACTTTCAATTAAGTGAAAACTAAAACGTTTTATGACAAAAAGTGTAAATTTATCGTTTGATTTTTCATTTATATCGGACTAAAAAATCGTTTGCTCTTCTTAATTTATACTGGAATTAAGATCTTCACTATTGCGCATTTAAATATTCCAGTTTTAACTATTAACTGGAATAAAAAGAAATGTATCATTTTTAAAAAATATTCTTTAAGACATTTTGCATAACTTGTTGATAAATTGCATCATCGGCAAACTTTGAGTTTAAACTCATACCATTGGCGAACGTAATTAATTTACTTATTTGATATCTTTTTTGGTGATTAATCAATATCTTTTGTGCGGTTAATAAAAGTACCTATATTTACGTTAAAGTTATGAAGGTCGTCGTCTTTTATTACAATTTTAATACAGTAAAACTCTAAGTAATGCTGCAGGCATCAAACCAAATGACTATTAATTAACAAAAAGCCTAGGAGTAACAAAATTAACCGAAGCCTAGGAGTAACAAAATTAACAAATTAACAAAAGCCTAGGAGTAACAAGGTTCTTTTTAAAATCAACAGGAGTTTCTCCCCAAAGCTTTCTCGTATACTCTGTAATAAAGGTGTATCGCAGAGAACGCCTTGCATGGCATTGGCGTATAATATTTGCAAAATATTAACCTCTGGTTTGAATTTAGCATTTTTTACTGAATCTATCGTGTCATCTTTGGTGAGTTTTTGGCGATTAATTCCTGGCATGCGATTAATAGTATCCGATAATCGAATTTGTGTTTTAGATACATTTTCCCTAATCTATTAAAACACAAATTTGACACAAAATCCTATACCAAATTTAATATATTTAAATCTTTCATTTTTGAGATATCGTGTTTACATGTTTCTTATAGTAACGACCAACAAACGGTCAACCCGTTGTTGGATTTGGCTCAAACCCTGACACCTGTCTACACTATAGACGTCAAATCTGTGTATCGAATTTTATTTATCTAGCGCACACACACTTTTGAACTGAGGGCAGTTTTGAGCTCCACGGACCATGATCAGTGAAGAACCGAAAAACATTTTCGAAGTCCTGTCATTGGAACTCTTCCAATAGGTAGTCTTTCTGTACGGAATCTATCTAAAATTCAATCACTAATTGTTAGGGAATTATGTCTACTTTTGAACAAATTAATTCAAAAACGGAAAAAGGCTAAACAGATGAAATTTAGAGTGCGATCTATTCTTTATCTGCCCATCCGTGCACATATGAGCATAATATTCCAAAAGCAGAAACTAGATAAATCAAATTCGTCATGTGGTTTTTAGTATAAGTCTTTATCAATTTTTGGACAAAATCCTTTTACAGGAAGTTTACTTATCTATCCTTATATGAAAGATAACTGAAAAAAAGAAAAGATCAGTTGATGGCGATGATTAGCGATGGGCGAATTTTGACTCGTGCAAAATGCATTCCGTTTAGAGGTTCTGTCCGGCCCAAGGCAGATTTAAAAATAGTCGTAATAGTTTAAAATAATAGCATCCAGTTCGAGTCAGATTTTGAAAAACTTTTAGAAATTCTGCCACGCTTTTTTTCACTTATTCTAGAATTTTTTAAATAATATTTTTTCGGAGTTCTGATTGAATTCCATAATAAACTGTATTCACCCGCTCATATGTTTTTTAGCACCCAAAAAGATGGATGAAATTCAATATATGGTATTTTTCATCAAAATTGAAATTTGTATCAAAAATTGGACCATTATGTAGGGAATGGTCTCTCAGAAACTCTCTCGCATACTTTACTTCTAAAATCTTATCCTCTTTCTACCGCATTAAATTAGGGACTTTTCATAAGGCCAAAAATACCTTGCATGGAGTTAGTGAACGATGGTTAAGAAATACAGATAGATCTTTGGCAGGAATCTTTGCTATATCTCGAGAATATGTATTTCAAAAGCTTTTTTGCTGGCCGATTGACATCAAAACTTGACATAAAACTACAATTGTAGTCGTAAGATGACATATCGAATGATATTGATTTAAGTCATTACGTTTATAAGTTATTGTATTTACATGCATGCGAAAATACAGACTGATGGTTAACCATTTGATGAATTTGGCTAAGAATTGAAAATTATCTATATTTTATATGCCAATTTACCATACCATATTTTACCGTACCAAATTTTTTCTACCTTGCTTTTTGCGTTTTGTAACTATCGAATTCATTTGTACTCGAGTAACCAGCCAGCCAGACTTCTGTGAATGTATTTCATTCAAAACTTTATATAAATTTACAAACTTAGTAGTAATTCCATATGCCAAATTTCAGCCGTCATGCTTAAAGCTTTTTTGAATTATTAAGTTTCATAGTCTAACTGATTAATAGATAGACATAAGGGCGAAAATGTGTTTTTCGTCTTCAGAAAGGTTTGAAACATAGAGATTCGTAAAAATCTTGCGTACAAATTTTTCGACAATTGCAGTACTTCCTATTTGAGAAAGTGAAAAAAAATTTCGTCCTAAATACATGCCCGTTTTTTATTTTTATTATTATTACTATACTATGTAACCAATTTTGTTTACAAGAAAAACCCGGAGAAAATACTCTCTCTGTTTCTTATTCAAAAAAAAAATACTTACATATAACATTTAGATATTTTATTTGAGTTGCTTTTTCGTAATTCAAAACTACTTTTTCAAACAGAAATAGAACATGGACTGATCCATCCACCAAAAACCTTATCCAACTCCACCCCAACTGCAAGCGTCAGATGGTCTTGATATTGTCTACCAACGACTTGTATACCAATAGGCAACCCTTTACTGAATCCTCCAGGCACTTGAGTTACCGAATATCCCAGAATATTGAAGATGCCATTGTAGCCCAAGTTTGGATATTTTGGAATCGTCATAAGATAATGAACAGGTGGTTCTGGCTGAGTAGGAAGCAATAGGATTGCATTACCTTCCAGGATTTCTTCAAGCTTTCTTTCAAGTTCTTTGAAAAGCTTGAGACATTTGTAGTAAAACTTGTCTTTACGAGTGCGTTCCACCATTCCGAAGTATATGGCGGGCAAGGTGTGGTCTGAGCATTGAAACAAACTTTTGATGAGCTCCCAATACAAGTTGATGTCGGCATCTTCGGCCATCTCGGCTATCATTCCGTGGCCTTCAACTTCAAGGGTCCTGCATTCCCACATGTTGAAAGCGTACCGTAATTCGTCCAGATGCATTTGCATTGGCTTAATGCCGTACTCGTCTTCGAAGTGCTTTGCAGCCTGAAAATACAATGAATATATGCAGTGTATTCTTAAAGACGTGTTGAAAATGACTTATATCGGCCTAATACTTTGTAGCTGATTGATGTATCATCAAATGATTGAAACCGAATAAGGTCGAGAAGATTATCAACCGAGTCCAAGAGTTGTTATTGACCTGATAGTCTCAGTCTGTATTAGTTCTATGCATTTGCTACAATGTATCAGATTGATACAGAATTATCCAATCCTACTATCATTTCAGCATTTGATTATTATAATTTTCGCTATACTCAGTAGAAACTTTAAATGAATAATGATGAAATTCAACTGTAGTGTTGTTGATTAATAGTGGCCTCTAGATCATGTGCTTGGTGTTACCGCTCATGTTTTTTTTTTGTGATTTTAGCTTGTATTTTTATCTTTTTTCCCCCCCAACATTTTGTACATTGGATTCCGAATATAACTTGCGTGCGTTGAATTCCGATTCCTTTTGATTGAAAGAAGTACGGTGGTTAGGAGATAAATTCACAACCATTTATTATCAAATTATGACATTTGTGAGGATCTCGCAGCAAAGAACAAGCAGCCTAAGCAATGAAAATTTTAATGAAAATATGGAAGAGGAGGTAAGATAATTTCGAAGAAAGTTCATACAGTAAAAGTTATTAACAAGAGGAACACAGTTATCTTTTTTTTCTCCTTCTAATTGTTTGAGCAGCACGGACATGTATAATTCGAATTTTAGGAATCTAAGAATTTGTTACTTAGAGTTACCTGTAAGTCTGTGCATTATTCCAAATTTTAACTTAATTGTTACATTAAAAGAGAAAATTGAATAATATTCTTAGAAATAGAAACACTTTTTTCGAATATTAAACGTACAAAATATAAAACTGGTTTAAGCAGACAGTATAATGCACCAAATTTATTGAATTGCTAATATATGTTACTTATACTTATATTAAAATCAATTTACTAACCTTTCTAATGGCATCTTTGATGTCTGGAACGGCTTTATTTAAAAATCCTGGAAGCTCTTCCATATAATAAACTTTAGTTTTGTGGAAATCGACCTGGAATGTAACAAAAACATGGGAACCATTTTAAAAGTCTTTTGTTTTTTGAATCCTTTTTTCTTTTTAATTTTCCAAAACTTTTGAAGTTTTATAGAATTTTTGAAAGATAATAGTATAGGAATAATAGCAGTACATTTCTAAGACTACCATAGATAGCGTTGCACTGAATTACGAACTGTACTAAAATTTACTTTGGAAGGATTTTATTTTTCATTATTTAATGTATATATTTATTTTTGGAAGAACATTGTTTTACAAAAATTTTTTCAACTTGAGTTTAAACATTCCATCCCCACAAATAATAAATATGAATGTATGTGTATATGTATTTATGTGTTGGCGCTCTACAGGCAAACCGTTTGACCTACAGTTACTATATTGGTATAGGTATGCTATGAGAGGCAATAATCTTCTAAAATATTGTAGCACTAAAATAGTTTTTATATCAACAAAAAATTATCTTTTTTAATAAATAATTAGTAAAGCAAATTTTTAGTAAACTTTGATTTTTTTTAAATTTTTTTTTACTGATTTGCAATAGTTGCCTTAAAATTCACATCATTTTTCATTATTTCATCAACCATGGTTTTCTTTCCGTTGTTGAAAGCTCAGGTAGAACTATTATGTTTAATATCTGAGCAATTTATTTATGCGAACAATGAAAAAGTAAATTTACTGTTCCGCGAAAGTTAGAAGATCAATGAGTCGGACACTTACATTTTTATTAGAGCTATGATGCCATGGAATTATTTTCCTTTAAAAATTTTCATGTATAAAGAGAGTATTTTATATTATTAAATTTACATGACTTTAATATACATGACAATTTAGTGCTTATAAATAATTTGATGATGCTCATGAAATTAAGTCTAAGAGATAGATGTAGTTTAAGTTAAAGGAATCCAAATCTTCCACCAAACCAATTATTCGCCAAAGATCGTTAATTTCAAATAAAAAAATTGCAACGCACTAAACCTGTATATAAGAGATATAGTATTAAGTCAGAGCTTTTCAAATCTGAACAAAAATTTACCGACAATTATAGATATTTACAAGCCCTGGTTTATTTGGCGATTTTCAGAATATGTCAAGTTTCATTTTACGTAAAATGCCAAGATTTTGCCTAGATGGTTGCTCTATATTTGTTCTCGTTGTTCACAGGAAACTTAACTTTTTGACGATTTATAGAGAGATTTGTAAGAATGAAGAAGTACTAATTTACCTTTTCGTCCCAGTTGACGTTTTTGTTGTTTTCTGCTAACAGCCTGGTGAGCAAAGGAAGATCTTGAGCGTAGCGACACATCGGACCAGTGCTCACAATATCATCCCACACGGCGGAACATTCTGGATATTCTCCTTTATTGGATATCACATCTAAAGCATGAAATTGAGCAATGTCTAAATTATTCATAATTAAAACGGTATAATTATTCTTTGTTTTTAAATTATAGAATGCTTTTTTCTACTAGTGGTCTTTTTCCCTTTCACTATCAAATATGGAATTATAAAAATATCATGTTTCGTACCTCGGATTCGGACAGATAGAAAAAGTCTGATAGGAATTCTTCGACGAACTGTTATTCTTCGAAGAATAATGCAAATATGGAAATGTAATTTTTTACCATCTATTCCCTTCTATGTAACACATATTTACGTGATATTCTAAAAATTTCTCTCAAATAGGAAGGGGAAAAAATTGTAAATATTTTTTCAGATTTGCGCTTTTTTAAAAATATTTTTTTCTGACACAATTAAGAAATTTGACATTCGGTGACTCATTTTATAAATTTTTAATACTGCTTTTTTTGATATTTTTCTTGCAGATTAATAAATCCGATTGGATTATCTTTAACATTTGGAGCCAAACATTCATATATCAATATAATTGCTGCCTATTTGATTGGATGTAGCGAAGATTCCCTAGCAACCAAAAGTGATTATTATGTGTATTACTTCCTTGTCATGTAAATTCACACACACACACACATGGGTCCATAAAATTTCATTCAAGAAATATAAATCCACAATTTGTTTATTTAAAAGATTAAAATAAAAATTACCTAAATCAAAAGACTACTTTTTGTTTTTTCACAGAACTGAACGCCGTCTCATACCCCCGTATCCGTGACCATTCTGGTCACTGAACGGTTTGGTGGGCATGTTACGGGAATTTTATTTAATTAACAAAATATTTACAATAGGAAAACGAAACAAAAATAACTATTTACAGAATTTACAATTATATAAGAAATTATATTAAGATGAGACCGTTTAAATATTTTTTTTCAACTTAGAAATATAATTTGTAGTAATAGAAATATAATGCTGAGATATAAAATGTGTAAAAATATACATATAATCTGTGTTCACTTATTTTTTGTGATATAGTAGATCAGGATGCAGTTAAAAAAAATCAGATGGAAAATATTTTGAGAAATGGAAATGACGAGAATTTTGTTTGATTGAAATGTGTGACAGGAGACTGCGGTGCTTGTTTTTTCCCTTACTCTTTTTTGGTATGAGACTTGATGTTGAGAGCTATGGAGGTAAGAATAGGCCTCTATTTTCACTTATAAATTTGATTATACTGCGGATTTTTTGCCTGGAAAGAAAGTTGCTGGCGAATCTTTTCAGCCATTCCTGTTCATGGCTTGGTGATGGTTTTTTCATATGCCAAGAGATTGTAAGGATGCATTCCATAGCATAATGAAGTGCGGTGCCTATCCCACCACAACTGCACTGGTCATTCTCAGACAGATTGAACCTTTTGAGGTAGGCAGAAAAAGGGCCGTGTTCTGAGAAAAAAAATAATATCCTCTCTGATCCAGTTAGTGGGATTAAGGTTGACTGAAGGCAGGATATTAAAAATTTTTCTGCCTGCGACACCATTGCTCTAATATCCTTACCATTTCTCAAGCATGTTTTTCCGGAGGAGGGCTTTTATATGTGGTTTAGAAAGCTTTGTTTGCATATAAAATTGCCCATTTTGCGTTGCGTCCTTTGCCAGTTGATCTGCTATTTTCATTGCCTATATTGCCCGCATGTGCTTTAACCCATGAAGCTTTTACTTTTGGTTTTGAAAGCAGGACAGCAAAAATTTATCTTGCTGTTTGGTTTGTGCTGTTTGGATTTGAAGATGCCATGATAATAGCTCTATTGTCAACATGTATTTTAAAAGTATTGTTGTTTGAAAACTGAGATGTATATTTTACTGCTTCATGAAGTGCGGTGAGTTCAGCTTGGAAAACAATATTGTTGTCATTCAATTTGGCAGACCAGTGGTAGAACCAGGAATCATTGAACAGAACACAAAACGCAGCTCCACCTCCATGTTCTGTTTTTGAGCCATCTGTGAAGTTATTGATATTGTTTATTTGAGATAAATTTATTCCTTCATCTTCCGATGAGATTTGGTTGGGATTGAGATGCTGTGAAGGGTGAGGAGACCAACCAGTTGCTTTCTTCTCAAGCTCTTCTGGTTGTATCTCTGTTATATTATGCGGAAGAGGGATTCTTAGGCGATATATAGTCGTTAGTCTGGCTTCAAACTGTAACTGCATGCGCAGGGGTGGAATGCCGAGATTGGTTTGTAGCACTGCTGTTGGAGTTGTGCGGTAAGTACCTGAAATATAAATGGTCCCTCAATGGTAGAGAGTTTCCTCTTCATTCTACATGTTGGGTTTAGACACCATGCTGATGAACCATGGGCGAGCATTCTCACAACTACTGTCTTGTAAAGAACTCTTTTGGGTTTCTGAGAGATTCTCCATGTGCTGCCAGCGATTCTTTTGAGGTTTTGGTGCATTTTAATGGCCTTTTCTCTTTGTTTTTCTATGTGTTCTAGCCATTTAATTGGTTATCAACGTGGTGTCCTAGATATTTAATAGATTTGTTTCTCTTAATGATGTCCCCATTCCATATGATTCTGGGGCCTCTTGCCATTTTTCTGAATAAAATATGGGTTGTTTTTTCTGTGGAGATGGAAAGTTGATTATTTGAGCACCAGGAGTTAAATTTGGCTATTGCTAGTTCAGTTTCTCTTTCCATGCTATTTTTGTGTCCGATTCGATAACCAGTACAAAATCATCTACAAAGGCTTGTATATGTTCATTTTCTGGCCAGACCTGCTTGAGAATTTCGTTGGCTACGAGATTCCACAGAGCGGGACCACTGCATGATCCTTAAGGACAGCCTTGTTTCTGATCTTTTTTGGCCCTACCTTTGGGAGAAATTAGGCTCACTTTCCTGTTTTGTAGGAGACTGTGAAAGAGAAGATTGATGTTTAAAGGACAGGGACTTTCATTCAGACTCTTGAGAATTTCTTTGTGTTGCAAGTTGTCAAAGGCTTCTTTTATATCAATAGAGAGCACAAAGACATGCTTGTCCTCTCTTCTTGCTTCTTGAATTTTGTTTATCAGTTCATGGATGGCTGTGTCTACTGATTTACCTTCCCTAAACCCGTGTTGACGCTCGCTGAGACTATTAGTGGTCTCAAGATGGTAAGTTAACCTTTGAGTCATCAATTACTCTAGCACCTTCCCAATTGTTGGCAGGAGAGAAATGGGTCGATATGAAGATGCCAGTCTCTGATCTTTTCCTTGTTTCTGGAATAAAATAATATTTCCTATTTTCAAGGAATCTGGGAAGCAACTTAATTCTAGGCACTTATTAAAGAGAGTTGGGAAGATATTATGAAAGCGCTTGTGTATAATTTTAAGAAGGAGGTTATCAATTCCATCAATACCGGGAGCTTTACCTGACGGAAGATTGTCTATAATCACTGAAATTTCCCCTTTTATCCGACCAAGTGTGTGCCATGCAATACAAGTCTATGAACCCTTTATTTTGAAGTTTTCTCACCGCCTTGATTTAGAAATTGGGCCCGATCACCTTCAGTTCTTATCTTAGATTTGATTCAATAGTTTTGTCGTTTTCTTCTGTTGCATAAAGAAGCATTTTTGGTTTCTTTTTTCCATTTTTTAATTTAGTCACCTCTGCATAGGAAGGCTTCTTTATGGCATTTGTTGATAACTGCTTATCCCGAGGTAACTTTTCCTTAACTTTTCTATATTCCTCCTTTTCCTTTATATGCGTTAGGGAAATTGCTGCCTGCGTTGCCACTTCTTTACCTTTTCCCTTTTTATTGATTATTGAGATTTTATCCTGCAGAAGGTCTAGGATTTCGTTAGCTTCCATTTTAATCGATACTGGCAAATGGGAGCGCATGCCATCTGATGGGCGACTGTTGATTAAACCGCGGAGTCTCTGACAAAGTTCTTTCATTGGAATACTTTTATCACCAGTTGGAATATCTTTTATAATATTTGATGTTGTTGGAGATATAGCAGTAGAGGATTTTTTTCTTCTAAGTGGTAATAAACCGATATCAGCATCAGGTGGAGGGTCTGACATCATAGAAGATATGTCATCTGTTATTGCTTCCATTGTTATTGCTTGGAAATATTTGAAGTAAAAAAGAAGAAAACAAAAAATAAGAGCTGGTAAAATAATTGATGCAAAATCTATTCAGAAAAGGCTACTGGGGCAGTTATTCTCCTTTTATCCGACCAAGTGGTTTCCATGCAATACAGGTCTATAAACCGTCTTAGTGCAACTATTATGTAATTAAAAATGCACTAATGTCCGGAAAATAAATTTCATCTTACTCATTGGTTACAAGCAAATATATCTTTTCTATATTATCCTTTCCCTTTGGGGAACTTACAACTGCGAAAAAGAGCCTGAAAATGCTTCCAGGCCACGCACGAGGAATAAAAAAAGACAGATACTTGACTACCAAATCCAATTACTGCCGTTACCTTGAATTATATCTTGCTTTCCCCTTTTTCCCTTTCCCTCCATTACCCCTTTAATTTTAAGAATTTTGATAAGGCGGTGAATTCAATGGCATTGAAAACCCATAATTGTGGAAACTGATTAAGAAGAGGAAAAAAAATTGTATAAAATATTTAAATATAACTGTGCTAATGTATTATTATAGCTAATGGCTAAAAAAATAGAAAAAATCAAGTTTAAGAGATTTAAAAAATAATACGGAAGATCACAAAAAGATGAATGATAATGATAAATCTTAACAAGAAAAACTTTAAGAACTTTTGGTAATAAGAAAACTTAACTTTGATAATATGGAGAAAAAAATTCTTATTTGAAAACTGAGATAAATTTTAATAAAATGTTGATATTTGTATGAATAAAAAATACATTTGTCATGCAAAATGATCGTACTTAAAAAGAAAGTGGAGAAAATTGATTTGTAAAACCATATGTAAATTAAGTTGTAGATAAATAAATAAATAAAAACAGTTTTCTTAAATATGCGTACTCTTGCATATAACATTTTCAAATGAGGGGGGTAATTATATTCTACTACTAATATCATTATAATTTCCCGGCTCAACTGAAGGAAAGATTTCAGGCGACTGGCTGGGTTATTTATAATTAAATGGTATTTAAGAAGGTTAAAATTGCCAATTTACTTATAAATAGAAAAATTGTTAGAAATTTGTTGTGAAAAAAGGGCGAATTTTTCTTTAAGAGCAACTTTAAAAATTTTTTAATTTATCAATTTATTTATTTTCACAAAAATTATTAAAAAAATTTCTTGCCTCAGAAGAAGTGCTAAATATTTTTAGTATTTTCCTCCTTTCCGCCACTTCGCCTCTCTTTTATATACATACATATATATACATAATTATATATACATACATACATATATATATATATATATATATATATATATATATATATATATACATATACAGATACATGCACACATACATATATACACATACATACATATACAAATGATCGAGGAGAGAAAAGTAAGACGATTAATGGATTTAAAAGGAAATTGGATAACATAAGAACTATAAATGAATAAAAAATAAAATAATGTAAGAGCTACAAACATTAAAAGTGCGCTAAGACAGAACTGCGAAGTATATAAAAAGGAGGGGGAAAAAGTAAAATTACTACTACTACTACTACTACTACTAATAATAATAATAATAACAAAAAGCGCATTCCCGGAGTTCGTCATTCTTTGACTTTGATTTCCTCCCTATTAGATATTTTACTGTTAATTTTTTCCCCTCTCCCTTCTCTTTTCTTATGCTCGTGCGAAAAAGCGTTTGGTGTATAAGAATCCGTTGGCACTCATCTAAACAACTAATATAACCAGTATAACACGATCGTTGTCCAGAGACAGATTTTGAAAGGAAGGGGGAAAAAAAAAAGGTGTTTCAGAGGCAAGGATATGAAAAAAAGAAAATGATACGTGAATAGTAATTTCTTTCACCCGTAGGTTACATAAGAGAGAAGTCATTGCCCCTCTCCTCCAAAAATAAAACAAACAAGCAAAGAGAAAGCTGTAAACAGCGCGATAGCGTCCCCTGCGCCATTCAGCTGAATGAGAGCAAATCCCTCTTTTGACCAGATACCACCTGCATGGTACTTAAACACATTTCCTTCCTTTCTTTCCCCTTTCCTGTTTTCCCCTTCTCTTCCCCTCTCACAGTGAGGAGGGAACATTGGTTGGTCTTAAATTTACAAAGGAGTTGGAATTGCTATTTATAATTATTTCTACAGTGAGTTTGTGTTGATATCCATCTTGAAAATTCTTCCCTACGATCGGGGACGAGGAAAAGATTTAATAAAGGTTGCTTATAACATTTTAGTTCCAATATTTATTAAAAATCTCTTAATAAAGTATTAGAATCGAGTTTGACATTACTTGATTGCAAATACCTTGCTAATAAATGCGATGAAAGTTATATTGATAAAATATTTACAAAAGAAGTTATTAATGTGTAAATTCAACTTACAGAAATATATTCTAAAGATTATCGAATTTGCAGAGAAACAATGATTTATAGAATTATTTAAAAATAAGCAACGAAATAACAAAAATATATAGATGATATTTTAATTTGAACCCTTTAATTCTCTAACATGATTAATTTAGATATGATTTATGGGCATTGAAGGAGGTTGGGAACAAGAAAATAAATTTTGGAGAGAGAATAAAGTTGACAAGGGTGACAGGCAATGTAACTAAATTATTAAATTTAAAAAAAAACGACCATAGGATTCATAAATTATATTTACAAATGTACCTATATTGCATGACACACACTAAAAGTTCAAGATATTTAGAGAACACTTACTCCATTTGCTTTAAAGATCTTAGCCTAGCATCCTTGAACAGCAATAGATAAGAGAAAATTCAATTTGTCCTCTGGATGAGACTCAAATCGACTCATACAATAGCTCTGAGGTACAAGATTTGTAATGTTTGAGTAATGAATGATCTTGTAGCAGGCACACATCACTGTGCATAAACACTAGAATCACTATCGAAGTGTAAAAAAAATAACGGAAGATAGATCGCAGTCTGAAGTTCAGTGGACTCTTGTTTTTTCACAATAGATTTTGTACCACAAATGGATAATATGGATGCCCCATATTCCTTTAAAGATTTTCACACATTAGATTTCGAAAAAAGCTTTCCTCTGCTGATTTCTCTTAAATAACTTTCTAGAAGATGCCTTAGAACATTTTCATCAGGTAGGTATAGAGTTGATTCAATTAAAACGTCTCAAAGAAACAAAAAATTTCAACTACTAGTTTCTCTGAAAGTTTTAACTGTATGAAAAATCGTACCCTCAGATGTAAATTTTTGACCAGAAATTTTTGTTTATTGATTTGCAGCCTCTGGCTTATTTCGATTGTTCTATCAATAAAGCAATATCATTTCGAAATATTCATTATTTATGAACATTTTGTGATTGTCACCTCACAATTTACTAAACAGGAACACATTCAAATTGTTTGAAACGAAATTTATTCTTGGGCGAATGGGCTGTCGGGTGAAATGGTAAATAACAATCACAACTAATAGGGGCAATTTCTCGTAAACTTTCTTGTATACTATGTAATAAATGTATTATGTATTATTCATCGTATGTCTATTCATCATATGCCATATAATTATGTATTATTCATCATATGTCATTGTTACGAAACAATAATTAAGAAAGGGCCTTCTAGAATGCGGTCTTTGGCGAATAATCGCTAGAATGTGGTTTATACATACTAGCAGACAGAATATATATTTTGACTGATTTTTACCACTGTTGATTTAAACCAAAATTTGTCACAGAATCACAATTTAAATCACACGATCACATACCAAATTTCATATGTTTCAGTCACTGTGTTTTTTAATTATTGTGCTTACAGATGACTGGTCAGATCAACACTTTGATTGAAGTGTTTCAAAATTTGATAAAAGTCTTCACTTTAGCAAAACAGTTGACTAAAATTCATTTATTTAAGTTGTTACGCTTTTGAATTATCACGCTTATATACATGCAAAAGTTGAGATCGACAAACGGTCAACACCTTGATGAGGTCGTTCTAAATGTGACAAATATCTACACATTTAGATCTTAGATCTGTATTCTAAATTTTATCTATTTAACTGTCTTCATCTTATAGTTATCGAATATTAATTTGTATTCGGACAGTCGGACGGACAAACCTTTTTTGATTGGATTTTGTTCAAAGTTTGATAGAAATCCATACCCCTTTGGTGTCAAGACCATATACTACTTTTCATTCATCGAGCTTAAAACATTTTTGAGTTATCGGGTTCACAGGCCGTCATAATTACAAAAATGTTTTTTTCCCCTGATTCGAACAGTTCTTAAGCTTAGAGATCCATCAAAATCTCGAGTTCAAATTTTGTAACGATTATAATATAACGAATAACTTCATTCTATATTTCGTATACGAGAGAGTAAAAAAGTTAGTATACCTCTTTTAAATTTAAAATCAATAATTAAAATGAGCAATCAAAATAGAAATATTTACAAGAACAAGCGTTGATATTAAAAAAAATAACAATAATAATAAAAAAGCAAAAAATATTTACCGGTTGACAGCTGGTTTGTGAGTCTTCAATAATTATCGTTTGCATTTTGAAGCGTAAAACAGATATTTTTTCTTTTGCAGTAGTAGAATTATCCCGATACTTTTATGAATATTAAATGTTTTAAACAATATCAAGTAAATAGTGTGAACTTTTTTCATAAACTGAGATTGAAAACTTGTCCATACAGTGAAATCCTCGTATGTAAACCGAATATTATTCTAGATCTCTTGAAAGAATATTTATTATTCCATTGAGTTGAAAGAATAGATTCGAAATACATTGACCCTATCTTTAATAACAATCAAATTCAAAAGTGATAAGAATACATATTACTGCTTGTTCATTTCACAACGTGAAAGCTTGTTAAAACAACGTTCCATTTTTTTCTCAAGAAATTTAAATTCAGAAATTTTCTCAATTTAAAAATTAAGTTTATATTAAATTCCTTGTGTATGAAATATTCTTATCTTAGTTTTCAGCATTTTGAATGGAATATATTTAATTCAAATTTAATTTTAATTTCTAGAATATGACAGATATTGTTGATGTAATAAGCTTTTCTTCTATATTGAGATCTTCCCTTCAATATTATTATTCATGTTTTGGTATTATTTTAAGTGTATTGAATATTTAAGATTGTAGTTTTTTTCTTTGTGTTTTTTTTGTTGTTGTTCAAATGAATAAATATAACAATTCATCTGGAAATTCCATTAAATTCAAAATAAAGGGTAAAATTCTAGTTTAGTGTGCCTCTTATCTCGCCAAGGATGCCAACAATAAAAAATCGCCAATCAAGATGGCCGACCATATAAACAATACTGCGACAATTACAGTTATCCACTATTTATATTAAAATTATGATATTTATTGATCACGATTTTAAAAAAATAATCTAAGAACACTTCTTTTTGAACCTTTATGGGCTGCAATTTCTGAGTCTTCTTTGAATTCTAATATAACGAATTTTTGCATACCGGCTGAGCCGATCTGTACTTTAGATAATAAAATTCGATGCCTCCGGTATTTGAAAAAGGCACCGAGCAGAATTTTATAACTTAAGAAAACATCCAACGACTTCGCTAGCAGCGGGAACGGGAACCTAGTAGTTTCATTAGCTCATTAAACTTATGGATTCTGAGAATAACAACAGTTTAGTTTCTGTTCGGACAAAATGCGTAAACAGACGATTTTAATTAGAATAAAATAATTTGATAAGAATAACAAAAAGTTAAATATTATCTATTTATAGATGATTTTAAGAATGACATTGAATGATACATTTTGCAATAATTATATTTTCTATTATAAAACGTAACTTGATAAAATTCTTTAATGTATGTTTATTTGTCGATTATTTTTAATTTTCATTTTTTACAAAATACCTGTAGTAGATGTACAATTCAACACGCGAAAGCAATTGTAAACTAATCAGTATTAGGGTTACTAAGAAAATTATTCCGCTTCCTTTTTGGGGGGGTTACTATATTGGCGACAAACTCGGGGGCACACTAAATTAGGATTAAACAAAATTAAATTTTTAAAAATGATTCAATAAAATATTTATTTTTAATTCTTAGTAATTCTATTGTTTCATACTGGAAAACATCAATCAATTGTTTTAATTTGCCTTAATTCCAAACATCTTGAAATATTTTTACCTTTAATGTTCAGTGAAAGTATGTTTACCACTTTCATTTTGGTGTAGACGATCGCTGTTTAAATGGCATTTTTTTTTTTTCCATTCTACAAGGTGTGTTCATTATAACAAAACTTTTTTTTTTTTTTTTGCTAATGCTCTAGATTTTATACTCCATAAAAGATTAATAAAATGGCCTAAAATAAAATATATTAAATCTCTTTTTAAATTAATACTTAAACATTATAATTTTCTACGAAGCAGAACTAATATTTTCTCATTTCAAAGAAATCTAAACCTATAACACTATAATTCATAATTTAGCTTTGCATATGGATTTTTAAGATCGTTTTCTCGGCTATGAAATTCTATTGTTAAATTATTTAAATAGTAATATTTAAAGTTTTATAATTCAAATGAATGATTTTTTATTTATTAAACTGGTTGATGCCGGGAATACTTCTCTAAATATGACAAATTAGATCAGGGGCTATATAAAAATATATTAAATTACATTTATTGGATTCAAATATTTTGATATAAAAACATTATATTATTTCCAATATTTAAAATATTTTGTTAATAGAAAGTAAATGCCTATCATTAAAGATTTAAAAATTAAATGCAACACTTATATTAAAAAATCATTAAAACACTTGTATTCAATCAGTTGGAAAACGTTTCTTCAAAACTTTCTCGCATAGTCTCTAATGAATATATCCCCTTCATTCCACATAAAAATGTTGACTTTTTGGTAAAGCTGCGAATTAACGAATTATAGTTAATGCATGGCATTAACGAACAATAGTTAATGAATTATTGATCTTTGGAGTAAATTTAACATTTTTACTGAATCCATTGTGCTATTTCCAATGAATTTTTGACGATTAATCCTTGGCCTGCAGCTATTAGTTTCCGAAAACCAAATTTATGTTTTAGCCGATTTTTTTCCAGCTAATTAAAAACCAGAAATTGGAACAGAAATAGAAATGTAGTAAAAAAATCGCACAGCAAATTTGATATATTCTAGCCATTGCGTTTTTGAATTATTACATTTGCAGGCTTGTGAAAGTACAGATAGATAGAAAGTTTCACCACTTGACAGCTTTGATTCCAAATTTGATACGGATAATTACGGTCGCCAATGGTGAATTATTTTGGGGCAATTTTTCGCCAACTTTAATAGTGAAATATTCTATTGTAACGCTAAAAGCCTTTTGCTACAATTTCTGGTAGCAATCAGAGATAGCGAACTTTTGGTAAATTCTTGGACGATTGACTTTAATTTGCGAGAAACCGTGCAATAATCTAAATTCTTATTCAGATTGAAAAAAGGGAGACTGGAACAAAATCTTGTGTTTTAAAATTTTATGAAATGCATTACGGGTGTTTATGATGCGGGTAATGCCAATGAATTGCTGAAGCACTGATGAACTGAGGAAGCTGACAAAACAGACTAAAAGCATTGTAAATATAGGCTCAATACTGAATATTTTGTCAGTTTACGAAGCGAAAAAAGCGGCTTAGAGATTCAAATCGCATATGTTGAAATACTGAAAACCAGAGAAATAGTCTCTCCAAAACTTTATCGCATACTCTCTAATAAATGTTCTTGTGAATTATTTATACCATCGGCCAACAATAGTTACTAAACAGCCTATTAGAGTGCGCACTTTGATGTTCCATCGCTGGAATGAGGTTAATACCAGAGCAACAGAAAAAAGAATATCTATATTGGACGGGTTTTTTTCCGATAGATTAAAATCAAAATTTGATACAGAACTGTATGCAGAAAGTCATGTATTTATATCAGTAAATTTTTGAGTTATCGTATTTACATGACTGTGAAAATACAGATTGACTTTTTAACTGATTTGGTTCCAAATTTGACGCATATCTACACTAATAATTACTAATGGTGCTGGGTCAGCTATGCCTTACCGATGACAGGCCTTTTCTCCTTCAGTAAGGTTCTACCGTGGCCAGTTATAGCCCTTAGGACTCGACCATACTCAATCATGCTTCGCCACTTTCCGATCCTTTAAATTTTCTGGTTCGTGTAGACCATTTGAGTACCAAATTTCAAATGCCCTAGAATAGTTGGAATGTGCATCTCGGCATGATTCTTTGAATTTTAAATGTCATTTTAATTCAAAGAAAACGCTATTTCGATGATTTTGGGGCCAACTTAAGAAAATGTTCCCGTTTAAGAATGATTTTTACACTGCTTTAAAGTCCGAAAAATTATCTTTTCAATTATCTCAATTTAGTTTTCTGCATAATTACTTAGCCTAGATTTAATTAATCTTTAAACATATTTTTAAGTATATTTTACAAAAATATCTTCATTGTTGAAATGAATTTCAAATAGTTTTCGTTTGTTTCTTCAAATATTCAATCTCGTACTTTCTTCCATTGTTAAAAGCTGAGAAAAAAGGATTCTATTTAATATCTGCTTAGTGTATATGAGGAATACGGAAATGATGCTACAGAATTGCGAAAAGTTAGAAGATAGGTGAACAACATACTTAAATTTTTAATAGCATTAAGATGTCATACGCAAAATGAATTTATACATACATAATTTATACATAAATATTTAGTACATACGCAAAACGAATAAAGAAAATATAAGGCTATAAATACAATGCTGTTTTAATATCTGTCAGTTTAATGGAACCATAGTCATAAAATTATATCTAAGTGATGCATATTTATAAAGAGTTAATGTACGTGGCTCAAAAATCGTTCTTATTACTTATTGTCTTATGGCAACCGTAAAATTGTAAATAAACCATCTTAACGAATTTCAGGCATCGGCATTGAGCGTTTTAAAGCTGTATTGAACGTAGCTGACAATTGGAGCAGCAAAATGTTTTCAAGATGATACGCCATGTCACCAAAAAGTACAGTCAATCAGAGGAAAGAAGATATAGGAGAAATCTAGAAATAGACTTGAAACAAAAAGTTTAATCGAATCCAAAAATAAACATAAACATCGCAGATGGGTAATCATTATTATTTGCCTAAGGAAACTGATAATCCTGCCTTCCAAAACAATGGTTTTACAAAAGTAATCTTTATATTATCTTAAAACTCAAAAAATTACCTTTTAAATGATATTATTTTTATTTCTATAGAATGTTTCTCTTAATTTTAATAATATTTTTGGTTCGGTTCGATGCACTATATGCATCAATGTTTTTTTTTTAAATGCTAGAATAGAATTCAAATTCATTCGTCAAAACATTTAATCGCGTGTTTTACGCTATCATCAAGTACATAGTAGATTGTCACTTCCTCTTTTATTTCGTAATGTATACATTTTTTATTTTCAATAAACCGATTTAACTGAATTCCTGATTTGCAGTCGTATCGAATAACGAAACATTTTTACATGCATTTGATTAATCATTTTACATCCTTAAAGTCAATAAACTGGCAGAGAAATTGATCACCGATGGTGGCTACTTGTATTGAAATTAAATAAACCAATATCCTCAAAAACCAGCAGATGGTAAAAGGTATCTAATTATTTAATACTAGCCGCCTTTGGCGACCAGCTGGTTCGCCAATCTTAATGTTCGTTTAAATTTTAATAATTAAATATTTTATGCAATTCCTACTTTAATAGATTCTTCATCAAAATATTTTAAAACTTCAAATTTTGATAGTCATATAATTCACTCATAATATTATAGAAACATTCAGTCATAACGTAATGTGTATCTCTCTCATTTTCTGTTATCTCCCGTAGAATTTATGCTTTAAATTAAAGTGGAAAGAATTAATCTGCAATTAATATAATAATATTTTTTACTGAAACAAAGCATTTTTTTTATAATATGATTACTGATAACAGAGTCACTGAGCGTTTAAACTTTATGGGCACTAAAGAACATCTTTCTTAATTTATGTAATATCTCAAGAATTTGTCAACAAAATTTTCTCAGATTCATCATGAACAGATCGATTAATTAACAATGTTTAATTTTAAATGCATCAAACACTAAGAAAATAAAACGAATCGTTTAAAATAATCGGTCGAAAACAGGTTTAAAAAACTACTTAAAAAACGATGTACTTAAAACTACAAGCGTGTACAAAAAATATATAACTAACATAAATACAATTTAATTAGAAAAACATGCAACTAACCTAAAAATAATTTAAATCAAGAATCATCCATTGATAATATTGTCAACAATCAAAACACAATGCGCATGCGTGAATTTTTCTACGCCTGTTGGGGTAACGCTATGCAGATTAGGCATTTTTAATTTCCTTTATTCTGTGTTATTTTAATTCAAAAGTAGTTCAGAATGAATATGAAAGATCGATTAATTAACAATGTTTAATTTTAAATGCATGAAACATTAAGAAAATAAACAGAATCGTTTGAAATAATTGGCCGAAAAATGTTAACCCTAGCCTCATTACTGTTAGGGAAAAAAAGCCTGTAGCCTTACTCACTTGGCGGTGGGGAAAATGGAAGATTTTTTGGCGGGAAAGTTACTTTTTAATTAATTATTAAAATTCTAATTAAGAATTCAAAAAAAGAGACCCCAAGTGCACATTCCCGACCTCTAAGGTATACATGTAGAAAATTTGGAAGTTGTAAGTCAAATGGCCTGGCCTGTTTAGCGCCAGCACACACACACACACACATTGAACTTTATATAAGTATAGATAATTGGCAATAAAATAATGTTTCAAATCTGTAATGTTGTTTTAAAGCACGTTTATTTCTATCACCGGAAAGACCGATTTACAATTATCTGTATTTAGGGATTGCGATTCCGGTATACCGGTATACCGAATACCGGTATTTTGAGCCATTTGTACAATTTTGTAATACCGGTATTCAAAAGTTTAAATACCGTTTTTCCTGTATTTATTAGAAATTTTTTAAATTGTATCCACTATATATATAGGGATCGCCTACATAGCAAAATAATATACGTTTTTGTTTTTATGTCTCCCTAACGGGCAAAATTCATTAACTTATTAATGGCTTAATTAACAGTTATGAAAAAAGTTGGTAAGTTGATTGGTGCAAATCGGCAATTGTTCTATGCTCATGGAATTCAATTAGGAGTAATAGATGTATAATACCGAAAAAAAATAATAAAGGACAGAAGAATTCAAATACTGTGGATATAGAAACTTCGGATTCCAACTTTGAAGAGAGTAAGAGTGGGAGTGATATTGACAATGAAGATAATGATAATGTAATTGTTGAAAAAGATATTGCTAATGAGGATGAAATATTAACCCATCAAGAAATGCTTTCTATAATTTATAAAGTTCCAAAAATTGTTAAGATATTTAAACGCTCCCCTATAAAAAATGACATTTTACTAAAATATATACTAACTGAAAATAAAACAGAATATATGTTAATATTAGATTCTAAAACACGTTGGAACAGTTTACTCCTAATGATGGTACGATTTTTGAAACTGAGAAATCCAACCAAAAAGCAATAATCGACTTAAGCCTGTAAATTAATTTTTCAGATAGTGAATTCGAGTTAATATCCAGAACTGCATTAGCTCTACTTCCAATAAAACTGACTACTGAGGCATTATGTCGGAGAGATTCTAATTTATTAATAGCTATTGCAACAATAAATTTCATGTTGCAGTCACTGAAAGAGCAGCACACATCACTATCCAAAAAATTATATATGACATTGAAAAATCACACAGAAGAAAGGCATACCGAAATAGAAAATGTCTTATTGTATTTACATAATTATAATGATTTTAAAAATGGAAAAGAAGAAAAGAGACTAACCAATTCAAATCTGATCATATTTATAGTAACTTTTCTTAAAATTCTTTTACCCACAAACCTATCCACATTCAGAAAAATTCGGTTCAGTTATCGAAGATTATGATGACACTAATGTCGATAGTGAAAAGGAATAGTCTCTTGAACAAAAATTAGAATTAGCGATAAATAAAAAAATTTCAACTAACCAAAATACAATACAGAAATCAGCTATATCCAAAACCATCCGACGAGAAATCGATTTATTTGACGATGTGGGATTTAGAGGTAAATACTTGGAAAAAATAAATCGCGCATTGCTAACAGTACCACCAACTAGCGTAGATGTCATAAGAGCATTTTCGACAGATGGTAATTTTTGCACAAAATTACTTTTCATGCTTAATGACAGTACAAATGATGCATTATGTTTTTTAAGAACACATTTCAAAAATTTGTAATAGTACCACAGACTGAATAGTGATATTTACACTTTTTTGTGATTTAAATAAATAAGATGTTCCTTTACTTTTTTGTGATTCTTTATATTCTGTTATAATTTATAAGTTACAAATTTTTTTATGATATTTACACTCTCTAATAAAACTGGCAAATAAAACAAAGAAACACCTGTGTTTTCTTACTTTTTCTAAAATTTCTAATACCGGTATTAAAACCAATATCCCGGTATTAAGATCTAAAAAATACCGAATACCGGTATTGAAATTTTATTCCGATGTTGCAATCCCTATCTGTACTGGATGCTGCTCGTGTTCCGAGCCAGTAACCCCAGAGATTGGAGGCAAACTTGGCGACCATTTGGCAACTTTGGCTACAATATAGATAATGCTGGAAACTTCGAGAATTTTAACGATCCATCCAACAGGAACTGAGATACGCCCTTATTGGTCTCGAATCTTCTAGCTCCGCCTCCCGAGAACTATAAAAGGACGGCAGTCTCAAGTTGAAGGCACTCATTTTTCATCTGCCACGAAGAGAGGTCGGTCCTTCGGACCGCTCCTCTCCCAAAAGTCAATGTCATTTCTTAAAAGCCATGCCTTCATCAGTTTTCTCCAATTACAGGAGATAGCTTCTGATTGAAGCGGGTACTCCTTAACATCCTTTCTAAGCTGAAGGCAGCGTTTTGAGTTCAACTCTGGTTAGTTGAACGAGCTCTCTTTTCCTGAGTGCTACGACCAGCTTATCTTTGTTGTGCTATTACGTACTGCTATGTGTTGCTTGTGTGCGTCTCTGCCTGTCAAATTGCCTGCGTATCAGTGACTTCGTGTTAATAAAGTCGTCTTTAGTCACCGATGCCTGCAGAGGCGGCGACAGAGATTTGCCGACGGGAGGCAAGACAAAACTGACAGGGGCCAAGCACAATATCTCTCATTTGGCTTCAAATAACTCATAATAATTAATTTTATATTTAATTAAAGAAAAGCAAGTATTATTTATCTTTTTTATTCAGATGCTGATCCTTTCTTTCATTGTTAAAACTTTACAAAGGAATTTGTAAAAGAAATGTTCACAGTTTATTTTAATGGCCATCAAAAAATTGTCAATATTTGATTCTATTTCTTTATGAGACTGTTGAGATCTAATTTCTCTGAGGTCTAAAATTAGAAAAAACATGTTATATTCCTTTCTAGATTGCTGAATATAGATAGAAACACAGATTGCGCCAGAATGACGTGTCATGCTAAATGAACAAATACATGCTGTTATTTTATATCAGAAGCTATTTTTAAAAAAATGTTCAGAGTAAAAGTTTTATAAAAGAAACTTTTTCAGAAATCTAAAATAATAAATAAAAAATATTCGATGTTTTTACCAAAAATTGATTTTTTAGCGTAATTCCCCCAACCTAAAATATTTGTTAAATCAGGATTGCAGCAACGAGCAGGAAATCAGATGTGTTTCGAATCCAAGGATTATAAGTGCGCAACAAAAATATAACAAATTACATTTAATTTAACAAAAAAAATTTCTATAGTTCGGAGACGATGCGCAAAAGATATAATGATATTGTTTCTTAAGAATACTGGTGAAAATATTTTGTAAATATATGTACAAACTTACTATTTCATGAAAAATATTCTTATGAAAAATGGACTGCTTAAACATTAGATCTCCCATGTATTTATTTTTCAATATATATTTAGGCTTAAAAAAAACCAGTGAATTTTATTAAGAAACAATTAGATCTTGAATATGAATTCCCCTATCTTCATTTTTAGGCATGCGTTCTTATGGTTAAGTACTTTTTTAATTTAAAGTTATTGCAAGCTAATATTTTTCCCAAAAAGTGAGTTTTATCCCTT
>JAPMOR010063369.1:120342-134796 GCA_026543865.1 Argiope aurantia | reverse complement strand
ATTCCTTTTAGTAAATTACAGCAATTTTATAAAAATTTGAAATAGTATTATGCGAATTTATAACTTCTTACCAGTACATGTATTAAAAAATGTAAAAAAATTCCGTGAAATGTTAACTATTTACCTTGAATTTTCTTGCATTGCAAGTTGATTAATTGAAAATGTTTGAATTTTCCTTCTTTTTGAATTGACGACTTTTACACTAATTACACATAGCTGTGCTAAATCAGTGCTTACTTACAGGTGAATTTCCAGTCTCATGGTGACCTTTAAATACGTCCCACGCCTGGAAAATAAAAGAGGCATTACAAATAAATATAAAAATGAAAAAATCGCATGCAATAAAAATTTTCCTCTTGGCTTATTTTCATATGTGAACACATTTAATAAAGATTTAATAAACGTGAAAACTAAATTTTAATAGAAAATCACTGGTATAAAACATTAAAAAAACTGTTGAAAATCAAAATATATAGTTCAGATTTGATAGAAGGCTACTTTTTCAAATATGGATTTCTTTAACTATGCAAAATCTCATATTGTCGAACTTAACATGGATGCATTTCTTTAGTCGAATTGCAAATTTCTTGCTTTAATGAAGGAAAAAAAATGTAGTTCTCATTACTATGTTTATCAAAATTAGTTCTAGAATTTGAATAAAACTCGGGTGCAACCTCAATCTCAAAATATCCAAATTCTACACACCATAAACATTTCATTAATTATTCTGCATTTTTCTGGAATTACAATTTCTGCAAACTTTGGTAGCTTAAATGCATTAGTAGATGAGCGAATAAGTGATCGATAAATTTCTTATAAACAGCATATATTTAGTAATAAGGAAGTAAAATCGTTTCATAAAAAACTAAAAAGCGTTCATCAATTGATTAAAAAGCTGTCGAAAGAAACGTTTAATATGTATTCAAAATATAATTTACGGACATGGATTACTAACCGTATTTAACCAAAACTTTGCATTGATACATCGCAAGAAGATAAATTCAGTTAAAACTTAGCAATTTTAAAAAGTTATTTTCAAATAGTTTTCTTCATCAGTTTCTTTTTCGCCCACAAAGAAACCTACAGTTATATCCATATACATTATAAATAATTCATCTAACTAGATATTATATATTAAGCTCATTAAACCGATTACTTTGCTAAAGTCTTAATATTTCCTGAATTGTTTTCTCCCTTCTGTTAAATAACAATATGCAAAATGTCAGTTATTTTTTTGGAAGTTAGTTGCCAATGCTATCTAAGTGCTGAAATAGCAAGCCAAATTGATAAATTAACAACTTTATTAAATTGGCATTGTTTAAAAAATGTTCGCAAAGGAAAAAACTGGATTTAGGACATATATTTGATAAGTTTTTAAAGTCTGAGGAAATTCATAGCTCAGAAAATTATTGCATTTTAAATAATGAAAATTTTGTAATGATACTACTATTATTTGAACAGAACTACTATAGATATATTATTAAAAATTTATTAAAAGTCAAATGTCATCTACTTACCCAAATTTTCTCTCTTTATAATAAACTATTCTAAAATATTTGAATTTTTTTGTCAGAGCATTTATATTTTGTACACAGTTATGCCTCCGCATAGCTGTGCTGAATCTATGTTTGCCAACAGAAAGGTTGGCACTTATATGCCGTCATTTCAATATATCCCATGCCTAGAAAATTTAAAAATTATTAAATATAAATAAAATGCCTCGCAACGAATATTTTTCATCTCGGCCTATTTTCGGAACACATTGAAATTATATTTTAAAAAATACAAAATTAAACTTACTAGAAAATTACCGTGTTAAAATAAAATAAACGCAGTTTAAAATTATTTGAATATTTTAGTTTTTTAAATATTTGATTTGATTTAAAGATTTGCAAATTTATAGATATCAAGTTTTGCACGAATATATTTTTCGTCATATGAATTATAAATATATTTGTTGCTCTAATGAAAAGAAAATTGCATTTTCATTTCTATCTTAACTAACTTAACTTCGAGAATTACAATAAATTTCTAGTTAAAACCTGGGTTCAAAGGATCAAAAATCTACCGACCATAAAAGCTTAATTAAATATTCTGCTTTTTTTTTGGAACTACTGTTTCTGCAGAATTTGAGAGCTTTGATGCATAAGTAGGCGATAGAATAAATGATTGATAATTTCCTTCTTGTAAACAGCATATTTTTAGTAATATGAAAGTAAAATAGTTTCATAAAAAGCGTTTTATCGATTGATTAAGAAGCTGTTGAAAGAGACGTTTAATGAGTAATCAAATATGCAATTTATAGACACGTATGGATTATTAACTGTATTTGACCTGAAATTTCCTTATTTTTTGGAATATTAGAAACAAAAATTTCAAGAGCTTACTCTAAAGACAGCGAAATGTTATTCATTCCACATCCGACTTTTGTGTTCCCAAAATATTCTTAGTATCCCTTTGTCCTTATCAACCCAGGACAATAATTGTCCAAAGGTTGAGTTATCAAGCGATGGTACAAGAAAATCTTCGACTAATCTTGCAGCCGGCATCTTACAGTTAGCTGTGAAAGTATAGAAACAATGTATAACTTAAGTATCCATCGATCGACATCTTAAAAATCTCAATCAAATTTTGTACTCGTTCTTTACTGAGTATACTGTTTCAGCATCTGAAGAATCCAGTTTAGTTGTGTCCCCCCCCCTCAAGCTTTTTCATATTCCCTGATAAATGCATTATTCACATTCGATTGATTAACAATTGTGGTCCCTGAATATGGCAATGGGGAGAATGCTATCAAGAGATTAAGTTTGATGCACATCCACAATACTTGAATTGTGCTCTCAGAAAAGATTTTTCTGAATCAATTGAATTTCAGTTTATTTTCTATGATGGCTTAAAAATTTACATTTTCACATCACATTACATTACAATTTAAAGAAATTTTTATAAAGGTATCGTTTTGCAATTTATATTTTTACTGTCATGTCATTAATACTACCGTCATTTTATTCCGATTTATTTTCTGTTGGTTGAAGTTTACAATTATAATCGCTTCTTTAGAATTAACCGGTTATTTAAGATCATATTGTCGTTTTAGCTTGACTTGTATTTGAAAATTGAGTCATAAGGCCGTATGATTCGGGAGAATGAAAATTAGGAGATTAAGATGCATATAAAATTTTAATGAGCCCACATTCCAATTCGCAAATGCGATTGTAATTTAATCTGCAAATACCCTATTTTGGCGCATCTCTTTTCAATTTCACAAAGACAATTTTTAGCTCGTTTTTTTCACACGTCATTGAGATAGATGCAGAAATTCTGTATTCACCTGTCAATATTCCAAAACACTCTTTCTGAACACAAGATGTTCTTGCTGGATATATGTACATTGTACGCAAATATCATACAGCTTTGAAACCAAATTCTATAATAATACATATTTCAAGAAAAAAAAGCAAATTTCGGCAACAGTGCTTGCCATACGACCCCAGACAATTTGATTCCCATTTCCATATTTGACAGTAAGCCGTAAATGTTTTGACATGCGTTGCTGTATTTGGTTTCCGCCAAACATTTTGCTTGTCGTCCGATCCGAAAAAGTTTTATTTGCTTTCGTGAAAATTTTTTTTTCCCCAATATTCTTTTGGCTGCTTTTCATACTTTTAGCAAATGCCAGCCTAGCTTGTCGATTAACTTTGTTGATGTAGGGCTTTCTTTGAGGATTTTCTCATAGTATTTGTGTTTTCTTAAAACATTTCCGTTAAACAGTTTCAGGATTTTCAAAGCCTACTTTTCTATTGCAGAGCCAATTTTACTGCACTAGTTTTAGAATTCAGGTGTACTTGATTCAGAGTCCACCTCTCTTCACGTTCATTAAGTGCCCCTGGAAGCTCTGATCTATGCTTGTTTTCGACACGATTTGTTTTCTTTAACCTTAATTAACCCTTAACTGGGAAGGTGAAGTTTTAGGACTTAACTGGGGAGGTGCGGTCTACGAGACCGCATTTCATTTAAACTCAAATTAAAATTTCTAATGAATGCATTAGTTTGAAAAACTGCCAATATATTTTGCAGATATTTTTTTTGATATATACATATGTTTTAGAAATTTTCTAAAACATATTGTCATTGAAAAAGTAAATGCGTTGGAACATACATTTTATTCTCAAATTACATGTTACAATAAGCAATATTCTTGAAAAAGCATATTACTTCTTACATCATATTTACTTTTTCAGTATATGAAGGTATATAGAAGACAATACAATGTAAAATTCAACAATTATATGAAAAATAAAAAAAAATGGCAGTGGGTAAAATTGGCCCGTTCTTCTTTTTTTTTTTTTTTTTTTTTTTTCGGCTTGTGTGACTTTTATAGCACTGTTTTCCAAGGAATTTTAAATATACAGGTTAAGAACTAGTATAAAAATCAAACTTTAAATTCTGTATATACGTTTCTTGGTTTATTAATATAATTTAATGTATTGAAAAATTCATTATCACTAGAAAAACACATACATACATACATACATACATACATACATATCAAACATTGATCATATCATATCAAACAAAATTGAACATACATATCAAAATCAGTTGAATGTGAACTCTTGGAAAAACTCCTCTGTTCACTTATCCTTATCACTAAAATCACTTTCCGTTTCATTTAAAAGTGTCTGGAGCACTGCTTCATAAATGAATCAGTAAACTGGATGATATTTAGGGGCCCAAGTTTTAGCGCCATCTGCTAAGCCTTGTTTATCACTGGGACACTAACAGGGAGATGCGGTCTCAGAGATAGCGTTCAAAGAAATAACCGAATCATTTAAAAAAAATATCTGCTGAAATCGGTTGAAAAAGTGCACGTGTATTCAAGGTCATAAAACAGGAAGCTACAGGGTCAATCCATTCAATTAAGCTAAAAATAGAATTGGCTTTACAGAAAATCCATCGCTGCGGTCTCACAGACCGCACGTCCCCAGTTAAAGGTTAATGTCAATATCAGAAGACTTACACTGAAATTGAGTATGTACTATACAATGAACTGATTTTTCCCACGACTTATTAAAAAGATTTCGCACATCAACAGACATGTCTTTCTAAAACCATTTTTTTGTTGTACAAGTATTCTTATTTATTGAAACAGAAGTTTAAATTAGTCAAAAAAAAGAGCTGGTGAATTCATTTCTCTTCTAATGACGCATTATATGTTTGTTCAGTTTCTTATTCAAAAGTATCCCAATACATTGACTGCTATTTGCCTTTAAATTATATTTGAAAAATCATTAAATTATAATTCTAAAATACCAATTAAATGTGTCTTACAGATAGTACAATAGGGTTAAAAATATTTAATGATTCACTTTGCTTTTATTTTAATGCGAAAAATAGTATTATACACATCTTTGCAGTTATTCAATAGAAGTGCCCAATACTTTTTGGAGTGACTGCAAGTTAAAGTAAAAATTAAATTAAATTACAATGAAGTATCTCGTCTGCTCATCACGGTTTCTTTATATCAATGCAATAAAAATAATAAACATTTAGAATAAAATGAAGCATTTAATTAGTCTTAAATTCATAAAAGGTCAGTTTATATATAAATTTGAACATCAATCATCCTGTAATAAATGAATTACGTACAATATAAACGAATCCAGAAAAAGGAGAAGGACAAATGACTGAATACCTACAAAATAAAATCGCACATTTTCTTACAAAGAATTAAAGTTTTCTTACCATACTCCAACGGAACATTCTATACAACACAAGAACTACAATTTTCCTCAGAACAACAATGAGAAACATTTAAATGAAAACGAATTCGCACAAAAATTGAATATTCATTCAGTCAAATCAATATATAAGTATTTGAATGAAACACACTTTAAAAATATTTTATACTTCTCGGATGGTGTACTTTCCCTCACTAAATCTTGTCCGTTCATTTCAGTTCCTCCATAGAAAAAGTATTTAATTCTTACATAGTTTTATTTTGTTTAGGTTAGAATACTTCAATTTTCGGAGCATCGTTTCGGAATTCTGTGCAAAGACTTTTAATTTTAAAGACAGAGAAGGGGGAGGGGCCCTTTTAAAGCATCTCCCACGGGAACCCATCATACAGAAATTATATCCTGTATACTGACCTGGTGCAAGATTACTTTCTGGAAGTCGAAATGTGATCTTACTAGAGTGCAGTTAAACATTTGAGAATGAAGATCTAACCGTCTCAAGTGCTTTCTTCGTAATTGATCATGGTTTAAACTATCCAAATGTCTTATAAAATGGTCTTTGATAAATTAAACAGAAATATTAGAAAACTAATTATAATATCAGAAAATAAGAATGACAAAGATTTAATGTTCCGTGGCAAACAGTCGGGTTTAGTTTTGTTCAGTTTAGTTGTATTAAAGATCCCTTTAAAAGCAAAGCTAGTGCTACTTTGCGACGAACTTCGAAATTTTGAGCCGTGGTCAGTTGATGAGAAGGACACCCTAGCTGTAAACACTTTTTTTTCCTATTCTCCTAATAAGTGGAAACCTTGAGATTCTAAAATGAAAATTGCTGTCCATTTTATTTGCCCAATCAAAAAAATTGTGACATGTATACCTAAATGCACTTTCTTTTTTTATTTGTTTGTAATTATGGCCCTTGCCACGGACAAGCCCCGCCGTCAGAGACAGCCGAATTTAAGCCTGAGGGGGTGCTTCTCTTGTTTCTATAGTAGCGCCAACTAGGACCAAGAGAACGACTTAGCTACTCACGCATCACTCATTCGCTTGCACAACCCCTTTTTACAGGAGGGCACATTCACACATCTCACAGATAGAACAACGAAAGAACAACCATGCCCAAATCGGGACTCGAACCCGGGACGCCCAGATCACGAGGAAGACGCTCTACCCCTATGCCAGGACGCCGGCATGCACTTTCTTAAAGGTATGTTAGAATAATTAAACTAAATTAAACATTTAAGTTTTTTTTTGTTTAATTGTTTGAGAATGATTCGAAAATATTACATTTGATGCTTTTTTTTAATCCAATTCTTGGAATACCGAAAAAAAAATCATTTTTATAGGCAACAAATTCGAATTCAAGATATTGGCAAACCTCCACGTTTTAGTCATCCCTGAGTCGGAAAAACGCATATTTAGCTTTATGTCTTCTTGTGGACATGATTATACAAAAGTACATTGAGCTAAACGGATGAATTGTGTTGTATGGTGGATATGCCAAATTCGTAGATTTCTAACGAATGTTGAAAGCAATCTTGAGGAATTCAGTATGTTCGATTGTTCGTGTACAATTGAACGCAGTAATTAAAAAAGGTAAAGGGATATACAGATAAAAATATGTACTCAGGTTTCACTGTTTTAATTGTCAATTCTCAGGAAATAAATTCATTAAGGGTTCGATCGTCTATAAATATGTACTTCTCGTTCCTTGTAGACGCAACAACTCAATTTGACTGATCATTCAAAATAAACGAAATTTAGTATGTGATCTATTACATATTAAAAAGCATATGATGATTGCATATCTTTGAAGGTCTCGGTGGCATGGTGGTGAAATCTCGGGTCGTAAGCAGTAGGGTTTCAGGTTCGAGGCCAGATTCCACCGAAGAACCGTCGTGTAAGGGATCTGCTGCACGTTAAATCCGTCAGGGCCAAACGTCCTTCCAAATGGTGTGGAGAGGGGGATGCCATCTCAGGTTTCGTCCTCGTCGTCTGGCTGCGGTTTAAAATTACGAGATCTGTCCCAAAAATGCCCTAGTGTTATTTAACAGCGGGACTTTAATATAACTAAACTAAACTCTACTGCATATATTTGATTAAATTGATTACATATCTGTAAATTTACATGAAATTTTACTTTTAATCTTAGAAAACAAGCTTTTAAAATGCATATTCGATTTTCGGGTAATTGTATATTAACTGCATTCCATATATTAATTACCAATATTAAGAAAAGTGGCATTTAGTCTCAGTGGCAAATGAGCGCATTATATTGACATAAATGGCATTAATAGAAAACATAAGAAACTCGAATTTTGTTCAAAACATAAATGCAGCTTTCTTTCTACATTATAAAAAAATTGTGAGATTTTTATTTCCAAAATCTGAACCATAGATTTACAGTTTCTTTTGCCTTTTTTATGCATTATACTATTCAAAATGAGAGATAAAAATAGCTTTTCAATTCAGGGTTCTACATTGTCAATATTTTTAAGACAGCATTTTAAAATCTTATAAATTATCTTTTTAGTTTTTAAGTATTATATAGAGAAGAGTCTTGTTACCTCTGGGATGTTTTTATATTTTATGACAAAAAATACATTAAGAAATAAAATAAAAACAATATATAGATTTTTAAGAATATCATTTTAAGTTATGAAGTTTCAAGAAAAATAGTTAGATAGGAAGTTAAAATTCTGATTTATGATTAAATGTACAGTGGCTCCCAAAATTGAGTATACACTATACTCTTTCTTCTTTAATTTTATTCTTTTTGATCTTAACATTCCTATTTATGGCTAATATTTATAAGAACGACAAAATATACATTAACAAAAGTATTAGGCTAAAAAACAAAACGGAGAAATCAATAATATTTTTATTACAGTAATTTTTACGTCAAAGTTACAAATACCAAAGTCGTAAAATTGAGTATACATCTAACAAAATCTGTCAATAAAAAGAGAAAAAGATTAATTTATCTTTTGTTGCATATCCTTTTGCATTTAGAACAGCTTGTAAACGGTGTGGCATTGAGTTGACTAGAATTTGAGTTGTTTCGCCGGATATTTTCGACCATTCTTCTCGAAATACTCTTTTTCAGTGTTCCTTTTCGTGTTTTTGAAATTATTTTCCTAATTGTGCCCACAAATTTTCAATCACATTGAGATCTGGAGATTGAGGAAAAGTGCGTAATTGCATTTTACAATTATACAACAACCATAACTATTTTAGCTGTATGTTACGGGTCATTATTTTGTTGAAACAGAAAACCAGACCCTAAAGAATACTGCTTAATTTAGCTCAGTTCAGTGGCATAACTTAAGTGGGGCAGATAAGAAATGCTCTGAATGCTATTAGCAGATGATACAAAATGAGAATAAGCATATAAGAGAATAACATTTTTCGCTTTGTTTTCCCATATTTCAAGTACACATTAAAATATAAACGGAGGCTTTCGACACAAAGGAAGCATAACTGACCGCGTGTTTTTTGTGACGTTAATGCTTTGTATTCTTTTTAAAAAATTTAATACTTGTGATAGTCTGTAAATAAATGCGTTTGGTGTATGGGCAGAACATTAATGTTTGAGATTTCAAAATTTTATACTGGAATCTGTTTTTTCCTACCTAAGGGTGTCATCACGATAGATCAAAAATTTAAAAAACGGAAGAATAAATTTAAAATTGTATATTAACATCGGAATTTTAAATACATATCAAAATTTAAACTAAATGCCTTAAAAGTTTGCATGTCTAACTGCATGCGAGTTCATGTGAGGAAACCAGGAAATTCAAAAAGCCAGATGAATAAGTCTTAATTTCTCGTCATCGAAAATATGCATTTGTGTCAAATGTCAAAAGCAACCGGAAAAAATGTAGAGAGGTTCGATCTGAACACTGTTTACTTCAGCATTTAAAGAGACAAGAAAATAAATTGCCGTTTGTTTGCCGTTTCGATTATTTTAAAAATAGTGATACATTTGGAATTTTTTCTTAAATTTTAAATCTTGAATTCCTAAATATAAATTTACCCATGGTAAATACCGTCATTTGTAACCCGCAATAAACTTACTGCCATACAGCTTTCATAACATTATCGTTCGAATATACATAAAAGATATACAAGATTCATGTCTGAATTGTATTCAATAGCTAATTTCTAACCTGTTTCAGGAAACTTGTGCAAATCGACAACAACTGTTAAGGTGATCTTCTATATAAAATGAAGAAATTTATGTCGAATAATATAATTAATGAATAAATTTATATTATGTTTGTCTCAGTCAAGAATTTAAAAATAGTTATATTATGAAATATATATTTTTGTATATTCGAATGTAAATTCTCTTATTAATACTTCTATAATTTTATGTCATTAAAAATGTACGAAGTTAATGCATGCACTCAAGACTGGAAGAAAACGACAGAAACCTTGTATCTAAAATAATTCGATTTATTGAAAACTGCATATAGAAATGTATGCAATAAATGAAAATAAAAATTTTTAAATTGAAAATTAAAGCAAAACATCTTTACTGTTGTTACTTTTCAATAAATCTCAGCACGGTTCTTGGAGACAGCACATTTATTAAACATAGAAAATGAAAAGAAACGAACACAGGTATTGACGATTATCCACGCAGCATCATACCAAGTAGTTCGCGGGAGGAATGAGCCGGAATGAGCAAGAAGCGTAATCACAGATATTCCTACGCTAGAAAATTAATCCGCTCGCTTCATCCCAACATTTACATCAAGCAGTTTTTACAAATACAGAAAAAACGAATGAACATTAAGATAATATAAAAAAATATACGAAATATAAAATATATACATATATATGGGGAATTTTACAGTATGATAAACTGGAGAAATGGCTCTTTGACAACACCATGGAAGACGGGTTCCTGTAAAAAAGAATGTTTTTTAATTAAAAAGTTATTGTTTTAATTTTAGCATATTCAAAAATAAAATGCTAGATACACACATATACAAGATTCTTTAAGCGATAAAATTCAGGGTATAAATTTTATCGCAACATTTTTCATAATGTTCATATTCTGACATACCTATAAATAAAACTACAAAACTTAACAAGTACAAAAATAAAAACCGCTTACAATCCTTAAAATTTTTTAAAAACTCTTTTGTACATTTTTACAATGACCTTTTTCATTGTTTCAGAAAAACATTTTTACGCACGTGCTTTCCGATGAAATTAAACACATTTTTTGAATACATTGTTTCTTTAGTGTAATTAGGATTAAAAGTTTAAAAATTAACATAAAATATAATGAAACTTAGAAAAAAAAAATCTTACTCAAAGGATTTTTATAAATTAAAAATTCTCATTTTTGTAAAAATGATTCTTTTATTTTCTAGAAAGAAAATCCTCTGACTTAACCTCATTTGTTGATGTAAAAATCATTACTCCCAGAAATACAAACGGTACGACTAAAACAAACCATGCAAGGAAAAAAAATTGATTAATTAAGGCACAAAAAATAATCATGAGTTAAGGTTTCAGACTAGAAGCTTTAATATTTGAATTGTAAAAAATCATAGAAGCGTTTGAAAATAATTGAATTTCATGCAAAGAATAATTTTAGTTACATTCAAATAAGTTTTTGTTCACAAATATTGAAGATTTTATAATGTTTTTTCTTAATATCCAAAACTTGGTATGAAACGTATTACAAACCATTTAATAAAATAACATTTGCTGTCCGTGCATTCAAAATAGCTATTTAAAAATCAAATCTATATATATTTATAATATGCATCTTTCTGCAATAGCAAGTGCATTATAGAAAAGAAATGCACTCATAAGAATCACGTGACCACAAAACCAAGCATAATTCATTTTTATGCTCCTAAATTGCACAGATACCCATTATAAAATGAATTCTGTTAATACCAAAGCAAGAAGATTTATATATGAAGATAAAACCATCATAATTGAGATGCAATAAGTACTGAAAAGCTGGATATAATGGTTAAAAAAGGAATAAAAATGTTATGGCAAATAAAAAGAACGTGGGTAACGCTTGCTGCGATGTCAAACTGCAAGAAAATCTTACCAAAGTTATTTATATAAAATTTTCAAATATCCGTTCAAATCTATGAATAACTAGATTTCCTTAGATTACAGTTTTTACATAAAAAAGCCCATTATTACTATTGACAAATTATAAATGTATGATAAAACTAATAAGCGTTATTTAACTGAAATTCATATTTTAAAAAATATGAATCAAAGTAATATTCGGTGGAAAGACCCAGGAAAATTATAAATATTAGCCACGAGATCCAAAAATCACAAGCCAATTGACAAACAGGCATCATTTCAAAAATAGATGCATTCGACTGAAAAAAAAAACGTGGAGATTAATCGAATTCCATAATTCTGAGAGAAGAAACATTTTAAAAACAGAAATGAGGAATAGAAAAAATAGTTTTCTTCCCCATTGTTAAAATTTTTTCAATCTTTACAGAAATGATTTGAAGCATAATTGCCCGTACTGCGATTAAGTACATTATATTTCATATCGCGAGAAAGAGTCAAGATTTTATGCAACATTAAAGTATTATGCAACATGATACAAAAAAGAATACGTATTGCCAAAATTTATATACTGGGAAAGACGGAAGTATGTTCCGCGTTCAAACAGCAATAACAATTTCTGCCGGTTAAGTACACAGAACACTGTTAGCCAAACTGTACGACCTGAAATAGCGGAACAAACTTAGAGTTTCAGCTTTCTATATTAATACGTGTAAGGCGACTCTGGAGGTACAAAGGCATACAGATGACCAATAGGGTGACAACACAAGGTAAAATACATCGTCCATTGGACAAAGTCTGCGCTCCTCACACTTCTACGTGCACAATGCAAATGGATTCCATTTTAAATGCAATAAATATCAAAATTATTAATATTACCATATACTTTCTGTTGAAAGAGTGATCTAAATTGTTTCGAGAATTATGTTACGCGTTATTAGCACCAAGAAAAATGTAAATAACTTTACGATTTAAATTTTCATATTTAAATTTCATTCCAATCTTCTAGTCTTACTAACTATAGATTAAAGATTTACACTAATTAAGTTTCACTTCTAAAAAGTATTCCTTAACTATACTAAAATATCGGGACAAATTATGAATTTTTGGGCATCATTTTTTCATTTGATGTTAGACACTTCGACAGAATTCTGTCAATTATCAAATCGCTTCTCCTTGATACGCCGGTTATTACGTCCAAGATAAAAAAAACGTAAACATTCTGACTTCAGTCGTATTGAACTAGAAAATTCGAGATAAATTTCCATGCGTCATCGTGTAATGAATATTATTCAATACATGACTAATTGATCACGAGTCTAAAAATGCCTATTCATAGATTTATCAATAACTTCTTTATTGTCTAACAGATATAAAGTACAACCTTAATTTTTAAAGCATTATTTTCATTTAGAAAATATACCCGTCTCTAGCAGTAGGAAATTCAGAAATCTATCCATGATAGATCTGGCGATTTCGTATTTCAATTTAAATTCTTAACAATTAGAAAGTAACTAGCTGCATTCAGATAATAAAGCAATTCATAAAAAATGTATACAGAAGCCATGGAACACCTCATAGATCCATCACGCTGTGGTACATCATTCCATTTAGTCTAATTATGCTGATCAGATCAGAGAATAGATGTTTAGTCATTGTCATTTGACTATTAACTTATTTCAATAACTCAACATGAAATGACCCGATGTGGGGGAGATAAGTAATCTATGTAGCTTCACTATCGATTTTAACGTCATTATAGGAATTTTTTCCTAATTTATTATTATTAATCCATGCGTGGACGTTCTTGAGACTATAATAGTCAAAACGAAAGTTAATACTCGTACTTTAAAAAATGTTTATCTTCATTCCAGTCAAGGTTATTCCTCTGCTCCCAGAATACTTTTGCAGTTCCTTCCTTCCTTCCTCGCCAAGACAGTAAATACCTGAATGTTTTCTCAGAACACGGAAAGAAGGATGTCTTATGTGTGGAAACATGCCATTAGACTACAATCTGCTGGGAAAACAATGATAAAACTGAAAGTATCCATTGATGAGCATAATAAAAAGAAAAAATATGCGAGACAAATGCAAACTAAAAATGTGATGCTTAGGCATTATACAGGTAATAAAATATGCACACAATTCAAAATGATGCCTATACATTACAGTATGTTACGAGTTCTGAATTATTCAAAGGAAGATGTCCCCCCAAACTTTCCCGCATATTCCTTAATAATTGAATTAAGCAGGGACTGATGGAAATAATACATCTTCAATAATGCATTACCCTATTCGACGTCCTCTCCTGTTCGGTGAAATTTCGGTTTTTTGCTCCGTTTTTCGCAGCATTTGAACAAACAAAAATAAAAGCTCAATTAAGTAAATATTTCCAAAGCGTTTTAAAATATAGAAGAAAGCTTGAAGCGGCCACTCTACAGAAGTTTCACTTGAACGCGCTCGACTCTTACGGATGAAGAAGAGGTACAGTTTGATGCACCTGCATTTAGAGTATTTGAATTTTGTCCTGGAAAGGGACGTTTCTTGGAATTTTAGGCCTAAAATTAAAAGCTCAAATACTTATAACTTCCAGAATAAATTTTTTTACATCACCACAAAATTAAAAATGATCTCTGTAATGATATCG
>JAPMOR010063369.1:77170-118318 GCA_026543865.1 Argiope aurantia | reverse complement strand
GTAATTTTTATTCCGCATAAAAAATTTTCTTTAAATTGTCACTAAAAAATTGATTCAAATTAAATTTGAAAAGACGTTTAATACAAATTCAATCAATAAGACACCTATACGCATTAAGATATTTATACTAAACGAATGGTGTACTTACCGTCGTTAAATCTCATCCGTTCATTTCATTTCTTCCAAGAGAAATGTACTTTATTCTTGAAAGATTTTATTTTGTTTGGGTCAGTTCAAAATAATTCGGTTCTTTGCGCACAATTTCGGAAAGCGTACAAAGTGTGCCTGATTATTAAAGGAAGGAGGGGGGGGGGTAGGATTAGCTTTGACTTCCTGTTAACGCACCAGCAAGGGAGCCCATTATACGGATGATCCGACCTGTATATGATGTGTTCTGACTTCGCCGAAGTCAAAATGTCCTCTCACTGGTGTGGTGTTAAATATTAAAGAGCAAAGACTGTATCATCACGGGTGTTTTCTTCGTCCATTAACCTTGGTTCAAACTTGACAGATCCTTTAAGAAATAATCTTTGCAAAAATGAGACAGAAATACAATAAAACTAAATAAAATATGAACATTTTATGAGGTGACAGGATTAGTGACTTGGTGGCAAAAAACAATCCTTCCAGAAATTTCAATTTTTAATGAAAATCCGGAATTCTAGACCTTACCATTTTTATCGAAAACAAAATTTTCTTTTGATGATTGAAAATCATACGATGGTTAAGTCATTTTCATAGGATGGCTTCATTTTCATCGAACTGCCTAGGAATATGGCATCTGTGTCAAAATTCGTAGCATACTTTGTATAGTTTTGCTACTCTAACATACACAAAGATCATATTTAAGAACTCTTATATAATTATTTGAATATGCATCGGGAATAATATATTTGAATCTCCTTGCTTTCTCGAACGCGAAGAATGCAAAATAAAGTATATTAATCGCCAAAAAAACTTGATTTCAAGATTTTCTTAAAACTGCATTTATTAAACCTCCTTAATTCAGAGGAAAACACATGTAGCGGTAGTGCAGCCTGTCTATGAACATGCTTATACAAAAACACTTTGAATTAAACGGGTAAAATTTGGAGTGTATTTGCTCGAATTATGCAGAATTTTGAATGAACTTCTTTCAGGAATCTGTTTGTGCAATTCTTTGAGTACAACTGAACACCATAAATAGTATTAATTATAAAGTTATGTTCATTATGTAAACAGTCGATCCACATCACATTTTGAAATTGAATCCATTCAGAGGTTGATTCACAGTCTAATTTCTCATGTTTGTAACCGCAATAACTCAAAGATGCAATGATATTGTGGTACATTGTTATGAGCGAGAATAGAACCTGAGACCTTGTAACATAACCACAATACTAAAGCAATGGACCGTGTTAACTATCTTTTAAGCTTTCACTACAATATCAAAATGAATGATATATGGCATGTATCATGTATTATAGTTGCAGTTCTATGTCAAATTTTAGTTTCAACCTGTCAGAAAAAGGGGTTTTATAATTCATATTCGATTTTCGGGTACTTACATAATAAAAAACTGCCAGAGATTAATCATAAAATAATCAATGATTCCAAGACTGATTGAATGAAAACGGTAATTTATGCCACACATCAATCTCCTGTATCCATTTTTTGCCTATTCCAAGCAAATAATTCGGTAGTCTTCCAATGATATTATCTCTATTTTTATTTATTTATTTAATTTGAAAACAACGCATTTAATTTATAACGTAAAAAATTTAGGGATAGTCTGAAATTCAATCTTTGAATTATTTTTACAATCTTCCACGACCCCTTCCAATATTTACTGTAGATAAAAAAAATCTTACTTTTAGATTAAAGGTTTTTTTTCAAATAATATCTGCGAGTTGAAAAGACAAATAATTATATTAATTGAATAAAACATTATTAGTGGAAAAAGGGTTCAAACGAATTAAAATATTATTTATTTTTACACATTTCATCTCAATTTATCTTCATAACTTACATAAGACATACAAATTTATTATTTCTTCATGAAAATTTTTAGAAAGCTTTAGGTATAATAAGTAAGAATAGTGAATAATAAACGTAAGAAAGTGCCAACAAACTGTTTTCGGTTCTTTGCTCACGTCTTTGTTTCTATGAGGTAACAATAAAGATACAAAAAAACAATTGAAATTTTTATTAGTTTTTTTCAAAATTTATTATGTTTAATATACGTAATTATAATTTAATATACATTTCGAGACATTCAAATTCTTTCGCTGTGACTTCTTTCACTTAAATACAATGCAGGTACATAAATTGTATATCAATGATATAAGACTCGAAATCCCGCCGAGAGAAGAAAAAATCACCTACTTATACAAATTACGGAACTATTTTTAACTGATTATTTGACTGCAAAAACTGTTTCTATACTGTAATGTATCATATATCTCCCTACTTATAGTTGTTCATCAGAAAAAAATTATTTTAAACCTGCTTTGACATTGAGTACTGCGCATCAAAATCATTGCAAAACTATTTGATAATCGAAAGGATACATTCAACATCCTTGGGGCTAAAAATGGATCAGCACTTCGTTTTCATCTCCCTTCAAAAAAGCATTCATTGTACGCTAAAATCCAATAGCCAAATCGGCTCCCCTGAAAATGAAGAGTATTAGAATGATATCGATAACCTGCTTTATTCCACCTCATAACAATTCGAAATTGTTTTTAGTATAAATGACCGATTATATATTGTCATGATCCCAATGGCATGGCTGGGATAAATTATAAGCGCCAAATTTCAACTGATTCTCTGAAGTCTTCCTGAAGCTTCAGTTAATGTACATAATCATATAATTCCGGATTTAAAATAAACTGTATTAAGGCAGCGGCTTTTACTTTGCGTTTGCAATTGAATGCAACGAGTCTAATTTCATAAATTTCTATCAATGGAGTTATATTTGTTTGCTGCTATGATACTTATACTATTTGGATCAGGATGCATTATAACTATCTTGAGTCATAATTTAAATTTGAGACATTGATTACCTTTTTTTTTCCAGGAATGTGAAAAGTATTTCAAAGAAGCTGATAAAGACACAGCAAAATATTTTGTAATATTTTTGGACCATTGCGTTTGTTATTGCTTAGAGAGACTCAAATGAAACAATACAGTAAATGATCCGATATTAATATTCAACTCGCGATTACATCAAAAGTTCAGTGCAAACAAAATTTTCTGATGAAACTAATTCAAAATCTCGATCTAGATATGATGTGTCGAAATTTATAGCTCTAGATAAATAGCTGAAAAGAATTCCTAAGATTAGGGGAAGTTCGAAACGCATTGTTTAGCGATTAATCGAAAATTAAAAATCAAACAAAAGGCTTTAAAAAAAGAAAGGAAAAAACTAAAATTAGAGTTCGTGGTGAAAATTAGAATACCTCAAATTGAAAGCTAAAGTAAACTGTTGCATAAGTAATAAATATGAAGAACTAAAGTAATTTTTATAAGAACTTTTACTGAAATCGGTTTTGAAATTCAAAATAGTCCATTTTATTTCCCAAAATAATGTATTAGTTTTGTACAAAATCCGTATCAAAAATGAAGTATTTTACAAAAATTGTTGTTTTAGAGTAAACCATCTTTTGATTGATTTTACAATTTGCAGTACTCCATACACAGCAATGATAATCTAATATTTATCCATCTATCCGGTCTTTTTCCCAGGGCAAGATTATACCTACAAAGAACGAGTCAAAAAGAAATTACGGGTAAGCAACACAAGTTATTTTTCAATTCCTACTGTTGGTTCACACTCTCCCTATATATATTTATATATCTTGATTAATATTCAATCGTTAATAAAATATTTTTTATTCATCAACTCAAGTTCAAATACATTTTTTTTAAACTTGTAGTGGAAACACTTGAGGTTAATACAGTTTTTCAAGTATTAATTCATTACTTATTCAGTTTAATTTTAGTACTTTAAATAGAGTTTTAGCATTTTGTAATGAACAGGCATTAATTCAATCTGTAAAATGCAAGGATTTCAGTATTTCACGTGAAGGTGAAGAATGCGAGTTCAATTCTTGCGAAAGTAGAAATTGACTTTGATTTTTTTTATATTACTTGTTACTAATGACATTTCCTACAAGAAAAAAATTATGCTTATACATTTTAACAGATTAATTTCACTAAAACTCGAACAGGTTTGCTTGTGGGCTTTGGCGACACAATAAATAGGCATCAATAACAAATAAAGACGTTTATTAACACGAATACACAGGCGACAAATCCGCTGTCGAAACGTACACAAGCAATAAACAGCAGCAAACAGAAGAACGTAAGCAGCGCAACAATGATATGTAGCCAGGGAGAAAAATCATTCAGAAAACTTGATCTGAACTCTTATTGCTGCCTCCTGCTCGGTGACACGACCTTTTCTAGTTTCCGAGACACAGCAGAGAAGGATCTCAGAAGATCACTTTAAATCGCATCCTAGTGCCAAATTTCTTAAAGGTTCTAGCATCATCCATTTTGTCGCTAAAGTTGCCAAATTCGTCCCCAAGAGAACAAAGTGTCGTCAATTTGTCGCCAAGTCCGGGTGTCGGTGATCCAGCATCCAATAGAAATCAGCATCCTATCCGTGAAACTTTCTTACAAGAAAACCAACTGTGATGGAAAACAAAATTACCGATTATTAACAATATATATTTTAGTTTGCTTTACTTCTATTTTGTAAGCGGTTTAATAAAGAGATATAGTTCCCTATATTTGTCTATTATCCCCCAATGAGTGCATCAAATACCCTCCCGATTAGCTGACGAAAAATTATGAAGAGAACTTTGAATGCACAGATATCATCTTCGTCTGTTCAAAATGGCAGCTACTTCCCCTCATAGGGTTTTCTAGATGCATTGCAAGATGATAAATTCAATTAAAATTTAGCATTTCTAAAAATGTTATTTTCAAATGGTTCAGTTTCTTATTTGCTCACAAAGAACTCTATGGTGTTATATTCATAAATAGTATTGATCCGTTCATTTAACTACACATTATCTATAAAGCCTAGACTTGCCGACTATCTTGCAAAATTCTTAATATTCGAAAATTTTGTCTCCTTCTGTTAAATAAGAATATGCACCATTTCATTTCTTTTTTCTAAAAATTAGTAGCTAATGTAATTTAAATGCTTAAGTGACAAGAGGAAGTGTTAAATTTTCTACTCGCGTGTTTTAGAAATTTTATTTAATAACTTGAAAGGTAAAAAATAATTCTAGAACTTAGATTTAAACAGCTTAACTCAGAAAATTCCTTTTAGTAAATTACAGCAATTTTATAAAAGTTTTAAATAGTATTATGCGAATTTATAACTTCTTACCAGTACATGTATTAAAAAATGTAAAAATATTCCGTGAAATGTTAACTATCTACCTTGAACATATTATCTTGAACATGTTATTACCTTGAACATATTTAACTACATATTATCTAAAACGCTGAGATTTGCCGACTATCTTTCAAGTCTCAATACTTGAAAAATTGGGTCTCCTTTCTGTTAAGAATATGCAACATTACATTTGTTATTTCTAAAAGTGAGTAACCAGTGTGATTTAAATGCTGAAGTGACAAGACGAAGTGATAAATTTTCTACTCATTTGTTTTAGAAATTTTATTAAAAAACTTGAAAGGTAAAAAGTAATAATTTTATAATTTAGATTTCAACAGCTTCACGATTCAAAAAATTCCTTAGTAAATTACAGCAATTTTAGGTTAGTATAAAAATTTGAAATAGTATTATACGAATTTATAACTACTTTCTAGTAGTTGTACGATTAAAAAATTTAAAAAATATGAAATGTTAACTACTTGCCTTGGTTCTCCATACATCGCAAGTTAATTGGAAATATTTGAAATTTCGTTCTCGTGACGATTTTTACAAAACTGTTTACGCATAGCTGTGCTAAATTGGTGCTTACTTGCTAGTAGATTTCCGGTCTCATAGCGACCTTTCAATACGTCCCATGCCTGAAAATAAAAAGAATAAAATGAAAATAAAATCGCAGTCAATAGAAATTTTACTCTTAGCTTATTTTCCATAGGTGAACACATTAAATAAAGACTTAGGAAATTTGAAAACTAAGGTTTAATAGAAAATTATTGGTATTAAATGTTAAAAAACTGTTGAAAATCAATAAAATATAATATAGTTCTAAATGTAATATAGATCTAAATTCTACTCAACATAAACATTTTATTAATTCTGTGTTTTTCTGGAATTACCATTTCTGCAAAATTTGAGAGCTTTAGTAGATGAGCGAATAAATGACAATTTCATATAAACAGCATATTTTTAGTAATATGAAATTAAAATCGTTTCATAAAAAGGGCCAATTAAAATGCGTTTTATCTATTGATTAAAAAGCTGTAGAAATTAACGTTTAATTAATAAGTATTCAAATATGCAATTTACAGACAAATAATTACTCACCGTATTTAACCTGAAATTTGTAAGAGATAAATTAATAATAATTAAGATAAATTAATTCAGTTAAAATTTAGCAATTTTAAAGTTACTTTCAAATAGTTTTCTTCATCCGTTTCTTTTTTGACCACAAAAGAAACCGACAGTTATATCCATACACATAATAAATAATTCATCTAACTACACATTATATATTAAGCTTATTAAAATGACTACTTTGCTAAAGTCTTAGTATTTCCTGAATTTTTTCTACCTTCTGTTAAATAACAATATGCAAAATTTCAGTTGTTATTTTTGGAAGTTAATAGCCAATGTAATCTAAGTGCTGAAGTGGCAAGGTAAATTGATGTATTAACAATTTTATTCAATAAGCATTTAAAAAGTTCGCAAGGAAAAAAGAATATAGAACATAGATTTGACAAGTTTTTAAAGTCTGAGAAAATTCATAGCTCGAAAAATTGCATCATTTTAAATAATTAAAAATTTTGTAACTATACTAATATTATAATTTGAACACAAATACTTAATAGAAGATAAATTACTAAAAATTTATTAAAAATACGCGATATGTCAACTACTTACACAAATTTTCATTCCCTTTGTAATTAACTATTCGAAAATATTTCATTTTTATCCCAGAACTTTTTATTTTTTCTGCACCGTTATTCCGCCGCATAGTTGTACTGAATCGATGTTTGCTTACCGAAAGGTTTGCACTTATATGCCGTCCTTTCAATATATCCATTGCCTAGAAAATTAAAAATTTAGATGACATAAATAAAATCCCTTGCAACGACGATTGCAGGCTATTTTCATTCAGCTACACATTGAAAAAATTTTTAAAAATGTAAAAAATTAAACTGAATAGAAAATTATCAATGTTAAAATACTGTGTTAAAAATCAAAATAAAACGCAGTTTAAAATTACTTGAATATTTTAGTCTTTTTCCAATATTTGATATTTAAAATATTGATTTTTTAAATATTTGATTTGATTTAAAGATTTGCAAATTTCTCGATAGCAAATTTCGCCTGAATATATTTTTCGTCATATGAATCAAATATATTTGTTGCTCTAATAAAAAGAAAATGCAATTTTCATTACTACCTTAACTAACCTGACTTCGAGAATTACAGTAAAATTCTAGTTGAAACCTGAATCCAAAAGATCCAAAATATACTGACCATAAAATCTTAAATAGTAATTCCAAAAAAATGCAGACTATTTCTACAGAATTTGAAAGCTATGATGCATAAGTAGGTGAGCGAATAAATGATTGATAATTTCTTTCTTATAAACATAATTTTATTAATATGAAAGTAAAATCCTTTCATAAAAATGATTATCCGAAAAGCGTTTTATCGATTGATTAAAAAGCTGATGAAATAAACTTAATAGGTATTCAAATATGTAATTTACAGACATATGTATTATTAACCGTGTTCCACCTAAAATTTAATTATTTTTGGAATACTCAAATCAAAAATTTAAAGAGCTTACTCTAAAAACAGCGAAATGATGCTCATTCCACTGCAGACTGCTTTTATGCTCCCAAAACAGTCGGAATATTCTTTCTTTATTAACCCATTACAATTGTTGTCCAAAGGTTTTGTTGTCCAGGGAAGGTATTAGAAAATCTTCTAGTAATCTTGGATTAGGCATTCTAGAGTTAGCTGTGAAACTATAAAAACAATGTATAACTTATAAGTATCCATCGATCGAGATCTTAATAAAAAATAAACTCAATATACTTGGGCAGTGCAAATTAAACTCTAGAGATTATGCAATTCGATTAAAATAAAATATAGTCTTGATCTCAATCAAATTTTATACCTTTACTGATTACATTGTTTCAGTATCTGAAGAATCCAGTTGAGTTGTGTCCCCTCCCCGAAGCTTTTTTCATATTCCTTATATGCATTCACATTTTCCCTTGATTAACAATTGTGGATCTTGAATATGGCAAAGGAGAGAATGGTATATAGAGATGAAATTTGATGCACATCCACAGTGCTCGAATTGCTGCTCTCAGAAAAGATTTTTCTGAATCAGTTGAATTTCAGTTTATTTTCTATGATAATTTCTTAAAAATTTACATTTTCACATTGCATTACAATTGAAAGAAATTTTTAAAGATATCGTTTTACAATTTATATTTTTTACAGTCATGTCATAGTTGTTAATACTGCAGTCATTTTATTCTGATTTATTTTCTATTGAAGGAAATTTACAATTATAATCGCTTCTTTAGAATTAACCGGATATTTAAAATCGTATCGTCGGTTTATCTTGATTGTTTCCTACTGTAGCATTTCGAATTTTATTCAGACAGCTATTAAAATATTCTCCGATATTCGTTATGAAAAGTGTTCAGTTGCAGTCAAAATTTAATACCGAGTGATTCTGCATTAGCATACAAAGTATTATTTATTAATTGAACATACGAGTCAACATCACTGTTCGCTTATCAAGGCCGAAGGTTGTTTTCTATTCTCATTCTAATAATTAACAGCTTATGTATGCCAGCTCTAGTTTCTCTCGAGATTTTTAATCCTCACAAAAATGCACGATTATAAATATGACAAATGTACTAAAGGAAGGTTCCTGTTCCGAATATTTCCATTGCATGGTTGAGGCGTAACCTCGTTTTCTTACGAGTGAATTTTTCATTCGAATACAGTCATCAATGCCAATAGTAGTCTTCATTTTGATGAAGGGTTTGAAGTTGATGGCTTTTGATTTATTCACAAGGACCTCATCTACGGCGATTGTTTGGTCCGATTTATAAATGGGAGAAAGCGATAGATTTTTATATAAAAGTCTATAAAGGCTAAGATAACTTGAAGGCATAATCGCTTCAGAAATTCTGAAGTGAAGGAAGAAAAGTTAGTTTTTCCTTTCTTAGAAATTCTTGTAAATATATTTCGATAAATGCATGCTTTTGCGATTTCGGGTCTTATTTTATCAATAACGTGGTAAATGAAATATTAAATAAAATCGATTTCATTCACTATTGTATCATATTAGACCGAGTTAAATTAAAGTTGATGAAACAAATGTAGTATTCTGTTTGAAATACCAGAAGATTTAATTTTCGTCTGTCCAAATTACGAATGAGTAAAAAACACTTTCATGAAATCGATTTTCATCTTAAAATGTTTGGATCATTTAAAGGTAACAAATGGAAGTATTTAGAATATTTAATCATTGATTACTTCATTTCAATCTACACAGAATCAATATAAACTAAAAATGCCAATAAGAACATTGAACCTTTCTTTGCTTAGGGTCTCGTGATCGCACTATTTCTTGAGCCAGAATATCTACAATCTGACGATAATTCGTAATCTCAGATGCTAACTCAAGAAAAATTGAGAGAAACGGCTTAATTAATATATTAAAATATATAAAATCGCATATATCTGGATGTCAAAGCAAAGAAGTATAACTGCAGGAAGAGCAAAAAGGTAAGTTAGAATAACATTTGATTTTAGAAATGTTAAAAAGTGATTCTGTAAAAATTAAAATTCATGGCGACCTCATCTCCTCATAAAGATTTTACTTTCCCCACCAGGTTTTCTGAATTCATTCATTTCGTAACACGCTAATAAAATATGCATTAGAAAAAATCAAATTTCATAGGAGGAAAACTTAAAAATACTGCACATATAGAATTTATCTTTTAGATATAATCCATCAGCTCATATTTTTGCTGTTGCACACGACATACCATTTGCAAGTACTTCACTGTTAAATTCAAACGATCTTAAGCTATAACTTCTTTAAGTTCGTAAGAGCTTAAAATTCTAGAAACGCTTTTCATTATTATTAGTTCACTTCAAAATTCCACCTAATGCAGGAATATCTTAACTTTATATATATTATATATATGATTTAGCTTAAAATGAATGATTTAGCTTTATAATTGAGTCATACGGCCGTATGGCTCCGGAGCACCAACATTAAGGGATTAAGGTGCATATAAATGTCAGTGAGCCTTCATTCCGATTCCCAAATGCGATTTTCAATTAATCTATAAAGAGTCTGTTTTGGACGAATTATTTTCTATTTCTCAACGACAATTTACATCGCGTTTTTTTTTACACTTCATTCAGGTAAAAGCAGAAATGCTGTATTCACCTCTCAATGTTCCGAACCAATCGTTTATTGATCACACTGCGTCCTTTCAGGACATGAGCACATTGTAAGCAATTGTCATACAGCTTTGAAACCAAATTCTACAATATATATTCCACGAAAAAAGCCAATTCAAGATACAATGATGAAATGCGTTTTATAGTAAAATAGCGCATACTGAAACGTAATAATTTATCATCGATATTATAAGAGCAATTCTGCAAATATCATCTAAAAACTGGAACTACGAATTAAAATTCTCAACTAGAATGTACATTTTATCTTACACATTCAATGGAATATTTATCAATAGAGAAGTAGAAAGTACACGAGATATGTTTAAAAGTTACTCGTATATGCCAGTCTCTTGCACTGAATTTTACTTAAACCTTTTTACAAATAACTTGACGCACGTCCCACTCGCATTTGAAAATACGTTGAGCAAAATGCCAGAGCTGTATATACAGTCTGTCAAAAATGTATTGGGACATACAAGTTCTACTCTACAAGTTCACAGATTTTATCACAATACTTTACTAAAATATACAAATTAAACCAATACAAGAAGTAAATATTTTGATATATGCAGATCATAATTATTCAAACTTAACTATCATATTAATGCAATTATTGGTATTATTAAAAATTAAAGAATTCAATTAAAAACACATTCAAAAAAGTATTGGTACATTTTAAAATAAATTATGAAAAACAACGCATATTTAAAGTTAATATATAGATGGGCCACCCTTTCTTTTTAAGACATTTCGTAGTCTACTTTACATGGATTGGATAAATTTTTTGCAAAATGATCCATCAATTTTGGCGCACTTTTTTTAGTAAATGTTTTCTTAAGTCCTTTTTGTTAGAAATTTGATGTTCAGGCAATTTTTGCTGCAAATAATATCGCACATGATCAATGGGATTAAGGTGTGCAGGAGTCGTAACACTAGGGCAGCAGTCGACGCCTCATAATTTGTAAATATCAGGGTAAATTATAAATATGTTTCAGGTCATTGTCTTGGTCTATCTTAAAATGTCTGGAGATTCTCAGCTTGCATGCATTCTGCTTTAAATTTCGCTTGGGAAGGTCAAGATAGACATTTATTCCATCAATAAAATGTAAGTACCGGCCACAGTGCTTGCCATTCGACCCCAGACAATTTGATTCCCACTTCCATATTTGACAGTAAGCAGTAAATTTGACATACGTTGCTGTATTTGGTTTCCGCCAAACATTTTGCTTGTCGTCCCATTCGAAAATGTTTTATTTGCTTTCGTGAACAAAAATTATATTTTCCTAAGGTTCTTTTGGCTGCTTTTCATACTTTCAGTAAATGCCAGCCTAGCTTGTCGATTGGCTTTGCTGATGTAGGGCTTTCTTTGAGTATTCCGTCGTAGTATTTATGTTTTAGGAGAAAGTTTCCGACAATTTCAGGATTTACGGATTTTCAGAGCGTACTTTTATATTGCCGAGTCCATTTTACTGCACTAGTTTCAGAATTCAAATAAACTTGTTTCACAAACCACCTCTCTTCACGTCCATTAAGTGACCTTAGAAGATCTGATCTTCGCTTGTTTCCGACACGATTTTTTTTCTTGAACCTTGAATAATGTTGAAAATAGTAGACTTGCTCAATGTCAAGGTATGTACTATATAACGAACTGATTTTCCCCTTTTCTAATGTTTGATTAACAATATTTCGCACATCAATTGATATATCACCTTTTCACAACATTTTTTTTGTATAAGTATTCTTATTTATTAAAACTGAAGTTTAAAATGATAGTCTAAAAACCGCTAGTGAATTCATTTCTATTCTAATGATGCTATATATATATTTGTGCAGTTCCTCATTTTAAAAGTATCCCAATACTTTGACTGCTATTTGCGTTTGAATTATATTTGAAAAATCATTAAATTATAATACTAAAATGCCAATTAAATTTTTCTTACAAACAGTATAATAAGTTTTAAAAAATTTAATGATACACTTTGTTTTTATTTTAATGCGATAAATAGTTTTATATATAACTTTGTATGTTATTCACGTGAAGTGTCCCAATACTTTGAGCGACTATAGAAATTAAAATAACTTGAGTGCGCTGAAGAATCTCGTATGCCCATTGGGTCTTTTTATATCAATGCAATAAATTAATAAACATTTAAGATAAAAAGAAGCATTTAATTAGTCCTAAATTCATAAAAGGTCAGTTTTTATATAGATATGAACATCAATCATCCTTTAATAAACAAATTGCGTACAATATAAAGGTATCCAACAAAAGAGCAAGAGCAAATGACTGAATAACTACAAAATAAATACACACATTTTCTTACACAAAATTAAAGTTCTCTTACCAAACCCCGACGGAAAATTTTATACAGCATAAGAACTATAATTTTCCTCAGAATAACAATGAGAAATATATAAATGAAACGGAATTCTAACAATAGTAGAACATTCATTCAATATATAAATATATGAACGAAACGCACTTTAAAAATTTTTCATACTTCTCAGATGGTGTACTTTCCATTACTAAATCTTGTCCGTTCATTTCAGTTCCTCCACAGAAAAAGTATTTAATTCTTACATGGTTTTTATTTTGTTTGGGTCAAAATACTTCTGTTTTCGTAGCATCGTTTCGGGATTCTGTGCAAAGTCTTTGAATATTAAAGACAGAGAAGGGAAAGGGGGGGGGGCACCCGTTTTAAAGCATCGCCCACGGGAACCTATTATACACAAATTCTACCCTGTATATGGACCTGGTACACGCTTATTTTGTCGAAGTCGAAATGTCATCTTACTAGAGAGCAGTTAAAAATTTGAAAATGAAGATCTAAACGTCTCAAGTGCTTTCTTCGTAGTTGATCATAGTTTAAACTTTGCAGATGTCTTCTAAAATAGTCTTCGATAAATTAAACAGAGATATTACAAAACTAATTATAATATCAGAAAATAAGAATGACAAAGATTTAATGTTTCGTGGCAAAGAAGTGGGCTTAGTTTAGTTGTGTTAACGATCCCTTTTAAAGCAACACTGGTACTACTTTGGGACGAACCTCGTTATTTTGAACCGCGGTCAGTTGATGAGAATGACACCGGAGCTGGAAATACTTTTTTTCTCTTATTCTCCTAATAAGTGGAAACCTTGAGATGCTAAAATGAAAATTACTGTCCATTTTATTTGACCACCCACCAATTCCATTCCCAAATGCACTTTGTTAAAGGTTTGTTAGAATAATTAAACTAAATTAAACATTTAAGATTTTTTATTTAATTTTTTGAGTATGATTCGAAAATATTACATTTGATGCTTCTTTTTAGTCCAATTCTTGGAATACCGAAAAAAAAATCATTTTAATAGGCAACAAATTCGAATTCAAGATATTGGCAAACCTCCACGTTTTAGTCTTCCCTGAGTCGAAAAAACGTGTATTTAGCGTTATGTCTACTTGTGGACATGATTATACAAAAATACATTGAGCTAAACGGATGAATTTTGTTGTATGGTGGATATGCCAGATTCGTAGATTTCTAATGAATGTTGAAAGCAATCTTGAGGAATTCAGTCTGTTCGATTGTTCGTGTACAATGGAACACAGTAATTATAAAATGTAAAGGATATATAGATAAAAATATGTACTCGCATTACAACTGTCAATTCTTATCAATTTAGGAAATTAATACATTAAGGGTTCGATTGTCTGTAAATCTGTACTTCCCGTTCTTTGTAAACGCAGCAACTGAATTTGAATGATCATTCCAAAGGAACGAAATTTTGTATGTGATCTAGGATTACATACCAAAAAGCATATTATGATTACATATCTTTGAAGGCCGTGGTGGCCTGATGGTAAAGTCCCGGCTTGTAAGCCGTAGGTTTGCAGGTCCGAGACCAGATTCCACGGATAAATCGTCGTGTTAGGTGTTTGTTGCACGTTAAATCAGTCAGAGCCAAACGTCTTCCAATTGGTATGGAGAGTGGGGTGCTAGCTCAGGTGTCGTCTCCATCATCTGACCGTGGTTCAAAATTGCAAGGTCCGTCCCAAAATTGCCCTAGTATTGCTTTACAACGAGACTTTAATGTAACTAAATTACATGTCTTCGATTAAATTCATTACATATCTGTAGTTTTACGGGAAATTTTACTTTCAACCTTTTAGAAAATAGGCCTTTAAAATGCATATTCGATTTTCCAGTAATTGTGTATTAACAGCATGCCAGATACTAATCACCAAATATAAAAATAGAGGCGACACCTCTCAGTCACAAATGAGCGCATTATATTGACATAAGTGGCATAGATAGGCAACATAAGAAACTCAAATTTTGTCAAAACATAAATGCATCTTTCTTTTTAGATTATGAAAAATTGTGCGAGATATTTATTTGTAAACACTGAACTAAATATTTACAGTTTCTTTTGCGTTTTTTTATGCAATAGACTATTCATAATGCGAGATAAAAAGCATCGCTTTTCAAGTCAGGGTTCTACATTGTCAATATTTTTAAGATAACATTTTAAAATTTTATAAATTATCTACTTAGTTTTAAGGTATTATGTAGAGAAGAGTCTTGTTACCTCTGGAAGTTTTTATATTTTATAGGAAAAAAATACATTAATTAAAAAATATAGACATTTATGAAGATCCTTTTAAGTTAAGAAGTTTGAAGTAAATTAGTTAGATAGGAAGTTGAAATTCCGATTTATGATTAAATCGAAATCTACTTTATTATCTACTTTTCAATCTTATCTACAATAATACAAAATTTAAAGTATCAAAACTTTTCATCTAATTAGTACTTAAATTGAGCAATTATTGTTTTCCACTTGAGTGCCTTTCCTTAAGGTTTCATTTTTAATACAGTTTTGCTGTGTATGTTAAACTGTATATATAGACTTTATTCAAGGAATATTTGATTTCAAAATGGTATTTTTAAAATGAAAGAAATAAAGCTTTCAATATTGAGCCACTTAAACATGATAAATGAACATTGAATTTGAAGTAGTTTTAATATTACGAAGTAGTATGATTTTATTTAGCGGAAAAGTAGTAAGATTTATACTAGATACTTTTATTTGTATTAAAACGTTTTAAGAAATGTCATTTAAAACATCAATAAATAAATAAATTCATAGGTACAATAAAAAGTTGACTTCCCTATATTGCAACGCCGATTCTATTCGTTGCTATTTGTCCTTCACGAAAACACTTGCTCACAGGAGTCTTGATTTATGGTAATCGCTTGAGAAACCGGTGTTACTCAGTCACGATTATGTGCATTGGAAGAATTTCTACTTACACACTAATGATATATAAATACGATAAGCCATACTTCTAAAAAATACGGGGGGGGGAGGTGGAGAGACTGCCAGATTTGGGAAGTATACAGAAATCCATTACCTAAAGCCACGTTTCCATGGACCCTTACCCTACGGATATGACCATATCTTTTCCGTCCTTGGAAAATGTTCCGTATATTGTGGGTAAAATGAAAGAACATCAAAGGACTGGAAATCTGGGGATCACTCTGTTAGTTTACGCTCTGTTCAAAAGCTCTGTCATCTGGAGTGGCTACTCAATTTTCACATTTTAATTTTCAAGCATTCTTACGTTTTCGAGAATTTTATTTAAGGAGTGGAATAATGAGATAAAAATGGAGCTTTCGGATTCTTTTGTTCTTTGAATGTAGTATTGAAGGAAATCGGATATCTACTTAAAAGAAATTGGGGATGAGATTCAGTAACAGGTCAAGAACTATGGCTAAAATTAATGAAATATATAAATCAAAATGGTAATTTGAAAAAAAAAAGACATCTAGTTTGCATTCTACCTAAACACAGCGGAATAAAAAAAAGTTTGAGAAATTAATAATTTATGGGATTTTTTTTTCTTATTAACTTATCTTAATTTCTGAAATTTTGAACCCTTAACTGGGGAGGTCAAATTTTAGGACTTAACTGGGGAGGTGCGGTCTAAGAAACCGCATTTTATTTACACTCATATTAAATTTTCTAATGAATGTATTAGTATGAAAAACTGCCAATATATTTTTCTGATATTTTACTTGATATATAGATATGTTTTAAAAATTTTTCAAAATATATTATTATTGAAAAAAAGTAAATGCGTTGGAAGATACGTTACATATTACTTTTTAAATCATATTTATTTTTACAGTATATGAAGGTATATAGAAGATAATATAATGTGAAATTCAACAATTATATGAAAAATAAAAAAATAAAAATGACAACAGGAAATTGGCGCTTTTTTTATCGACTTGTGTGACTTTCATAGCACGGTTTTCTAGGGCATTTTAAATATACAGATTAAGAACTAGTATAAAAATCAACCTATAAAGTCTGAAAATATATCTCTTGGTATATTCATATATTTTATAGAATTTTCAAAATACATTATCACTACAAAAATTAATTATGTTTGAACATACATATCAGAATCAGTTAAATGCGAAATTTCATCGAAAAACTTTTCTGTACAATTATCCTTATCACTAAAATCACTTTCTGTTTCATTTAAAAGTGTTTGGTACACTGCTTCATAACAGGATCAGTAAATTGTATGATATTTTGGGGTCCAAGTATTAGCGTAATCTGCTAAGCCTTGTTTATCACCGGAACACTAACAGGGAGGTGCGGTCTTAGAGAAGGACCTTAAAGAAATAACTGAATTATTTAAAAAGGCATCTGCTGAAATCGGTTGAAAAAAAACACGTGTATTGAAGGTCACAAAACAGGAAGCTACAAAGTCAATCCATTCAATTGAGCTAAAAATAGAATAGGGGTGACCGAAAATCCATGTGTGGTCTCACAGACCGCACGTCCCCAGTTAAGGGTTAAAGTAACTCTTATTGAATATCGTATAAAAATGATTAATGGCTTACTAGAAAATGAAATTTGAAAAAAAGTTTTATTGCCTATATGAACTTCTATTATGAAACAAAATATTTAAATTAGAGGAAAAAATTGTGGAAAACTAATTGGGTATAATAGAATTCATGACGTTTTCTTTCACTATTAATATAGATTTTTCAAGTGGTTATTCGCTAATATTGGAACATTGTTAACATAAATGAATATCTATGAAAAGAAGTTTTAATTTAAAATAAAAGTTGTAGAGTAAGAAAAAGTTAATTTCTCATATGCGATTTATTTAAAAATAATGTCACATGTAATGAGAATTAGATGCACAGTTTCAAAATTTTTTTTTTCGTAATTTTGGCATCCATTTACACTAATAATACTTGTCCTACGAAGGTAATTTGCTATTTTTTGAGAAATAAGTAAAATTGCACAGTAAAAGAGTGTGGCTTTTCTGTTTTCTTTTTCAATGACACTCCATTTAACAGCACATAAATTGCTATCATGCACTTCATCCAATTTTAATAAAAATTATTCCCAAAAACATTAGAAACTTAAAAAATTCCTTTCCGGATTCCGGATAATCACGGATGAGAGGAAAGACTGTAAGATGCACGTCACGCAAGGTGTATTCGCGCCATGGAAACAAGACTTAATTCGACAATGAAAGCATCGCTAAAGATATGTTACTTCTTATGAGCGCTTTAGCCCACTTGTTCCCATTTTGGTTAGAAACATAGAATTGAAATAGCGAGTAGAAGAATTGCAATCCTATTTTGGTGCAGGACAAGATAAAATCATGTGACTTGTGGTTAGAATTTGTATTCGCTGTAACCGCATTTTTCATTATATTTCAATGGCAGATTATTTCTCGCTTTTAAATATTCAATTTTAAAACTTATTTCATCCAAGAATTACTTTTGTTGTGGAACTGGATGGGTAGACAAAGCTTCTAATAATAGTCCTTTATTATTTTGCAAGCATGTACAATAAACATATTCTACTTATATTTATTTTAAATTAATTTAAAATTTCGTAACTTGGATCACTCAGTGATTTTGATGTTTTAGCTGATTAATATTTCATAGTTTGGTTTAGTTATTTTGTTTAATTTTATTAACTTGTTATTAAGTTTTATTTAAACTGATATTACAGCATTGTATTTTGCTACTTGCTTTATTTTAATCTCGAATGTGTTGGACGTCCTTGGCTGCAAACTTGGCGTGATTATTTCTTGCCAATACAATTGTATATATAAACATTATTTACCGATTAATAATTGTGTAATCATTTTAAAGAAAATAAAGTTCCTTATTATTTCCAATATGTTGTTTCTTTTTTACCATAAATATTCGAATTGCATTATACCGTGAATGATATTAAATCATCACTGAGAATGAAATAGTGAAACTAAAACATATGTTTTATTGAAAATAATGTTAAGTATTATAATATAATAAAATTACCTAAATGTTAAAGTAATAATTGCACGTTTTTATAATTTTTAACTAAGATCTGAAAAGAAACTATTGGATATTGTAAAGATAAGAAAATATTAAAGAAAGAAATGCTATCTTTACATATAAAAATTGTCTGAATGTCAACATTTATTAATAACTTACGGTATTTTCATACCTTAAAACCATCGTTTTGGTAAAAATTTCGAATTTCTTTATTATTTTGCATTGAAGTCAACACATTTAAAATTCCCAAAAGAATTCTACTTTTGTTTCTGTGGTAGTTAGAAGCTAAGTTACTGGCGAAATTGTAAACCAGAAGTGAAGTGTTTTAAAACTGATACCAAACCATGTTAACCTAAAGAGATGTCAAAATATTAATCCAGTTTATCTTATTTCACAATTAACTTTTTACGCTACAATCAGTCTCTAAATTTTGGCAAAGCAATTTTTGTACAGCATGTTTACCATATAGGGCAATTTCTTTTAAAGATGCACCGTCAAAGAAAACCATACATTAAAATTTGAAAAAGAGAATTTTATAACTTGTTCGAGATAATTATAGAAAGTATTTGAAAATGTAAAATTAAAAGACATTTCTATGTAAATAAAAGAGTGAAAATGTTACTTAAAGAATAACATTAATCACTTTTAATTAATGCAAAAAAAGCCAAGAAAGTAAAAATGTAGACATGATATAAATTAACAAACTCAACTATTGATGTTATGAAAAAGAAACTAATATTTTTGAAACCACTGGGCTTAATTTTCAAACAATGATAATCTCAAAACAAGAAAAAAAAAAAGACTTTAGAAAATGTTATGGCAACTGTACCTAATGTCAGGAAGCAAAAGGTTGTTCAACAGCCTTTGAGTACGTCACGATTTGCGATGTGGCACCAAAAAAGGCATTCTTAATCCAAGATTCATCACAAGTCACGTGACTATTGCTGGGTCTTCACTTATTTCCCCAATTTTATGAAGTGAAAATGCACTAATTGCAGATCATTTTATTTTAGCGAAGAATTTTCTTTTATCTTGTATATGCACCGGGTGATTCAAAAGTATGTTTACATTTGAAATTTTAATAATGCATGGAATAATCTAGACAAAGAATTAAAATTCACACACTTGCCTGAAATAACAAAGTTTATTAAAATTAAAAAGTGAAAAAAATTATAGCAGTGGCAAAATTATAGCATTATGTTAGTGGACATTTGTTTGTCTAACGTGTTGTGGACCGAAAATGCCCATTTCACACTCCGAGGGTCTGTCCATTCCCACAACTTCAGAATTTGGTCTACCGAAAAATCCTAAAACTTGAATGGAAACCTTACTGAAAGTCTTTGGTTGTAAGGTTACCTGAAGTCGCAAGTCTACCACGATCGCTTCCCCTCATTAGTGTTGCTAATAGATAATACCCGGGACAATTTTTCACCATACCTAGAGATATGCTGTACTGTAATGTTCATAGCATTGTTCCTCTACTACAGGAATTGTTGGCAAATGGCGGTCTACATGTGGAGCATTTGTTATGCATAACGTAGTCTTCGCTCAAAATACTTGCTAGACTAATTATTACTCTTGACATTATATAAAGAGTCATATCTATTGAACGTTTTTTTTTTGGGGGGGGGGGGGGGTTCAATAACACCCAAACCCATTTCAAGCATATGTGTCAATTACCTCTCTACCGATATTATTTCGTAAATTATTGAATTTTCAAACGTTAGCAGACTTTTTGAATCACCCGTAAATACTCACGGTCAATATCTCGAGTTCTGAAATTCTCAGAATTTTCTGGTTCACTAAATGGAAATAAAAAAAAAAACGTTCTAACATGTTTTGGAATTCCAGATGAGTAAGGCAGCTGGGAGTTAGAGTATTATTGCACTTACAAGTGGTTCAAGGACACATTCTATCCAATGTTGAAACCTTCAATCCGCGTCAGCACACATGGTAAACATCGATGAGGGAGGTCAACAAATACCCGAATTCTCAACAGTAGCACTCTGGTGGTCTATTTCAATATAAATTTTTTTCCAATCGGTATAAAACTCGGACAATGCGGCGGGAGACAAGGAAATATAGAAGTGAATGAATGCGTAAGTGAAGAGCAGGATTGCAAATTGTAGCTCTATTTTATCATCTTTTGTAACTAAATATATTACGAAAGGGTAGAAAGATACACTGGTTTTGTTTATAGTTACTGAACTACTAATGAAAATGAGGATGGGAAAAAATCAAATTGTGTCCTTTGCGCATACTCCGTCAGTGATATTATAATCCACAATATAAGATGGGAACAACTAAGTAAAAAGAAAGTGTAAACTGTGTCGGAGTCTGTAGGAGTAATCTCTTAAGAGCTCTTGAAATACTGAATCGGACCGACTCTAAAGCATGAAGAAAAAACATTTCTTTAAACTGAAATTCGTTTGTGTATACGAGTGATCACAGGCGATTTTAAAAACACTGAAAAGTACCGACAGAAAGAAAAAATGAATTTACTGAAGCTATAAAAAATAAATACATTTTATCGACAATGAAAAATTAGTTTAAATAAAACGAAAGGAATACTTAATATTCGAGAACTTTTTACTAAATGATAGAGGCAGAGATCGCAGAAAATTTTATTTTTACTATTACGGAGAATATAGTATCGAAGCATGAAAATAATCAATTCAGCTGGCTGACAATGAACAAATGCGAGGCCGAGCCTATAGGCTCCCTATTAGATCTTTCTTCCAACAAGATCCCGAGTAGGAATACTGCTTAATTTAGCTCAGTTCAGTGGCTTAACTTAAGTGGGGCAGATAAGAAAAGCCCTGGATGCTATTAGCAGATGATATAAAATGAGAATAAGCATGTAACATTTTTCGCTTTCCCATATTTCAAATATATATAAATAAAATGAGGCTCTTAACACAAAGGAAACATAACTGACCCCGTAATTTTTGTAACGTCAATGCTTTTGATTCAAGAAAAAAAATGTATACTTGAAATTGGCTGTAAATGTGTTTCGGGTATGGACAGAACATTAATGTTTGAGATTTCCATCAAATTTTACACTGTAATCTGATTTTTCCTACTTATGGGTGTCGTCACGATAGATCAAAAATTTAAAAAAACGGAAGAATAAATTTAATATACGGTTTTAATACCGGAATTTTAAATACATATCAAAATTTAAACCAAATGCCTTAAAAGTTTGAGTGTCTATCACTGCATGCGAGTCCGTGCAAGGAAGCTAGAAAATGCAAAAAGTTGAGTAACTCTTAATTTCTCGTCATCGAAAATATGAATTTGTCAAATTTCAACAGCAACCGGGAAAATAGAAAGGTTCTATCTGAATGCTCCATTTGCTTCACCATTCAAAGGAACAAAAAAAAAATTAAACTGTTTCGGAAAAGTTGATTTAAAAATCGCGATAGATTTTTTAAATTTACATCTTGAATTCCTAAAAATATTATTTTACTAATGATAAATACTGTCATTTGTAATCCGCAATAAACTTAATGCTGCAATGGATTATTATGAGCGAGGATAGAACCTGGGAACTTGTGTTTCGCAGCCGAGTAACAAGACCACAAGATAAAAGCAATTGAATGTGTATCCTAGCTGTTAACTGGTTTATAAGCTTTTAATAACACTGTCATACAGCATTAATAAAATTATCGTTAGAATATACATAAAAGATATACACTGCAATATTCACGTCTAAATTGTATACAAAAGCTAATTTGACCCGTTTCAGGGAACTTGTGTAAATCGACAGCAATTGATAAGGCGATCTTTCATATAAAATGAAGAAATGTCGAATAATAATGAAGAAATTAATATTAAGTTTGTCTCTCAGTCAAAAGCTTAAAAATATTTATATTATATTCACTTTTTTGTACATTCGAATGCAAATTCTTTTTTAATGCTTCTATAAATTTATACCATTAATACTTTCAAAAAATGTACGAAGCTAATGCACGAAAATAGAAACCTTTCATCTAAAATAATTCGAATTATTGAAAACTGCATGTGAAAATGTATGCAAAAAATGAAAACTAGAATTTTTAAATTGAAAATGGATGCAAACTAATGTCTTTATCTAGACTGATCAAATAACGAAGCAGAATTGCCAGACAATTCTTTATTTTACAGCCCTACATATACAAAAGAACAACCTGTTCTAATCTTCGTTAAATAGTTATTTACATCTGTAGTAGGAGACACAACAGTCGAAGTTCAAGGTTTATCTTGAAACTCGGTTCTCCATCAATACGGAGAAACACCACATTGAACTAACAGGTTGTTAGTCATCATGACCACTTCAGGGGTAGTTCTCGGACTACGAACTCGTGGGCGTAGTCCAACAGTCTGCCTGCAACTCATTTCTTCTCTTCCTAAAAAATACTCTCACTTTATTTCGGTGACAATCTCCGCCTCTTAATTTACATTGGTCATTTGAGCTCGTTCGGCCAATCAGAATTCACCAATAGGATCCCTCAGCGGCACCAGTTCGTCGTCGGAAGGTCCTTTTAGTGACGCACCTTTCATAACCGACTATTCTGGAACACGCAGTTATCCTAGTCCTTTCACAATGAGAAACATTTAGCATCCAGATGTTTGGCCACCCTTTTTCTCTGAAGTATATCAATATCTTTTGGACGAGGAATTCCCACATGTGGTCTTTCACTGTAGTCTCTAATGAACAGATGCGAAACCACCCAGGTGAAAAGATCCACCATCTGGCTATCTCGAGGAGTTTAGTAATTAACAGCGACGACACAGTTGGCTGTAAATGTCTTATCAGTACTGGGAAACGGAGCGTTACAAAATCATTTATTTTTACATCAAGCCGTTTTTACAAATACATAAAAAATGGAATGGACATTAATAAAGTAAAAAGTTATGAAAGATAATATATACGTTTTTTTACAATATGCTAAATTGGAAAAATAGCTCTTTGACAACACCATGAAAGACGAGTTTCTGTAAAAAAATGGAAAATGTATCGTTTTAGTTTCAGCATATTCGAAAATAAAATTCTAGACACACACACATATATATATATACACACAAAATTTAAAGAGTGTGCTTTATAAGTACTAAAATTCAAGGTATACATTTTATCACATAACATTTTTGATAATGTTCATATTCTAACATTATACCTATAAATAACTTAAAAAGTACAAAACATAACAAATACAAAACGTTTGCAATCCTTGAAAGCTGATGTATATTTTTACATGAGCCTTTTTCATTGTTTCAGAAAAACATTCGAGCTCGTGCTTTCTGATGAAATTAAATGCATTTTTGAGTACATGGTTTCTTTACTGTAATTAGGATTACAAATTTTAAAAAATAGGAAATTTTAAAGAATTAAATGGATCTCTCTCACCAAAAGATTTTTTGTTTTACACATTAAAATTTAATGATTTTTATTTTTATATTTCTGTAAAAATGATTTTTATTTTCTAAAAAATCTCTAACGTAATCTCATTTATTGATGTAAAAATCCTCCCTTCCAGAAATACAAACAGTTCAACTCGACAAAACAATTAAACCATGCAGAAAAGTTGATTAAGGCATACAAAATAATCATGGATTTGATATTTCAGACTAGTAGCTTTAATATTTTTTTAATGATTTTCATTAACAGTCGGGTAAAAAAAGCAAAAATCATAAAAGCGTTTGCCAATAATTTAAGTATTTTATGCAAAGAACAATCAGTTACATTCAAATATGTTTTTGTTCACAAATATCGAAGATTCTTTTTCTTTATATTTATTATTTTGGTATAATTTGATTTACTTATGATTTCTAATCTTTGTTCTCTTATAGTTTGTCACAACAAATTTGTTTAAAAAATTGTCACATTTCCATTTTGTTAAACTACTAACCCAAACGCGTTCCTTAAATAAAATGTTATTAGAAGCCATTTAAACAGCTTCTCGAATCTTTATAATATTTATTGTACCTATTAATAAATTCATCTCACGAATTTGTTATTTGAGGCCACAATTATTCATCAAGAAATTCCGAAAATTATAAATTTATAAACAATCCTTTTCGGAATAGAACCGAATTTCGTAATTATTTAAACATAATATTAAGTAGCAAATTCTTGAACATATAATCGATTTCAACGCATATGGTATTTTAGAACAAGAGGCAATAAAAGTAGAAAAGATAAAGAGGCAAGAACTTTCATTCAAAATATTCTTACAAGATTCACGATATAACAAGTAAAAATGCAGAATCGAAAAAAATCCGACTGCTTTAAAAATAAGTAAATATCAACGAGAGGTACTTTTTAATGTACAAGTTGTATCAATAATTACCGAACAGAAAATTGTCATAACAAGTAAAAAATACTATCAATCTTTGCGAAAACTAAAAACGTCCACACAGATCCGAGATCTAAAAACGGATTAAGATTGGTAACAAAGACAGGTCAATTCAACAGTAATGACAAGTAGATTGAGAAGGGGATATTTTATCTTATTTTCCAACAAATACTCAACTAAATATCATCACGACAAGTAATTTTGTTCTCATTGAAAATCTCAGGAAACGCAATAGATAAATAACTTTGTTTTTGTTGCTAACATAAATGCTTTATATACCAACCTTCACTTGGATGCAACTACTTAACCGACTCCATTCTCAGATGCAAATGGAAAGCAAAGGTCTCCATCTCGCTTCACTTGTAAAAACAAGCTTTAGAAAATTGCATGAACTGAAACCCCCACAGGACATACTTCCTAGGCAAAAGAATATTAGAATGGCAAACATGGAGCCTGGAACAATTATCAGTCCCCAGTTTAGAATAATGCTTTCTTTCATCGATAAATATCAAAACGAAGGCGAATTTGATTGTCATTTACCTGATTATATCTTTATGCGGATACAACTGAAGCTCGAGTTGATGAAAAGGCTACGTGATTGGACAGATCAAGTAGTATCTGGGTCGCTTCTATTCTTGAGATTTCATTCCATGAGTTTCTTCGAATGTTTGAATTTCGAGCTAAAATTCGAAATTTTTAAATTACTGTCCGAATGAATTTGACATACGAAACACATTCATTGTATTTTTTTACTAACAATAGTGAATGTATGTAAGCGCATTTACAGTGCGGATTAATCAGAAGTCATACCCTTATCCAATTTTAAAAGGAATTTTAATTTTAAACTTATAATTTTCAATTATTTTCCATGAAAATAATATCAGATTATGTGCCTTAAAAATTTATCTTTAAATCTATTCAAATTTTAAGAAAATCTTTTAGCATATTTATTATTGTTACGTAATTAAAATCCGATTAAATTTTATTCCGGTATTTTATGCAGGGTTGAATTTCCATTGGAAAATTCACATTAAAAAATATTTACATATTTTTTAATCACCTCAATTTCTTCCTTGATGTATAATTGGATATTTATGAACAAACTATCACCGTTTTACCTTCAAGATGTCATTCTCTTTTGTAGCATTTCAAATTTTATTCTGCAAGTGAACAAATATTCTCCGAGGTATACTATGAAACATATTCGGTTACAGAAATAAAACTTGAATACTGAATGATTCTGCATTTAATCACTTGACTGGCTCTAAATTTTCCCCAAGTTCTTTATATTTTCAGTAGAATAATTGGACACGAGTAATATAATTTGGTTTTAGGACTTTAAAGACTTACGATCTGTTCTTCTTGAAGAAACTAGGATGAATTACAGATGGGTCTGCAAAACGAAATTGAAAGATTAAAAATGTTTTAGTTACATAGAAAATGTCCATTTCATTGAGCAAAAATGAAGACAATAAGTCCTTGCTACAAGTAATTGCGTCTCGGATATTTGAATGCTTCAGATAGTTTCAAAAGCCAAAATTTACTTCAATGTTAAACCGCAAGTATTCAAAATAACAACCAAATTTTTCTTGATATTAAAATATATTTATGTAACACTGAATATTTTGTTCCAATTTTTTTCAGTATAATAGTTTTAATTTTCAAATATAATTTTGCTCCTTTAACTTCTAAATGTTTTATGTGTTGATAAAATCCAAAAACTAACACTTTTAAGTAGATTATAAAAAATACATTCATAAAATATCTAAATTCTCCCAAAAGGCAAAAGGAACGGCGTTCTTTTTTTTATATATATCTCCGTCCTTTCAGGAATTTTTTCATCAATTTTTGCCTTCTAATTTGCTTTAAATTACTTTTTTGAAGCATCGAGTGTTAACTAAAAGTATTACACTCGAGTTATTCAAAAAATTACACACTTGGGCGACTCGTTTCACAAGGAAATTTCAAAACAATATTATTCAATAGTAATAATAGTGTGCTAAGCTTTCAAACGCATACGTAAGAAACCTTACTGTCAATTATCAACGAGGAAGATCAATGTTATAAATATTAAATATTTAAATAATCAGTTCTTAAATTAATGGGTGTTTACCACTTAAAAATCACAGGGAACGGACACAGGTCAAAGTTATTCTTGAGTCGTATTTCTCAAACTTATAAGCGACAGGTCAATGTTGTAATAATTTCCAATGAATAAAAACCCCGTTTAATATAGGTAGACTACTCAAAAGAACGTAAAGTTGCAGGTGCTTCCTTAGTGTCTCGGATATATAGTAAAAAGTTTGTATAAAAATCCCTTCCGATGATCTGATGAAATAACCTGTAAAGAACTTGCAATGCACACATTTCATCTTCAATTCAAAATGACAGCATCTTCCCCTAATTGGAACATTTGTCTATTACCAAATAATAAATTAATTCAATTAAAATTTAACATTTCTAAACAGTTATGTTTGAAGAATTTTTCTTCATCCTCCTATTAGATAAGAAAATTTGCTATTTCAGTTATTAATTCTGGAAGTCATTGGATGCTATTTGATAAATTGCGGATTGATAAATTTACTACTTTAATGATTTAGCTATTTAAACAAATTTTTGAAATGGAAACAATACCAATGATAGAAATTAAGTTTCATTAGTATTTAAAGTTGAAGAAAACTCATTGCTCAATAAATTAGTAAAATTTTAAGTTATTAAAATTTTTGTAATAGTATTCTATAAATTTATAGCTACTTTATTGTAGGTATATTGCTAAAAACTCATTAAAAATGTGAAAAATTAGTACTTACCGACATTTTCATTAATTCTATAATTCAATATTTGAAAATACCTGAATTTCTTTTCAGGTGATTTTAGAATTTTTAGAGCATTATGCTTTTGTATTGCAGCGCGAAAACGCTGTTTCGCTTGAGTTAAGTATTTTATATTATTTTCTGACCCAATCCGGCCTTTTATAAGATCCCATGCCTGGAAAATAAAAAATGGATTTCAAAATAAACGAAATAAGATAAAATACAAATAAAGCCTCATTCAACGTGGAAGTTTCTTTCAGCTTATTTTCCTTCATAACACATTGAATTTTTTTTTTAACTTTGAAAAATAAAATGCAATAGAAATTTATTATTTGAATACGTCTTGAAAATCACTGAAGTAAAGTAGAGTTCAAAATTATTGGAAAAAGCATAAATTTTTATTCAAATTTTCATCTATATCAGTTTAAAATTTTGAATTCAAGATGGCAAGTTTTTGCATGTATATATTTGTATCGTAAATTACAAATCTATTCGTTGCTTTCATAATGAAAAAAACTGGAATCTTCATTACCATCTTAACCAAACTGTCTTTTAGAATTTCCATAAAATTCCGGTTACACCCTCCGTTTGAAAAGATCCAAGATCTTCTCACCATGAAAATTATATATTTTTATGGAATTAATATTTCTACAAAATTTCAAATCTTTGATACGCAAGGAAATAAGCGAATAACTGAAAATTCCATTCTTATAAATATAATATGTAAGTAAAATTTAATGATCATTATCTAAAGGTCATTCGATAGATAGAATGTCCATCGATATAAACGCTGTGTATTTATTAAGCAATCAAATGTGCAAGTTACAGATATATATATACGAATGATTAGAATATTTTATATCAAGTTTCATTATTTATTGGAATATTCAAAACTAAATTTTAATGAGCTTACTTTGCAAACAGCGAAATCTTCTCTCCATTGCTTGCTGTTTTTATGCTGCCAAAATATTCTAAAAATACCATTTCGCTGATCCATCCAGGATAGCAGGTGGCCGAAGGATTTGTCATTAAGAGACGGGATTAGGAAATTTTCTAATAATTTAGGCATTCTTATAATTTTCTGTAAAAGTATGAAAAAAAATACACGATTCATTAGCTTTTTCTCGAGATCTTAAAAATAACAAAAGAAAATGCAAAGCAATGCAAATTAAACTGTGGTGATTAGGCAATTACAGATCATTAAACTATAGGCTTTATTCTCAAATTTTATGTTTTACAATGCGTATTATTTCAAATTGGGAAGATTCTACCATGTCCCCAATAAATGGATGTATTATGTCAGTAATAGTATATGTATTATAGATGTATGTCAGAGAAGATAATGGAAACCTAGAAATAAAATGTGATGAATTTATATAATGGCGAGTTTGAATTTTACTTTTAGAAGCGACATTTTTCTTGAAATTTTAGTCTGAATCATAATTAAATATTAGTCGATTTCTTACGATAGTTCGGAAGATTTTTAGACGACTTTACAATTAAAAAGATATCTTGATAATATCTTCCTACAATATTTCTCATTGTTATGGAATTCAAACTTTTATTTTCGTTGCAGACATGTTATTCTGATTTATTTTCGATGGGATAAAATTTACAGTTTTAATCATTCGAGATTTTTTTTGAATATAACCAGATATTTAAGACAAGAGTTTTGCTATTCAGCTTCTATTAATGTTTCCTTCTATAGTACTTCGAATTTCATTCAGTCAGTGAGCATAATGTTTTCAAATATTCATTATGCAAATCTGTACAGAGTTTCAATATTTAATGAGTATTAATTATCATGCAAAATATTATATATTAAATGATATTTAAATCAACATCATGACTTCCTTACCAAAAAGGACCGTTTCATTTTCTAGGTTCAGTGTAAAAGTGAACAGTTCCTGTATGCCTTCAATGTTGTTTGTCTCGGAATTTTATATCCTCACAGAAATGCACGATTATAAATTTGGGAGAAATACTAAAAGATGTCTCCCGCTCGGAGTATTCTCATTGCATGGTTGAGGCGTGACCACATAGTTTCACACGACTAGATTTTCCATGTGACGATAGTCATCTATGCCGATAGTCTTCAATTTGATGAAGTGTTTGTTATTGATCAATTTTGATTTTTGCGTAAGAAGTTCATCTACGTTGAATTTCCCTTCGATTCATAAATGGGGCAAATGACACGTTTATGAATATATATTTTGATGAATGCTTAGGTCTAAGACTTAAGGAATTATGAAATGAAGGAAAAATTGTTCCACTTTCTCTTTCTCTGAAATTTTTGGAGATACTGCCTTATAAACCTCTACCTTTGCAATTTCGAGTCTTATTGTAGCAGTAAAGTAAATGAAATATTCATTAAAATCTATTTCATTCACTTTTATATCGTATTCAACCGAAGTTGAATTTAAGAAATTGATAAAACTCAAAAGTACTCTGCTATTTGAAATAACAGTTTAAATTTTGGTTTATCCAAAAACCCGTTAATGAATTGCGAATGACCAAAAACATACTTTCATGAAATCGAATTTCGTCTTAAAATGTTTATGCAATTAAAAAATCAATAAATGGGTGTATTTAAAATACATAATAATCGACTACCTCGTTTCATTTTATATAGAACCAACACATTTAAAAAGCCAGTAAGAACATTAACCCTTTCGCGGCGAACAGCGCATTTAGGCTCTCAGCTATAGATGCTAACTCTGAGCATCGACTTGAGCGCAAATAAGTGTCAACCTATTCTCACTCAAACAGATTTTATCTCCGAACGAGCTATACCATTTGGCGCTGTTTATTTGTGACATATCCTCCCCTGAAGTAGGGGAGGGTTTTTATAGGTATCGACTTAAAACTTGTTTGATCTGCTTATCGGTCAGCCGCTTCAGACAAATGACAGCAAGATCAGCTCCGCACACCGCGTTTGGAACGACTCGCGTATCGTGTTGTTCGCGCAAATCTTCCACCATAACTCGGGCTGCCTAGAGGTCAATTGATTTCAGAGCGCTCTGCAGCGGAAGGGTTAAACCTTTCTTTCAGGGTTTCATCGTCGCAATATTTCTTGAGCCAGAATAACCACGAGCTCAAGACAATTCATGACCACATATGTATACGCAAGAAAGATTCAGAGTCACAGCATTGTTAATATACTAATATATAGAAAGTCTCAGAAATCTGGTTGTCAAAGAAAAAAAGTATAACTGCAGGAAGAGCAAATGTCGATACTTTAAATTAAATTAAAGTAATACCATTTGATTTCAGAAGTTTGTTAGAAGAATCCTGTAAGTATTATAATTCAAGCCGGTTTCATTTATTTATCGCCTTTAGCGTATCAAGATTAAGATTTTGCTTTGCCTTCCGAGTTCTATTGGAGTTCGTTTATTTGCCAACACGTTAATAAAATCTGCATTATCTAGCATGAAAATTTAGAAATATTACGCATATTGAATTTATCCTTTAGGATACAAGTTATCAGCCCATACTTTTTCTGTTGCGCACAACAGAAGAATTTACAAATACTTCACTATTCAATTCAGACGATCTTAAGCTAATATTTTCTTAAATTGCGTGTGCTTAAAATACTAGAGACAATTTTCATTGATAATTAATTGACTGTACCTGTGAAGACCGTTTTGCATTTTTAATCGTCTAATCTTTTGAAATATTTCGTTTCGGGAATAGGGCGTCTTATCGATTTAAATAAGAATATCTAAATGATTTGAGGTATCCCTGGAGCAAATGAAATTCTTGTATCGAATTTTGGCTGAATGATTTAACTTCCTCTTGAAAATTTTAGCCGGTGTCCGTATGACTCAAGAGTACGAAAATAAAGGGATTAAGATACATAAAATTTCGATGAGCCGTCATTCCGATTCGCAAATGCGATTGTCATTTAATCAGCAAAGAGACCATTTTAGCGCAACTCTTTTCTATTTCTTGAAGACAACTTACATCGGGTTTTTTTTTTTGTCCCACACGTCATAGCGATATAAGCAGAATAGCTGTATTCATCTCACAATGGTCCAAAACACTAAGTCTTTATATGATCACAAAATTACCTTACAGGATATATCTACATAGCATGCAAACGTCATACAACTTTGAAGCCAAATTATATAATAATATATATTCCACGAGAAAAAAAAGCCTATTCAGGATACTATTATGAAGTGTCTTATTGTAAAATAGAGTATACTGAAACGTAATAATTAATCTTCGATATTCCAAAAGCAATTTCACAAATATCCTCTAAAAATTGGAACTACTAATTGCATCTCTTACTCGGAATGTACATTTTAATTTAAACATTTAATGGAATTTCAGTCAATATAAAAGATCATATATTTTCAAGTTATTTGAGCACGCTTGTCTGCCACATTAATTTTTACTTTCACATTTTCAATAATGACAGAACGCATGTTCCACTCGCATTTGAAAATACATTAGTTGTAAAGTTAAACCTGCATGCAAGTTAAATTAACTTGGTTGCGCCGAAAAGTTTCACTTGTCCATTTTTTTTTGATAATAATGCAATAAAATTAATAAACATTCAAAATAAAATTAAACATTGATGCGAGTCTTAAGTTGATAAAATATGAGGTTATATACAGATTTGAACATCAAATATTCTGTAATAAACAAATTGCATACATCGTAAACGAATTTCACAAATCATACGCGATCAAAAGAATGCATAACTACAAGATAAATTCACACATTTCGTCTATGAAAAAATAAAATCTTTCTTACCAAACAACAATAGAAAATTCTACATATCATCATAAATTTCTTCAAAAAAAAAAAACAACAATTTGAAGCAATTGAATTAAATCTTAACACACGTCGAATATTCATCCAGTCAGTTCAATACATAAGTATATGAGTAATATGCCCATAAAAAATCTTTTATACATCGCAGATAGTATACATCCCATCACTGAATCTTATCCGTTCATTTCAGTTCCTCCAAAGCAAAAGTAACTAATTCTTGAACGATTTTACTTTGGTTTTGGTCATTTCAGAATACTTTAGTTCTTGGCACACTATTTCGACATTCCGTGCAAAGTCATTTTTAAATGACCTTGAGATCTCGAGACGTGCATCTTACAATCTTTCCTCTCATCAGTGATTAACCGGAATCCGAGTAGTGGTACTGTTCCCATAGTGAATAGTGTGGCATTAAGCGCTTCTCGCCATGCACCATTTTCAGACGTCATCTGTCAAATTAATTTTCCCCGATTTTTTAAAAAAATTTCTAATGTTTTGGGGAATAATTTTAATTAAAATTGTACGAACTGCATGACAACAATTTATGTGCTGTTAAGTGGCGTGTCATTGAAAAAGAAGCCGGCGTCCTTGCACAGGTGTGGCGCATCTTCCCCGTGATCTGGGCGTCCCGGTTTCGAATTCCGGTTCGGGCAGGGTTGTTCTTCATCTGTGTTCTATCTGTTAGATGTGTGAATGTGCCCCCCAGTAAAAAGGGGTTCTACAAGAGAATGTGTGAGTTTCATCATCATATGAGCTAGAAGTCAGATCTCGGGTGCTCAGGGGCCGTTACCCTCAGAAGCTACTGCATCCCCTTTCCGTGGTAATGCGGACACGACATCATCATCATTGAAAAAGAAAACAGAAAACCACACTCTTTTACTGAATTTTACTTATTTCGAAAAAAACAGCAAATTACCTCTGTACGACAAGTATTATTAACGAAAATGTATGCCAACACTTTGAAAAGAAAATTACAAAACACTGCATCTAATTCTCCTTACAAGTGACATTAGTTTTAAATAAATCATATATGATTTATGTATCATGAATATATAAATCATATATTGCTTGCTCTAAAACTTTCATTTTAAACTAAAATTTCTTTTCATAGATATTAATTTATGCTAATAATGTTCCAATATTAGCGAATAACCACGTGAAAAGTCTATATTAATAGTGAAAGAAAACGTCATGAATTCTATTATACCCATTAAGTTTTCCACATTTTTTCCCTCCAGTTTTATTAATTTCTTTCATAATAGAAGTTCATATAGGCAATAAATCTTTTTTTCAAATTTTATTTTTTAGTAAACCATTAATCATTTTTATACAATATTCAATATGAATTAATATAAATATATCTATACTTATAATAAAGCTCAATGTGTGTGTGTGTGTGTGTATGTTGGCGCTCTACAGGCCAGGTCATTTGACCTACAGCTACCTAATTTGGTACGTGTATACCTTGGAGGCCGGGAATGTGCACCTGGGGGTTATCTTTTCGAATTTTTAACTAGAATTTTATTTATTTAAAAATTAATCGAAATTTTGATGTGTTTCTGCTATAACTTCCTAAATTATTACCGCACAAAAAAGATTTTTACATGAAGTTAAAGATCAAAAATTTATCTTTTAAATGATATTACTGTTTTAATCTTAAAATTAAATTTCTATTTTTAATGAATTTTTATATAAATATTTTAACTGTGTTTTTCAATAATTTTTTTCGTAAAAAATTAAAATTAAAATTAAGCACGTTTTGCATTCATGGGGAAAAAAATAAGCTTTTTTCAAAGTGTTGCCATCACATTGATTAAAGCTCCAATTAAAAATAAATTAAATCTTTTTGGAAATGAAATCTGCAAAAATATAATTTTCGGCACGTGTTTGTAGGAAATGAAACAAATATGAAATATTATTTTTTCTAAAAAATAAATTCAAAAAAAATTATTTTATGATCTTTTACACTCTCTATACAGGGTGTTTATTTAGTCTCCGACCCATTTTGATGTTTAATGACTCATAAAATAATGAAGATATAAACACAATTATGGCATTTATTGATGGAATAACTCATATATTTTCCTTTTCAGGTTTGAATATTTTTACTTTTGTAAATATCGTCTGCGCGTGTGGTTAATTTTTGATAATTTCATTTTCCAGTCTAAATATCTGTACTCTTCTAAATATTGTCTGCTTATTAATAGAATTTTTCTCTCTTTTGTTTTTGGCAACTATTGAAATGTTATGTTTACTTTTGATGTGTTTGTTCTATGTAGTACTTTTGTATGTGATGTTTTATTCGAGCGGATATTAAGGAGAATGTATACACCACAAGAGAAAGCACAGATTTTATGGTGGTCATAGAGTTAATTTCCCATTAATTCCAATTAACTAAATCACTGACTTTTAAGAGTTAATTTCAAATCACTTAAACTGACTGATTTATGAAAATTTGAATATCACTATTCAATAAAAAAAAGGATAATTTTAGATTTTCCATCGATCGCTTCAAAGAAAATACGCCAATAAGCGCGCAGGTTTCTCAAGATTAATTGGCCTAAGATTATGAAAATGGTGAGTTTTTCTAAATTTTTAACATTTAAAACTTCATAAATAAGTCTTAGTTGATCGTGGAAAATAGAAACATTCATTCATTCATTTAAAATTTGGTGTGTCCAGAATATTTCACAGAATATGATACCTTACTGTATTAAATTTAGACTTCATAATTTTTGAAATATATTTATAGGCAGGACCAAAAAATTATTATTGATTTCATTTCAATCCTTTTGAAAGCAAAATTAAAAACTGAATTTTATGCTGAATCTGAGAAATTTTTGTTGGATTAATTTTTGAGATATTACATAAATTCTGAAAAATATTTAATAGTTCACATAAGACTTATATACCGAGCGATGCTGTTTGCTTTACTCATATTCAGTAATAATAATAATAAATAAATAACAATAAATATGATAAATAAAATAAAACGCTTGGTTTTATTAAAAAATATCTTTATATTAATTGCAATTTCATCATTTCCACTTTAATTTAAAGTTGGAGTTTTACCGGAAATGACAACAAATTATCAAAATATATATAGTAAATTGAACGAAACGATCTAAAAAGTATAAGTTTGGTATGACTATCAAAATTTGAATATTAAAAATGTTTTGTTTGAGAATCCTTATGAGACCAGTTACTTAAAATATTTAATTGAAAATTGTAGCGAGCGGTAATACTGGAGAACCGGCTTGTCGCCAAAGGCGGCTAGTTAGAAATAAAGATAAGTTAATAAGAAAAAAAAAACATAAATTTAGAAGCTCTCAAACTTTTTTTATTCCACGTGATTTCAGTAGAATGCAAACTGGGTGTCATATTTTTTTTCATATAATACCATTTTGATTTATATATTTCATTAATTTTAGCCGCAGTTCCTACCCTGTTAATGAATTTCTTCCCCAATTTCTTGTAAGTAGACTTCAGATTTCTTTCAGTACTATATTAAAAGAGCAAAAGAATCTGAAAACTCCATTTTTATCCCATTATTCCACTCCTTAAATAAAATTCTCGAAAACATAAGATCACTTGAAAATTAAAATGTGAAAATTGAGCAGCCACTCTAGATGACAGAGCTTTTGAACAGAGCATAAACTACCAGATTGATCCCCAGATTCCCAGTCCTTTGATGTCCGTTCATTTTACCGAGAATATACGGGACATTTTCAGCAATCCAGGCTAATCTAGGCATACACAGCAATTCAGGCTATTAGGGTGAGGAGTGGTCCCACTGTGTGTAGGATGGCAAAGGTATGGTCATATGCGTAGGGTAAAGAACCATGGAAACAAGACTTTAGGCGATGGATTTCTGTATACTTCCCCAAATCTGGCAGAGTCCCCGTTTTTTAGAAGTGTGAGTTATTGTATTTATGTCTCATTATGGTGCAAGTAGAAATTCTTCCAATGCACGTAATAGTGACTGAGTAACACCAGTTTCTCTAGCGATTACCATAAATCTAGACTCTTGTCAACAAGTATTTTCGTGAAGGACAAACAGCAACGAATAGAATCGACGTTGCAATTTAGGAAAATCAACATTTTATTTGACCTATCAATTTATTTATTTATTGCTATTTTTAATGGCATGTCTTAAAAAGTTTTAATATAAATAAAAGTATCTAGCATAAATCTAACTATTTTTAAGCTAAATGAATGCAAGGTACTTTGTAATACTAAAACTACTTCACAGTCAATGTTCATTTATCATGTTTAAGTGGCTCAATGTTACAGAAAGCTTTATTTCTTTCATTTTAAAAATACCATTTTGAAATCAAACATTCCTAGAATAAAGTCTATACATACATTTTAACATACAGAGCAAAATTGTATTAAAAATGAAACCTTGAAAAAGCACTAAAGTGGAAAACATTAATTGCTCAATTTACCTACCAATAAGAAGAAAACTTTTGATTCTTTAAATTTTGTATTTTTGTAGCTAAGATTTAAAAGTAGATATATATTTAATCCTAAATTAGAATTGCAACATCCAATCTAGCTAATTTTCTTTAAACTTCATAAATTAAAAGGATTTTTATAAAAATCTACATTTTTTTTTTCATAAAATATATAAACATTCCAGCAGTAAAGACTCTCCTCTATATATTAGCTAAGAACTAAAAACTGAGAAGGTAATTTATAAGATTTCAAAAAGTTGTCAAAAATATTCACAATGTAGTATCCTGACTTCAAAAGTGATTTTTACTTCTTATTCTGAATAATGCATTGCATATAAAAAAAAGCAAAAGAAACTGTAAATCTATGGTTCAGCTTTTACAAATAAATATCTCGCACAATTTTTCATAATCTAAAAAGAAAGATGCATTTATGATTTGATAAAATTCGAGTTTCTTATGTTGCCTATTTATGCCACTTATGTCAGTATAATGCGCTCATTTGTAACTGAGAGCAATCACCACTATTTTTATATTTGGTGATTAATATCTGGTGTGCAGTTAATATACAATTACTCGAAAATCTAATATGCATCTTAAAGGTTGAAAGTAAAATTTCCCATAAAACTACAGATATGTAATCAATTTAATCAAAGACATGAAGTTATATTTAAGTTCCGTTGTAAAGCAAAACTAGAGCAATTTTGGGACGGACAGTTTGAACCGCGGTCAGATGACGAAAACGACACCTGAGCTGGCACCTCCCTCTCCACACCGATTGGAGTATATTTTTCCCTGACGGATTTAACTTGCAACAGACCACCTTACAGGGCGGTTTATAATTGGAATCGGATCTCGAACCTGAAAACCTATGACTCATAAGCCGGTACTTTACCACCAGGCCACCACGGCCTTCAAAGATATGTAATCCTCTTACATAAACTACGATTCAAAGATACAAAATTTCAAAGATACAAAACCTTTACTACGATACAAAGATACAAAACCTTTTGAATGATCATTCAAATTCAGTTGTTGCTTTTATAAGGAAAGGGAAGTACAAATTCATAGACGATCGACCCTTTAATGAATTTATTTCCTAAATTGATAAGGATCGACAGTTGAAACAGTGAAACCTGAATACATATTTTTATCTATATATCCCTTTACCTTTTATAATTACTGTGTTCAATTGTACACGAACAATCGGACAGACTGAATTCTTCAAGATTGCTTTCAAAATTCGTTAGATATCTACGAATCTGGTGCATACACCATACAACATATTTCATAAATCTAGCTCAAAGTACTTTTGTATAATCATAATCACAAAAAGACATAACGCAAAATATGTGTTTTTCCGACTCGGGGAGGACTATAGAGTGGAGGTTTGTCAAAATCTTGAATTCAAATTTTTTGACTATTAAAATTATTTTTCTTCTGTAATCTTCAAACTGGATTTAAAAAATCCCACCAAATGTATTATTTTTGAAGCATACTCAAACAATTAAACAAATAATCTTAAATATTTAATTTAGTTTAATTATTCTAGCATACCTTAAAGAAAGTGCAATTGGGTATGCATGTCACAATTTTTGTGAGTGGTCAAATAAAATGAACAGCAATTTTCATTTTAACATCTCAAGTTTTCCACTAATTAGGAGAATAGGAAAAAAAGTGTTTCCAGCTGAGGTGTCGTTCTCATCTACTGACAGTGGTTCAAAATTTCGAAGTTCGTCCCAAAGTAGCACTAGCGTTGCTTTAAAAGGGATCGTTAATACAACTAAACTAAACAAAACTAAGCCCGCTTCTTTGCCACGAAACACTAAATCTTTGTCACTCTTATTTTCTAATATTATAATTAGTTTTGTAACATTTCTGTTTAATTTATCGAAGACCATTTTAGAGAACATCTGCAAACTTTAAACCATGATCAACTACGAAGAAAGTACATGAGACGTTTAGATCTTCATTTTCAAATTTTTAACTGTAGTCTAGTAAGATGATATTTCGACTTCGACAAATTAAGCGTGCACAAGGTCCATATACAGGGTAGAATTTCTGTATCATCCCCAAGCAGCAAAAGATCGTTGGCCAACCATTGGCCGAACATCGCCCCACACAACGCGCGAGGTTGGGGCGAGATCGGAGGCGATCTCGCCCCGACCTTGTTCATGTCCCCCGGCAAGACACCGCGCGATGATCGCCCCGGCGTGTTTCTGACGATTTTACCAATGTTTTTCCGACGTGTAAATACAACGGGCGACTTTATACCAAGCATTTTTCGATGTATTTTATCAATGGGCGACCCAATACCAATCATTTCCCCATGTGTTTTATCAATGGGCGACCCAATACCAATCATTAGGCGAGTTGTTTCTGAGTACTTTCCGGCGTCAAATTTAAATATTAGTTAATTGGTTATTCAGTTTTCTCAAACTGTATACATTAGTGTCATAATATTTAAAACTATAATACTTTCAAAATTTTATCAAACGACTTAAAATTCGAAACATTTGAGTAGTTTACTTTTCTTTTTTACCTATGAATAATTTTGTTTGCTATTTATTTTTACAAATTTAAAATTCCATAAAGCACTTGCTTTTGATAGAATGACATTTTTCATGATTTTAACCTTACTTCAACTTTTTTAACTATTATTATAGCATATATTTTACCACAATATTACCCTATAAAATTTTGTAAGCGATATCTTTTTTTACTACTCTTTAAGAAAAATAAACAAATGTTAAAATTATTTGAGATAATTTCAAATTTGATCACCTGCACATCTACATAGAAGATTTATTGCCTTCAATTATATATCCTATTTATTTTCATTGTTTAATTACTATTATTAATTATTTTTATTATGGGAAGAAATGTTAACATAATCATAGTTTCAATTTTATAATCAACCAGTATAATTTTACTGATATATATAATGCATCTAATTTTAAATTTCTAATATTGCCTATATCATCTCTTTCATAACAATTCAAGACAGAAAAATATATAATTCTTATTGAAAAAATATTTTCTTTACTATACACACTTTTATATTGCTTAATGTGAGCTATAAACCAAGAATTACTAAAAAGTAATAACATAAACTTCTAACAACACAAATTCCTATTTTAATGTATTTTGAACACACACCCCCCCTTTTAATGCATTTGTTAAAAATTGTGTAAAACACTAAATTATATAATTCCTATTATATGTTTCTTCAACAGACAACTTTTTTTTTATAAGCACACTTCAAATTTCTAATATTTTCATGATTTATGTTTAGTGAGGGTTGGGTTTGTGACAAAATAACCAAATTTGATCTTTGTTAAACTCTGAATATTTCACAAAAATTCTATGCATAAAAATGCAACGCTCCTTTCAATTTTACTGATTCTATTTACAATTAACTTACAAAGTTACTTCATGTAGAAATTTTATACCTCGTTAGTGTTAGCTAATGTCCAATAGACAACATTTTACAAGCATAAATTAATAATTTACTTGAAATTTCTATTTTTTTTAAATTTATGATTAGTTTGGTTTGGTTTTATAGCACAAGAACCAAACTTGATCTTAGATTAACTCTGAATATTTCACAAAAATTCCATACACAAAAATGCAACACTTCTTTCAATTGTAAGAGATTCCTTATATTTAGTAACTTACATTCCTTATATTTAGTAACTTACAAAGTTACTTCATGTTGTAGAAATTTTATATCTTATTATAAATGTTAGTGTTAGCTAATGTCCAACAGATAACATTTTACA
>JAPMOR010063369.1:39719-77160 GCA_026543865.1 Argiope aurantia | reverse complement strand
TAAATGTTAGTGTTAGCTAATGTCCAACAGATAACATTTTACAATCATAAATTAATAATATTCTTCTAATATTTTCTTGATCTATGTTTAGTTGTTTGGTTTTGTGGCACAAAAACCAAATTTGTTTAATATTAAGTCTGAATAATTCACAAAAATTCCATACCCAAAAATGCAACCCTTCTTTCCCTTACAGGGAATTTTATTTACTATTAATTTACCAAGTTACTTCATACTGCATTAATTTTATACCTCATTATAAATGTTAGTGTTAGCTAATCTTCAATAGACAACAATTTACAATCACAAATTAAATAACTTACTTCAAATTTCTAATATTTTCTTGATCCATAATTAGTTTGCTTTTGTTATGTTTCACAAGAACCAAATTTGAAATTGGAGATATGTCATTATCAAAATATTTCAAAAATATATTTCACATAAATTTCATACTCAAAAATGCAACATTTCTTTCACTTATACGAAATCTCTTTCATTTACTATTAACTTACAAAGTTATTTCATGCTGTAGAAATTTTATACCTCATTATAAATGTTAAGAGTTAGCTAATGTCTAATAGACAACATTTTACAAGCACAAATTAATAATTTACTTCAAATTTCTAACTTTTTTTTTACCTATGATAGTTTGGTTTTATTGCACAAGAAATAAATTTGATCTATGATTAACTCTGAATATTTCACAAAAATTTCATACCCAAAAATATAAACATTACTTTCAATCATATAAAATTTCTTTAGGCAAATATTGAAAAGAAAAGAAAACTATTATTTTCCACTTTTTATTTTTTGGAGAAAAGGAAAACAATTATGCAAAACAATTTATTTACAAAGACCTTCGTTAAATAATATTCTACAAATACAAAGTAAAATAATAATTTGCTTCAAATTTTTGACTAATTTTCTGTAATGACTTGTACAGCCAAGCAGCATCCAAAAACTGATTTTGAAGAAAAAATATTGTCACAAAGTCATTCTTACACAAAATTTATTTAAACTTTATTTACAACATTTGAAGAAGAGTTTGATATTTCTAAAAATCCACACACATTTACATAAATATTATATGTAACTTAATTATCAGCTACATATAAAGAATTATACCTAAACATTTCTTTTGATTCATTTTTTCCTTTTGGATCAGATTTGATGAACCTAGAAAACTATTATTATAATAATTGAGCTTTCATTTCTTTTAAAATACAAATAAAATATCTGTTGATAATTGGAGATATGTCATTAACAAGCAAAAGTCTTATAGAACTTCATAAGCATGATAATGTTTTCATTCTGATATTGGACTGTGCAGGCAAATTTTATAAACTGTTTAGGATAATAGAGAAATATAAAAATAACTCAAAGTAATGGGAGTAAAATTTATGTTACTATTTTATGAAATGTGAAACAATTAGAAACTATTCATATAAGAGTATTCAAAAATACCTACATAATCTCAAGTTTTAAAGATTTTTTTTTTGAACTTTATAATAAATATATTCTGCTAAGCATTTTTTTAGCCTTGTGTCAAAATAAAAATAATTACATAAATGTTATTGCAATACCAAAATGTAAGAATGTTATTTAATACTTTTTAAAACTTCTTTCATTTGAAAATTTTAACAATAAGAAATAAATTGTGAATGAAAAGGATAATTAACTAAGCTAACTAGAATTAAAATCACTTGAATTGTCATTCTGAAAAAATAATGAGGGAGTGATTAAAGAAATTTTATTCAAAATATATAAAGAAAAATTAAAGTTTTACAAAACAAAATGTATGCCTTTCTTATACAGGAAAAAAAGTTTTAATATAAAAAAACAGAAATTAAAATTAACCTACTTGTTGCAATGTGGTAGGTTTGAAGGACATTTGGAAATACATTTAATTGCATCTTTCATGCAAAGACATTTCATATTTTGGCACTTTGTTTAACACATACATTTGATAAATCCTTGGCTGCTTCCACTGGGCTGAGCAATTGCAACTAACTGGTGAGGAATTTTGTGGTCTGGAATATTTTCAATTCTAAAAGTTCTAAAGGCATAAAGTGAATTGAGATCTCGCATATAATTGTTTTAGATTTTTTCTGAAGTTCCAAGTTGGTAGAAACCATACTGTGTCATATACATTATAACTGCCAATATATTGTGCAAATAATTTTGTGCCTTGTTGACTTCAGAAATAGGAATACACACAGTAGTTTCCAAAGAAACATTGAGAAATTATTTTTAGCTTGTACTTCTTAATTGATTTTAGAGTTTATTTTACCTTCAATTGCATTTTCAGTTTTGGAACAAAAGGTGCACAAAATTTCCATTTCATCGATTTGGAGATGTATTTCATACTTTTCTGGGTTGCCATTTGGGATTCTATAAAATGCTTAGAAAATATGAATTGTTTCATACATTGCCAGCCAGTTTTAGAGATTTTACACAATGTCCAGGCATTTTATAAAATGTTGGATTTCATATTTTTCCAGTAATGCACATAACATATTATACATATACTTTTCTTTAGGTTCTTCCTTTTTGGCCAGATTTGATGAACCTAAAAAACATATTTAACTATAATAATAAATGAGCTTTCACTTCTTTTAAAAGTACAATAAAGTATTTGTTGACAATTGGAGATGTGTAATTAGCAAGCAAAAGTCTTATGGAACTTCATAAGCACAATGTTTTCATTCTGATATTGGACTGTGTCGGCAAATTTTACAAAAATGTTAACGATAATAGAGAAAAATAAAAATAATTCAAATTAATGTGAGTAAAATTTATGTTACTATTTTATGAAATATGAAATAATTAGAAACTATTCCAAAAAGGCCTACATAATCACAAGTTTTAAAGAATTTTTTTTTAGCCTCATGTCAAAATAAAAATAATTACACAAATGTTATTTCCATACCAAAACATAAGAACGTTATTTAATACTTTTTAAAAATTTCTTTCATTTGAACTTGTTGTTAACAAAAATGAAAGAAATTGTGGTTTTCACCGGAGTTTAACCCCCTTCTTCGCCAAATCAAGACAACGTGTCAAAGCTGGCAACCTCCAGATTGGCAAACCTATTATCTTTCACCTTTATTATGCGCTATGATAGGACATTACACCCTCGCTTTTGAACATTTCGCAAAACACGGCGCAAGACCGTCGTCGGCGAGTTGGCGATTTTTGAAAATGGCGCCAAGCAGGGGGTTAAACTTCGGTCTTACCGAAATTGTAAATAAATGGGGAAAATAACTGCAATAATTTGAGAACACGCGAAATAAAAATCTAACAAGAAATAAAATACGAAATGACGATAGCTCAATTAACAAAGTAAAGTTGCAGCACTTAAATGAAATAGAGAGATGAACAGTGGATCGTTAAAGCTTTATTCCGCTTACACCTAACGCTAAAAACATTACATACAACTCCGTGTTTTAGGTAATCAACAAATTCTGACGGCTTTACTAAAAATAACCTCCTCTTTCATTCACTATTTAGAATAAATTCTATAATATTTACAAATATAGAATAATAAATAAATTGCACTTACCAAAACTCTTGGAATGGCGACTCGCAATGCTAAATAAATTCTAAAACAAGCCAGGTGATTCATGGGAAATTCCTAAAATATATTCGAATAGCGCCATCTAGGAAAGACCACTTTCAGGACATCGGGGCGAGTATGGGGCGACTACATTAAAACGGCCATTTTCACAAAATCGCCGTGAGAGCTCGCCCCGATGAAAAGGCGACCTTTAGAGGCGATAGAAAAAAATTTGATCAGTGTCCGATATCGCCCCGACCCAAAAGCGACTATCGAGGAAAATGTATGATCTGTAGCCGAGCAATGCGAGGCTTGGCCAATCAATTACCGACTATTCTTGCTGCTTGGGTCGGTTCCCATGGACGATGCTTTAAAAGGGGTTCCCCCCCCCCTCTCTGTCTTTAATATTCAAAGACTTTTCACAGAATCCCGAAATGATGCTCCGAAAACTGAAGTATTCTGACCCAAACAAAATAAATCCATGTAAAAATTAAATACTTTTTCTGTGGAGGAACTGAAATGAACGGACAAGATTTAGTGATGGAAAGTACACCATCCGAGAATTATAAAAGATTTTTTTGAGTGTGTTTCTTCAGATACTTGAATTGACTGAATGTATAATCATCTTTGGTTAGAATTCGCTTTCGTTTATGTTCTTCGTATTGTTATTCTGAGGGAGTATAATCACCTTTTGTTAGAATTCGCTTATGTTCGTCGTATTGTTATTCTACGGGAAATTAAAGTTTTTAATTTGTGTAGAATTTTCTGTTGGGGTTTGGTAAGAAAACTTTAATTTTGTGTAAGAAAATGTGTGAATTTATTTTGTTGTTGTTCAGTGATTTGGCATTGTTCTTTTGTTGGATACGTTTATTACAGAATGATTGATGTTCATATCTATATAAACTGACCTTTTATGAATTTAAGACTAATTAGATGCTTCATTTTATCTTAAATGTTTATTAATTTTTTTGCATTGATATAAAGAAAACGTGATGGGCAGACGAAATACTTCATTGCACCCGAGTAAATTTTATTTTTACTTTAACTTGCAATCCCTCCAAGTATTGGTACGCTTCACTTGAATAACTGCAAAGCAATGTGTAAAACTTTTTATCGCATTAAAATTAAAACAAAGTGAATCACTAAATATTTTATAATTTGGTGTACTGTTTGTAAGAAATTTAATTGGTATTTTAGAATTCTAATTTAATGATTTTTTTCAAATATAATTCAAAGGCAAATAACAAAGTATAGGGATAATTTAGAATGAGAGAATCAACTAATGTATAGTGCATCATTAGAATAGATTTGAATTCACTAGCGCTTTTCTTAGACTTCTTGCAGACTATTTAAGTTCTTATGGTCATTAGATCTTTTGAACTCGGGGTTTCAGTTAGAATTTTACTGTAATTCTCCGAGTCAGGTTAGTTAAGATAGTAAAGAAAATTGCATTTTCTTTTCATTAAAGCAACAAATATATTTATAATTCATATGAAGAAAAAGTATATTCATACAAAATTTGCTATCTATAAATTTTCAAATCTTGAAATCAAATCAAATATTTAAAAAAATCGGTATTTGAACAAAATATCAAATATTGAGAAAAAAGACTAAAATATTCAAATTTTAAACTGCTTTCTGTTTTATTGATTAAGGTTTTTTTTCTTTTAACATTGATAATTTTCTATTAAGTTTAATTTTTTACACTTTTTAAAAAATTTTCAATGTGTTCCGGAATGAAAATAAGCCGAAACAAAAAAAAAAAAAAATTGTTGCAAGTGAATTTATTTATATTTCATCTTAATTAGTTTTTTTATTTTTAATTTCCTAGGCTTGGGATATGCTGAAAGGACGGCATATGAGTGCCAACCTTTCTGTAAGCAAACATAGATTCAGCACAGCTATGCGGAGGCATAGCTGTGTACAAAATATAAAAAGTACAGATAAAAAATTCAAATATTTTCGAATTATTCATGACAACGAAAATTTGGGTAAGTAGTTGACATTTCCCGTATTTTTAATAATGTATCTTCTATAAAGTAGTTATGTCCAAATAATAGTATAATTTCTAAATTTTTTAATTATTTAAAATGCAATAGTTTTCTGAGCTATGAATTCTCTTCAAAAACTTGTCAAATCTATATTCTTAATTCAGTTTTTTTCCTTGCGAATTTTTTTAAAAATGTTAATTTAATAAAGTTGTCAATTTATTAATTTGGCTTGCCACTTCAGCACATTGACTACTAATTCCCAAAAATAGAAACTGAAATTTTGCATATTGTTATTTAACAGAAGGGAGAAAAAAATTTTTATTAAGACTTTAGCAAAGTAATCGGCAGATGTTTCATAAGCTTAATATATAATATGTAGTTAGACGAATAATTTATAATAGTTATGAATATAACTGTAGGTTTCTTTATGGGCAAAAAAAACTGAAGAAAACCATTTGAAAATGACCTTTTGAATTGCTAAATTTGAACTGAATTAATTTACCATCGATGCAAATTTTGGTTAAATACGGTTAGTAATCCGTCTGTAAATTGCGTATTTAAATACATAATAAACGTTTCTTTCGACTGCTTTTTAATCAATTGATACAACGCTTTTTAGATCATTTTTATGAAACGAGTTTACTTTCATATTATTAAAAATATGCTGTTTATAAGAAATTATCAATCATTTATTCGCTCACCTACTTATGCATCAAAGCTCTCAAATTTTGCAGAAATGGCAATTCCAGAAAAACACAGAATAATTAATGAAATGTTTATGTTGAGTAGAATTTAGATCTCTTGAAATTGAGGTCCCATCCAGAATTTTATTCAAATTCTAGAAGTAATTTTGATAAAAATAGTAATGAAAACTGAGTTTTTTTCCTTCATTAAAGCAAGAAATACGTTTGCAATTCCACAAAAGAAATGCATCCATGTTAAGTTCGCCAATGCGAGAATTTACATATTTAAAGAAATCCATATTTGAAAAGTTTTTCCCCTTCTATCAAATAATTCTGAACTATATTGTATTTTATTGATTTTCAACAGTTTTTAATATTTAACACCAAAAATTTTCTTTTAAATTTTGGTTTACAAATTTTTTAAATATTTAACGTGTTCACGAATGAAAATAAGACAAGATGAAAAATTTCTATTGTCTGTGATTTTATTTTCATTTTATAATTATTTGTTTATAAAACCTTTTAATTTTCAGGCATGGGACATATTAAAAGGTCGCCATGAGACCTGAAATTTACCTGCAAGTAAGCACCGATTCGGCACAGCTATGCGTAAGCTTAGTTGTGTAAAAAAAAATCATCCAATCAAGAGAACGAAATTTAAATTATTTTAAATTAATCAACTTGTGATGCAAGGTAAATCGAGGTAAGTATTTAACATTCCACATTTATAATTTTTTTAATAATACATGTACTGGAAAGTAGTTATAAATTCGTATAATACTATTTCAAATTTTTATAACTTAAAATTGCTGAAATTTACGAAGAAAGGAATTTTCAGATTTAAAAAAAACTGTTTAAGTCTAGGTACTAAAATTATTTTTTACGTTTCAAGTTTATTATTAAAATTTCTAAATCAAATAATTAGTAAATTTATCACTTCGTCTTGTAACTTCAGCATTTCAATTGCATTGGTTAGTAATATTTAAAAATAAGAAATTAAATGGTGCATTTTCTTATTTAACCAAAGGGAGACAAAAATTTTCTAATATTAAGTCGTTTGCAAGATAGTCGGCAAATCCAAGCTTTATAGATAATATGTAGCTAAATGAATTGATTAATACTATTTATGAATATAACTATAGAGTTCTCAGTGTCCAAATAAATTATTTTCAAATAGTTGTTTCTTTTTAGAATTACTAAATTTTAACTGAATTGATACCTTATTATGTATCTACAAAAGTCCCAATTAAGGGAAGTAGCTGCCATTTTGAACGGACAAAGATGATATCTGTGCATTCAAAGATACATTCATATTTTTTCGTCAGATTGTGGGTAGGGAATTTGATGCACTTTTCGGAAGCTAGGCAAGTATAAAGAACTCTCTACACAGATCGACCTTTATTAAACTGTGTACAAATTGATAGTAAGTTTAAAAAATACTGTTGCTAATCGGTAATTTTCTTTCCCATCTCAATTCGTTTCCTTGCAAGAGTTTCTAGGATAGGATGTTGATTTCTATTGGATGCTGGATCACTGACACCCGGACTCTGCAAAAAATTGACACTCTCTTCACTGTGGGACGAATTTGGCAACTTCGGCGACAAAATGGATGATACTAGAACCTTCAAGAATTTTGGCGCTTGCACGCCACTTAAGGTGATCTTCCAAGATCCTTCTCTGCTGTCTCGAACTAGAAAAGACAGTGAGACGATCTGGGGGCAGTAATTAGAGTTCAGCTCAAGTTTTCAGAATTTCTTCCTGGTTACATATCATTGCTGTGCTTCTTCCGTTTGCTGCTGTTTATTGCTTGTGTACGTTTCGGCAGCGGATTTGTCGCCTGTGTATTCGTGTTAATAAACGTCTGTATTTGTTATTGATGCCTATTTATTGAGCCGCCAACGCCAACAAGCAAACCTGTTCGAGTTTTAGTGAAATTAATCTATGTTAAAATATACAAGAATAAAATTTTCTTGTAGAAAATGTCATTAGTAATATAAAAAAAAATAGAAGTCAACTCCTACTTTCACAAGAATTGAACTCAGTCTTCCCCTTCACGTGGAAAATATTGAATTCCTTGCATTTTATCGATTGAGCTACCTGTTTCAATGTTCATTACAAACTACTCAAACTTAATTTAAAGTACGGAAATTAAATTTAATAACTAATGAATTAATACTTGAAAAACTGTATAAAGTTCAACTGTTATCCCCTAGAAGTTTTAAAAAATGCATTTGAACTTGAGTGGATGAATAAAGTGTTTTATTAACGATTGAATATTTGAACGGTATATAAATATATATAGGGAGAGTATAAACCAACAGAAATTGAAAAATACCGTGTTGCTTCCCCGTCATTTCTTTTTGACTCGTTCTTTGTAGGAATAATCTTGCCCTGGGAAAAGATAAGGTAGATGGGAAAATATTAGATTATCATTGCTGTATATTTAATACTGCAAATTGTTAAATCAACAAAGGGATGTTTTACTTTAAAACTGCAACATTATCTGTAAAATTCCGCACTTCTGATACGCATTTTGTATAAAAATTCTATATTTCGGGAAATAGACCATTTTGAATTTGAATATCGATTTCAGTAAACGATTTCTTTGAAAAAATTTAGGTTTGCTCTTCGTATTTATTACCCACATAATTGTTTACTATAGCTTTCAGTTTGAAGAATTCTGATTTTCATTACGAACTCAAATTTTAATTTATTCTTTTTTTAAAGCCATTGGTTTGCCTTTTAATTTTCGATAAATTATTAAACAATGCTTTTGAAGCTCCCCTAATTTCCTTTTCTCAGATTTATCGACAGCTGTAAACTTCGATACGCCGTATCTAGATCGAGAACTTGAATTTGTTTAAATTTTCTTTTTGAACTTTTATTGTAATCGCGAGTTGAGTGTTAATATCGGCTCATTTATTGTATGAATGGTTTCTTAGGAATTTCTCTAAGCAATAAAAACATAATGACCCAAAAACATTTAGTGTAAGAAATGTTTATCTTTTTCAAAAATTGGTAATTTTAACACTGTACTGAATATTACTAATTTGTAATAGGATTAGTCAACATTAAACTACTTGAATTTAGATATAAATGGTGGTAAGACAATAGAATGAGATAAAAAAAATACATGCATGCAGCTGGAATTAAAAATAAGATACTGGATGACAAATTCTGTGAATTTTGAATATATGCTCTTCAAAATAGATTTATTAAGAATCTGATTTATCATTTAATGCACAATTATCATTTACAATGATTCATGCATACATTGTTAGAATAAACAAGGTATTTAAAGAAATAATTAAGGAATTATTTTTGAATGTATACTGAGCTTTATGAAATGATGAACGAGATTTTTAATTTAAGGTAATTGACTAGGCTACGTTTGAAAAAAAAATCATTGGTTAATGACAAATATATTTGGATATTTTTCAGCATTGGATACAAAAGAAACTTTAAGTGATAAACATTCCTTAAATAAAAATTGTTCTTCGAGGCTGTCCATCGTTATTTTTCATTGATAAAAGGGGGGGGGGGAAGAGGGAAACTATACCTACTTTGAGTCTTCTCTTTTCCAATTTTGGTTGCAAAATATTACAAAAAATATTTTGCTATGTTATCATTTTTGAAATATTTTTCACATTCCTGAAGCAAAAATAATAATAATAATAATAATAATAATGAATCATTTCTCAAATTAAAATAATGACCCAAGATAGTTATAATGCATCTTGATCGTAATAGTAGAAGTATCATATTAGTAATCCAATATAACTGCATTGATAGCAATTTATGAAATTAGACTTGTTGCATTAAATTGCAAACGCAAAGTAAAAGCAGCTGCATTAATACAGTTTTTTTTGGATAAGGAATTATATGATTATGTACATTAACTGAAGCTTCAGGAAGGCTTCAGAGAATCAGTTGAAATTTGGCGCTTATAATTTATCCCAGCCATTCCATTGAGATAATGACAATATATAATCGGTCATTTATACTAAAAACAATTTCGAATTGTTATGAGGTGGAATAAAGCAGGTTATCGGTACCATTCTAATACTCTTCATTTTCAGGGGAGCCAATTTGGCTATTGGATTTTAGCGTACAATGAATGCTTATTTGAAGGGAGATGGAAACGAAATGCTGATCCATTTTTAGTCCCAAGGATGTTTAATGTATCCTTTCGACTGTCAAATAGTTTTGCAATGATTTTGATGCGCAGTACTCAATGTCAAAGCAGGTTTAAAATAATTATTTCTGATGAACAACTATAAGTAGGGAGATATATGATGCATTACAGTATAGAAACAGATTTTGTAGTCAAATAATCAAATAATCAGTTAAAAATAGTTCTGTAATTTTTTTAAGGAAAAATATCAACGCCTCAATAAGAGTAGTTTCAGAAGCTGCTATATTCAAAGAATGAAACTATTATTGTGCAGTTTTTGTTGTTAGCTCAACAAAAGGCTGTCTCGTCGTAGAGATATTTGCAGTTGGTACAGGAAATTCATAGAAAATGGTTTCATCTGCAAAATGAAGATCGTCTATCATTTCTCAAATTATATGAAGATGCCGATCGCATCTGATTTTAATTTGATTGCAACTTTAAGAAATGTAGCTTTCACTAAGGGGATAGCTACATGTAGATAACAGATAAGAGAGTACGCATAGTTTGTGCTTATTAGCCTTCATGATCTGCGAGATTAAATTGCTATTATTGAGTTCGATAACCAAGGACCAGTTACTAAAATACCACAAGACTTATGCTTTCATTTCAATTTCACATGTTCATTGACGTTTGATACAAACTAAAAAGAACTCAATTTGAATGCAAAAAAAAAAAAAAAATTTTTACCCAGGGGAGTCATGTGCGTATTTTATTGTTAATTAAAAATATTTTAAATATGCTTCTTTTAAATAAGCTTTAATTTATAGTACGTTGAACATTTGAACAGAATTTGGTTTAAAATGTCATTAGCCGATATTCTGACATGAAAAAAATAATTTTTTAAAAATTCTGATGTCATTTCTTTCCGCAAGCTTTATCCTCACAATATCTTTGATTTTGCCAAAAAAAAAATTAATTTGGCATTTGAAAAAATATTCAGAAATTTGTGAATAGAATTATAGTTTATATTTTAAGTAGGTGATTTTTTCTTCTCTCTGTGGGATTTCGAGTCTTATATCATTGATATACAATTTATGTACCTGCCGTTTGTATTTGAATGAAGTAACTAACAGTGAAAAATTTGAGTGTCTCGAAATGCATATTAAATAGTAATTGCGTATATTAAACATAATAAATTTTGAAAAAAACTAATAAAAATTTCAATTGTCATTTGTATCTTTATTGTTACCTCATAGAAATGAAGACGTGAACAAAGAACAGAAACAGTTTGTTGGCACTTTCTTACGTTTATTATTCACTATCCTTAATTATTATACCTCAGCTTTCTTAAATTTTTCATGAAGAAAAAAGAAATTTTGATGTCTTATGTAAGTTATGAAGATAAATTGAGATGAAATGTGTAAAAATAAATAATATTTTAATTCGTTTAAACCCTTCTTTCACTAATAAATGCTTTATTCAATTAATATAATTATTTGTTCTTTATGCTCACAGATATCATTATTTGAAAAAAAATCTTTATTCTAAAAATAAGATTTTTTTTTAATCTCCAGGAAATATTAGAAGAGGTTGCGGAAGATTGTAAAAACAATTCCAAAATTGAATTTCAGACTATCCCCAAATTTTTTACGTTATGAATTAAGAGCGCTGTTTTCAAAAAATAAAATAAAATAGAAATAATATCATTGGAAAACTACCGAATTATTTGCTTGGAATAGGCAAAAAATGGATACAGGAGATTGATGTGTGGCATAAATTACCGTTTTCATTCAATCAGTCTTGGAATCATTGATTATTTTATGATTAATATCTGGTATTTTTTTATTATGTAAGTACCCGAAAATCGAATATGAATTTTAAAACCCCTTTTTCTGACAGGTTGAAACTAAAATTTGACATAGAACTGCAACTATAATACATGATACATGCCATATATCATTCATTTTGACATAGTAGTAAAAGCTTATAAGCCAGTTAACAGCTACTCTACATGGGCAATTGCTTTTGTATTGCGGTCATGCTACCTGGCTGTGAACCACAAGGTCAAAGGTTCTTTCCTCACTCATAACAATATACACGTTGGTGCCCGGACGTGACGCCTTCAACCTTCGTACAGCTGTTGGGCGTCATCTACCAACAGCAACCTAAAAGGCGTCAAATTCACTTGACGCAGCAAACAAAAGCCGTCAGACTCACTTGATGCAACAACCCAAAAGTCGTCAGACTTACTTGACGTAGCAACACAAAAAGATGGCAGCAACAGCAACCACTCATCGACACATGCTCGCCATAACGCTTGGCGCTTCTGAAATGCTCAAATGGGTATAGGCGCATTAGAATCAACAGCTATCATCTCCACTCAACAGCCATATCATTCCTCTCACTGGAGAGAGACTTTTTAGTGAAAGCTTATAAGCCAATTAACGACTACGGTACACGGGCAATTGCTTTCGTATTTTGGTCATGTTACTCGGCTGCGAACCACAAGGTCCCAGGTTCTATCCTCGCTCATAACTATGTACCACAATATCATTACATCTTTGAGTTATCGCGGTTTCAAATATGCGGAATTAGAGTGTAAATCAACCTCTGAATGGATTCAATTTCAAAATCTGACGTGGATTGACTGTTTAGATAATAAACATAACTTTATCTATAATACCATTTATGGTGTTCAGTTGTACTCGAAGAATTGGACAAACAGACAGAATCTGAAAGAAGTTTAGTTCGTTTAGTTCAAAGTGTTTTCGTGTAAGCATGTTCATAGACAGACTGCAATAACGCTAAATGCGTTTTTATATGAATCAAGGAGGTTTAATAAATGCAAATTTGAGAAAATCTTTAAAACAAATTTTTTTGGAATTTAATATACTTTCTTTTGCATTCTTCGCATTCGAGAAAATAAAGAGATTCAAATATATTATTTCCTATGCATATTCAAATTATTATGTAAGAGGCCTTAAATATGATTTTTATGTATGTTAGAGTAATAAAACTATACAAAGTATGCGACGGATTTTGACGCGAATGCCCTACTCCTAGGCAGTAGTTCGATGAAAATGAAGTCACTTCACCATCGTAGGATTCTCAATCATCAAAAGAAAATTTTCTTTTCGATTAAAATGACAATATCTAGAATTCTCAATTTTCATTAAAAATCGAAATTTCTGGATTGCGTGTTTTGCCACCATGTCTCTAATCATCTCACATTCTTAAATTTCTTATTTTATTTAATTTTATCGTATTTCTGTCTCATTTTTGCAAAGATTATTTCTTAAAGGATCTCTCAAGTTTGAACCACGGTTAATGGACGAAGAAAACACCTGACAATGTACAGTCTTTGCTCTCTAATAATTAATACCACACCAATAAGATGACATTTCGACTTCGAATAATTCAGAACACATCAGGTCCATATACAGGTTGGATCTTCCGTATAATTCCGTGCTGGTGCTGTACCAGGAAGTTAAAGCTGATCCCTTCTCCCCCCCCCCCTCCTTTAATATTAAAGCATACTTTGTACGGTTTCCGAAATTGTGCGCAAAAAACCGAAGTATTTTGAACTGACCCAAACAAAATAAAATCTTTCAAGAATAAGGTTCATTTTTTTTGGAAGAATTGAAATGAACGGATGAGATTTAGCGACGGTAAGTGCGCCATTCGTTGAGTATAAATATCTTATCGCGTATATTTATTTCAGATTTATGTTTAGTTGACTGAATTTGTATCAAACTGTTTTTCAAATTTTATTTGAATCAATTTTTTTTCAGCATCATTTTGAAGATAGTTAATTTCTTATGCGGAATAGAAATTTATAATGGTGTTTGGTAAGAAAGCTTTCATTTTGTCGTAGAAAAAGTGAGAATTTATTTTTTAGTTCTCATTTGTAATCAGATTCATTTTGTGTTGCAAATAATTATTGCGGAGCGTTTAATGCTGAAATCTGTATAAAATCTAATCCTTTGACTGTGAATTTAAGATCTTATTCAGAGGTTTCTTTTTATTTTGAAAATTTACTCTTAATTTGATTAATATAAGAATAAAATGCACACTCGAGATTCTTCTGCACACTCTATTTATTCTACTTAAACTAGTGTAAAGGTTTAAAAAAGTTTAATATTTTTTAAAATGCCAGTAGGTACATGCACCCCGTTAGTAGGAAAGAAGTAAAAATATTATTTAAAAAAATATATAGGAATAATTCCTAAATATTTTGGGTGGGATTTCCGTTTTTTATTCTATGGATAGGAGTGGCCGTAAATTTTCAAAATAAAACGTATGTTCTTGTTGAGGTTTATAATTCGTTCTTGTATAATATTATTTCATGAACTGCTCATGGAATTTCAAAGATAAATAACATTTCATTATATCCTGTTTTATTATAAGCTTTTTTATCGTGGTTTCTTGAATTTGCTTTTATTTTTCTCGTGGAATATAAATTATTGGAATTTGGAATCAAAGTTATGTAATATTAACATACATGTAATATCATGGTTAAATATTATTCTCTCTCGAAAATATTTCTATTGTAGAATTATGCGATTTTCTTCAGCACTTGCACATTTGAATTTGAAATGCAGGTTTTTGAAACGAGCATCACCCATTTGATTTTAACTTTAAAAAAAATATTTTTCAAAACTTTTTGAAAGAAATATTCCATTTGTTCACGATTCAAAATATATTTGGATGTTTTCATAGCTGAAGAAATGTTAAAGATTTTTTTTAAACGTGTTCTATAATCCAGTTATGGGATACTTTAAAATGTCGACATGCAATTGCAAACAATTCTGGGAGTAAACATCGATTTCGGGAAATTGATGTATGAATAATATAAAAACTTTCGAGTGAAAGTTAAATATTTCGAAATAATTAACTTCGGATGAGGTAAAAACTTCAGTAAGTAGTCAAAATTTCACGTTTTCTTAATGAAGTTTTAATAGTATTTCTACTTATTCATATAATCCTATTTCAAAATTTTGTAATCGTAAATTGCAGTAATTTATGTAACAATGAATTTTTTTGACTATAAAAAAATAAGGCAGAATTTTAATTTCTGAAATTATCAATTAAAATTAATTTCTAATTAGTAAATCTATCTTTTGAACTAGCAACTAATTATATTGACCACCAATTTCAAAAAATATTTGAAATACAGGATGTACATATTTAAGTGGAAAGTCTACAAATTTTAGGGTTTTAGCAAATAATCCTGCGTTTAGTAATCATAATAATTAATATGAAGCATAACTTGATTTAAGCTCAACATGAATGTTTTTCTGTGGGCAAATTAGAAACGGAACTATTTGAAAATAAGACTTTACGAATATTAAATTTTAATTGAATGTGTTAATAATGTCGCCACGAAGCTACACAAGGATCGATAGTAGGAAATTGTTGTTCGGTTTTGAACAGAAGTGACACCTATGCATCCAAATCTTCCAAATTTTTCTTGCATAATTGGGTATATATTGGAGACTCTTTACACTGTATGTCTGGAGCATTGGGCTATTCTATGCAATTATATATTCTTCAGATTACCAGCATTAAACCGAATTTAACACAAATTATGTTGACCTCTTCGAATTTGGAAATAATAGCCTACACATTTATTTAGTATTTCTTTTAATATGTTGAGTGCTATTGCCTCGATAATGCTGTGAAATTCGATGCTGGTAAACCCATAAATAGAAGAACAGATTCCATCTTATAATCGTATACATTACCGAACTTCCTCTTTATTGACAAGTAATGCAAATGCCTGTCCGTTTAAAGGCTGGATCCACTTCTATATAATGTTTGCACATTTAATCGTGTTTTATAAGGAAAAGTTGTTACAGTGTCAATCAACACCATTCATAATTTTTGAATACTTCCATTAACAACTTTCTGAAAAGAAATTTGTTAGATTGAATCTGATTTTAAAGCCATTGAAGACCATTTCTGAATGAAGAGTAATAGACGTCGTTCTCTTTTACCCTTTCAAATAGAAATTTTTATAACTTAAGAAAATGTATTATATATCCTAGTCTTGGTTCTTGAAATTTATTAATTGGCCAAAAAGTTGTCGTGATTTGAGTTAAAAAAATCATACTTCTATTTACACTTAAATATTAAGGGCAAGATTTAGCACTATATATATTTTTGTTTAAATGTAACGGCCAATTTTCTTCACATTATTTTGAGATATAAGAAATCTAATTTTAGGGATGAACCAAATCTCGATCCAAGACGTCAATATTTGTAGTAATTTTTTATTGTTTCACTTTATTTTAGTGAAATAAAAAAAAAATTTATCCAACTAAATACTCTTAATGTATCTAATATTGTTTTATTGAAGTCGTTATAAAATTGAATTTTATTAAAATTGTTTCATGTATCTAATTTTCTGAAAGAAATTCGCCCAATAATACACCATCAAGAGGACTATAAACAACAATGTTTATTTTCAAGTCCTTAAAGAATTTTTAATAATTTAAAGTAATAAAAAAAACATACGCAAACATGAATAGTATATAGATAGTAAAATGAATGTTTTAGTCTGAATTTTAAGGACTTTCTAAAAGCGATTTTTCAAGATTTGGTTCTGGTTAAGCTAATAAAGAAACTGCAGTTTCCCTCCTGGAAACACGATTTACACATTAGCTGAAGACTGAAAAATACTCGTGAAAAATTAGGCCTCTTGAAACTGATACATCTAATGAAATCGAAATTTGAAAAACGATTCGCTTGTTCAAGAAATTTTAAATTATTTATTACTTCATTGATTATTCACAAAGTTTTTAGTTTCTAATAGCTTTGGCATTGAATTTTTTTTCAACGCTCTTTTGAAAGATTTTCTATATGTCCACTGAAGAAAGTGTGTTTCTAGATATTGTGAAATCTGAGAAATGTTTTTGTGCTATTTTTTTTAATTCCATCTGGATTTGTTTATCTTCTAGTAAGTCTCGTTTATTTTTTAGGCTTGTGATCTTCTGAAGGGTCGCAAAATGGTGAGGAGCGATAAGAAATATTTCACAGAAAGCAAGCATCGATTCATGACAGCTATGCGAAAGCATAGCTGTGTCAAAATTCTGACAAAATCAGAAATTTCAAACTTGCCAATCTTGAATTTCGTGAAAATTTGCGTATGTTCTTAACATTTCCCAATGTTGAATGAAATTTTTAATAATATACTTGTTATTAAGGAGTTATATGTTCATATAATATAATATCAGAGTTAAACTTAGTCGGTTAATATAGTTACTTTTTATTTTAAAGTTTTTATTTAGTAAAATTAGTTCAAGTCCTTTTTTATAAATTAGTTAGTTCAATATTAACTAAACATTGCAGTACTTTAGTGAGTAAATAAATTTTCCAATAGCAAATCGAATCGAATGCAAGTTCTGAATTTTGTTTCCTTGCATAATTAAAAAAAAATTAATTAATATTTTCTTTATGCTTGCAACTTCAGCGCTTAAATTTAATTAGCTGTTAACTTCCAAAATTAAATTGAATTACAAATTTTTAGTTAAGAGAAGGGTAAAGAAATTATTCAAAAAAACGTCCTTTTATTTCTTTTCAGAAATTTATATATTTTGATAAAATGAATTTTTATGCCTATAGATAATTATAAAAAATTTTTTGTCTTTTGGGGGAAAACATTTTAGATATTTTATGAAAATGCATATTTTATACTCTACTTAAAAGTGTTAGTTTTTTGGATTTTATCAACACAGAAAACATTTAGAAATTAAAGGGGCAAAATTATATTTGAAAATTAAAATTACAATACTGAAAAAAAAAATGGGAGCAAGATATTCAATATTACAGAAATATTTTTAATAAGATGATAAACATTGTTTTATTTAGAATACTTGGGTTTAATATTGAAGTAAAAAGAAACTTTGGCTTTCGAAACTCTATGAAGCAATTACTTGTAGCAAGGATTTGTCTTCATTTTTGATCAATGAAACAAATTTTTTATTGAACTAAAACATTTTTAAGTTTTATAATTTTGTTTTACAGGCCCATCTAATATTCATCCTAGTATGTCTTCAAGAAGAGGAATAACAGATCGTAAGTCTTTCAAGTTCTAAAACCAAATTATATTACTAGTGTCCAATTACACCACTGAAAATATAAAGAACTTAGGAAAAAAATGTAGAGCCAGTAAAGTGAATAAATGTGAAATCATTTAGTATTAATGTTTCATTTCTGCAACCGAATCTGCTTCATAGTATACCTCGGAGAATATTGTTCACAGATTGGCATAAATTTGAAATACTAAAGAGAATGACATCTTTAAGTTAAAACAGCGAAAGTATGTTCATAATTATCCAATTATACATCAAGGAAGAAATTCGGGCGATTAAAAATATGTAAATATTTTCTAAACTCGTCTGTTGGAAAATAAACCCTATACAAACAAATATAAATCGTATATAAATTCCATTATAATGATGAAAATGTAATTCAAATCATACTAAAATATATTCTTAGAATTTTATTGGATATAAAGATACATTTTTCAGATGCATAATCTGACCATTTCCATTGGAAATTCATGAAAAAAACTATAAATTTTAAATTAAAATTCTTTTTAAAATATTAAGAAAATCGTGCTAGAGTAACTCTATCCGATTAATCCACACTGTAATGCACTTGCATGCATTCACTATTGTTAAAAATACGGTAATGAGTGTTTCGAATATCTCTAGTTCTTTCACATAATAATTTAATGTTTTTGAATTTTAGTCTGAAGTTGAGAGGAATGAAAAGACTCATGCACATGAACTCTCTAGATTAGAAGCGGCCAACATACTTCTTGAACTCTCCAATTATGTTTCATTTCCATCAACTCGAGCATTACTTGCACCACCATAAAGATACTGGTAAGTAAATGGCAATCGCATTCGTTATCATTTTGATATTTATCGATGAAAGAATTATTCTAAACTGGGGACTGATAAATGTTTCAGGCGTCAATTATATCATTCTAATATTTTTTTAGGAAATGTATTGTGCTGGATCTGTTGGATCGATTTTTTTCATAGCTTGTTTTTACAAACATTTGAAGTGAGGTGGAGACATTTTCTTTCCATTTGCAATTGATTCCATTCAGAATGGAATCATTTAAGTAGTTGCATCCAAGCTAGAGTTGGGACATATAGCAGTTAGGTTAGCAGCCTAACCTAATTTGTACACGATAATAACACGATAATTGTCTATTAGTTTCCTAGATTTGCAATGAACTAACAATGTAATTACCTGTTGTGATGATATTTTTCCTTTGAACAATTCTTTAAAAATATATATAAAATAACCTCTATTTTTCTTCTCAATTCAAGCTTCATTATTTCTAAGTTGAACTCTCTTAAAACTAGATCTTAATCTGTTTTTTAAATCTCGGATTTGAATAGACTTTGCCCATCTCGCAAGCATTAAGAGTATTAACTACTTGCTGACACAATTTTCTATTCAGTAATTATATTTACAACTTAAGCAATAAAAAGTTCTTTGCACTTTTAATCATTTTTTATCATTCAGAAACTTTTTTCTTTTCGATTCTATTATTTGGACCTATTGTTACATCGTGAACCTTGTAGGATTACAAGATTCACGATTCTTGTGGGATCGTAAGCTTGTTGCTTACACCTTTCCGAGATCTTATCTATTTTTATCGACTGTTCTAAAATAATATATGCATTGAAATTCATCTTATATTCAAGAGTATTCTACGTATTACTATGTTTTAATAATTCCGAAAACTATCGATTAATAAATAATAGTTTTTATAAGGGTGCTGTATTTTGTAATTTTTTAGGTAATTAATAAATGTGGTATCTAATAGTTTGAGGAAATAATTTAATTTTTATGGGATATTTAAATCATCACAAGAGTTTTCAAAATGCATTTAATATTAAATTTATAAAACGCATTTCTGTTAGTAGTTTAACAAAATAAGAATATGCTTATTTTTAATCAAAAGTTTAATTTCTGTGATATACTAGAAAACTAGGACTTGGCGTCGGAAGAAAATAAAGTTATGCCACAATTCTATCAAGAAAAAGTAAATTCTCCAAATTTCAGTGAAAAATGAATATTTTTGAATGTAATTGGCATAATAAATTTAATTATTCGTAGATGCTTTAACTATATTTATTTTTTCACTGTACTTTAAATAAAAAGATCTTTAAATGTGTTTAAGCTTCTGGTCCGAAACTCTTATTCGATTATTATTTGTGACTTAATTAATCAATTTTTGCCTTGCCTGATTTGATAAGTTTAGGTGAACTGTTCATAATTCAGTGTGTAATGACTTTTACGACCCTCAATTTACAAAAGAAATACAAATACCTTTTATGTTACAGAAGAATCATACTAGAAATAATACATTCTTACAGAAATATATAAATTGATAATAACCATGTTAAAAAATTTCAAATTCGTTGTTGAACAATATGGGTTTAACTTTCTTTAAAAAGGTTTCTTTCTCTGCAATTAATAATATAAATATAAAACAAAAATAATATAAAATATAAAACGAGTACTGAAAAACACTTAATTTCATGGCAAAGAAAATTTTCTAAAAGAACTTTCTAAAAAATTTGTTAGAACTTATACTAACCTACATAATTTCATACAAATATTGATAAATTTGGTGGGAAGCATACTTCCCACTGCCCTAGAAAGTTAATTTCATTACAAAGAACGTAATAAAATTTCATTCTCGGAAATATTGAGAAATGAAATGCATCGTAAAAATATACTAAATTGTTTTTAGAAGCTTTTAAGGGTTTTCAAACAACTGATTTTCTTTTTGTATTCCGTATCGTTTGACGTCATTTGTAGGTATACTGTCAGTATTTGAGTTTGTATCAAAAATGAGTTATAATGCCCATCTTGAATTTCAGTACATAAAAGCTTTTTTACTTGTATTGATATATTTATACATGTATTATACTTGTATTTATACATAGTGTATAGAATTTTAATTTTGAATGTGATATTTTTGGGGTTTCTTGCAAATATATTTCTAACAAAATTTAATTTTTTACAGAATCAAATCTGACGTTGTGGAGTACAATTCCGATAAAGTTTCATGATTGTTTCCATTATTGTAAAAAATATTATTTGTAAATATTGTATGACGTACTTTGATATCTCACTGTTTATTATTTTTTGTGTACTTGCAAACTTTTAATGTAAATGCATCCCTGCTGCCCTTTTCAGTTTAAAATTTGTTATTTTTTAAACTTTACTCTTTTATATAAAGGTTTCCTAATCTGATTTTTTTTAGATAAATAGTCTTTGTTGTTTCTTCTCAGTTTTGAGCGATCTTGCGTATTATCTGCGTTCTTTTTACCAAGTTATAATGTAATCAATTGTAGATTAAGTCGTATTTATAAAGTTAACGCATTTAAAAAATGACTGTGACATAGGAAAGAGAAACTTACATATTGATATATATTAAGCCTTTGACTGAGACAAACCCAAAATGAATTATTTTATTCGATATAAACTTTATATATATTTATAAAATCAAATAAGTAAAAATATTAATTTAAACAAAAAGGAATAAAAAGTGTGAAATTATGAAGCGCTCTCTAAATGCAATTGTCATTTTTAGTTTGATTCAGAAATAAGTTTTAATTGAAATTTCACAATGTTTGTATCCTTTATTATTTCTGTAACATTCCCCGTTTCCCAGCACTGATAAGACTTTTACAGCCAGCAGTGTCGACGACGCTGCTAATTACTCGAGATAGCCAGATGATGGATATTTTTACCTGGGTGGTTTCGCATCTGTTCATTAGCGACTATAGTGAAAGACCACATGTGGGAATTCCTCGTCCAAGAGGTATTGATAGTACCTTCAGAGAGAAAGAGGTGGCCAAACATCTGGATGCTAAATGTTTCTCATTGTGAAAGGACTAACTCCGTCTTCCAGAATAGTCGGTTATGAAAGGAGCCTCACTAAAAGGAGTTTCCCACAACCTACTGGCGCCGCTGAAGGAGCATATTGCTGAATTTTGATTGGCCGAAAGAGAGCTTAAATGACCAATGTAAATTAAGATGCAGAGAATTTTTAGGGAGGAGAGAAGAAACTAATTGCAGAAGACTGTTGGACTATGCCCACGAGTTCGGAGTCCGAGAACCAACTGAGTTTCAAGATAAACCTTCGACTTCGACCCTTCTGTCTCCTACTACAGGTGTAAATAACTATTTATTTAATCAAGATTAGAACAAGTTGTTCTTTTGTATATATATGGCTGTAAACTAAATAATTGTCTGGAAATTCTGCTTCGTTATTTGATCAGTCTAAATCAAGACATTACATCTCTAATATATAAATTTGAAGCAAACGTATATTTTTGATAAGACATTAAAAGACTTATTCATCCAATTTCCTTTATTTTCCATCTGCCATGTACATACACACGGAAAAAAAGAGTGCGAGATAGTTAACTTTCAATTCATTTTGTTCAAAACTATATTTATTGAATATTAAATTTATTCTTCCGAATTATTTGTATTTTCGAGCTATCGTGACGACACCCATAAGTAGGATAAGTCAAATTTCAGTATAAAATTTAATGGAAAACTCAAACCTTAACGTTCCATATACCATAGACACTGATGTACAGCCTATCACAAATATTCACTCTTTTTTTACTTTACATTTCATATCAGGCAGATTCATAAAAGCATTGTAGTCTCACAAGTTTCATTTGTGACGATAATTCACTTTTCCAGTATACTTAAAATACGAGAAAGTAAAATAAAAAAATGTAACTCACTTAAATGCGTATTCTCATTTTTTAGCCTTTGCTAATGGCATCTAAGGCACTTCGTCGTCTGCCCCTCTTGAGTTGAACTGAGCCAAACTAAGCAGTATTCAGAGTCGAGCAGTCCTGTCGGAAATAAAAGATCTAATAGGGAAACTGGCAACTCGGTCTCTTATATTTTTCACTGTGAGCCGGTTGAATTGGAAATTTTTATGCTTCATTACAAGATCGACGTAATAGTAAAAATCTAATCTTCACTATGAACACTGTCCCTATTTAGAAAATGAATTTAATTATTAATTGGAAAATATTCCTTTTGCTATATTTAAATTCATTTATCAGTAGGGATAAAGTCTTTATGTACTAGCCGATTATATAATTCCGTATTTTTTATTGCAGTAAATTCTTTTTGTTTCATATTTTCATGCTAATTTTAATATTTTCAAGATCAAACTTACTCAAGTTTTCACGACATTGAAGACTGGCAAGTATTTAAAATTTTCAGTTATTAATAATCTTTTTATTAAAGAGTTTCATATGCCTAAAATACAATTCCAAAATTTTCTTGGTTAAAAATTGCAGTTTCTTACCGAGTTATTAATTTTTCAGTTCGAAACGCCTCATCGAATTTAAGTTATTTTATTTTTTACTTGCGAGGCATTTTAAACTGCAAATTAATAAATTTATTGATCTCTTGCACATGCAACTTCAGCATTTAAATTTAATTATCCTCGAATTTCTCAACAGTAACGATTGCGAGAGCGGATAATTTTATTCAAGAGAAGAATGAAGAAATTATTCAAAGAAAGTCATTTTCTGTTGTCTTTTTGTAAAGAAATTTAGATATTCCAAGAATTTTTATACTTATGAGTTTCAATAATTTTGGATTTTATCGAGCAATAAAAAGACTTTGAAGTTGAAATTGCAAAATTATATTTTAAAATATAAAGTGAAAAAAATCTATATTAATATATTTAACATTAAATAAATGTTAAATACAAAGAAATTTTTTTTATTGATTACATATGTTAACATTAAAGTAAAAATAAAATTTGATTTTTTTAAAAATTATCTGAGGTCCTTAAATATAAGACCACGATATTTTTGCTCAAGATTTCTTTTTGCTCTCTTTCAATGAAAGCGGATTAGTTTATCCAACAAAATTCGCTTCGCGTATCAAAGTTTGTTTTTCAGCGCCTCCAGGAGATAGACCATTAGTAAGTCAGCCATCTAACTCTACGACTCGCCACGAAGGCACACGTATTTAAACTATGAAAACAAGAATGATCAGGCCGCCGCAACAGCAACATTGGCGGGAACTGCGATTGAGTCCTAAGGACCGTCGCAGGCCAAGGTACAACCCTCCCCGAAGGAAGTACGCCCTGTCATTGATGGGAGGAATCGGATCCAGCACCTATTAGTGTACCCTCCAGGGTGACGAGATCCAACCACCATGCCGGAAGCATCTCATCCTCATTTCGAGGTGCCCCCCGGGGGTTTAACCCATTACTAAATCATCAGGAGGATATTGACGAAACAAATGTAAGCTTTCAAGGCCTTGGAGGAAATTTTATCATTCAAATCCAATTAAAGTATTGGCAATCTTATTTAAACAAAATTTGTATCATTTATATAGTTTTTCTTGCAATTTTCCCTTTAAGGCCAAAAATTAGGATGAATACATTAAATTTTTTAAGTACAAAATTTGCTAATTATATGCTTGGCAATTACAGGATATTCTAACTTTTTGATGTAAACTCTAAAGACTAATGCCAGACGACTAAATACATCAAATTTAGCACATATTACTTCAGTAGTATAATGCTAGGTATGGTAGTTTGTCCTGAAGTGTGAAAATGTAGAAATGGGGCTGAATTGGCCACTTTAATGACAATAACTTATTCAACCAATTAACAGAAGGGTTTCAGCGAGAAATGTGACAGATGAATATACTTTATATCGCAAGTTCAGATTTCAAAAATATGGAAGCTGGCGAGACAACCAACAGATGAAATCTTCATGCGCGAAGATCAAAATCCATCTAAGCCAACATTCTTCAACAAACTGGCGACTAGATTATCGCTGTAGATCGGATATCTCCCGTGAAAAATCTTTAATCGTGATTGCAGGACTTCTCACGTAAACCACTCGGTGAAAATGCTAGACTCAGTAAAAATCTTTTTAGTTCTTCTACCCGATTTATAATCATGTATCTCTGATTTATAATAGTACGAAATACTGAGAATAGCGTTGGCATACAAAAGAAATTCCTTTTGGCATAGAACAAGAAACTCCGAGGGTGGCGACGACATAGCAACAATGACAGTGCTTTAAAACGTCATCACAAAAAAAATCTTAAAGTAAATATGATAATACGGAAATTCGTTTAGTATTGTAATTTTTGTCTCTAATTGAACATGTTTCATAAAATCTTTCATTCACTGAATAAAATTCGAGTTACGAGAGTATTAGTTCAAACTTTAAAATCAATCATAACTCTTCCATAGCTAATAAAGTGGCGAAAAATATGAGTAAATAATCATTTTCATTCAATTGAAAACGCCAAAGAAATGCTTGCAATATTAATGAAAACGACTTTGATTCCACTACAGCGAATTAATATTTAATGTCTATCATTATACAGATCATTTTTTTTTAAATTTTGTGGTGATGTAAAAAATTTTATACTTTCGGAAGTTATCATAAATCATTGATCTTTTAATTTTAGGCCTGAAATTTCATGAAAAGTCCGCAGGACACAATTCAAATATTCTAAATACAGGTGCATCAAATTGAACCTCTTCATCCGTAACGAGTCAAGTTTTCTTGTACATTTTAAAATTTTAAAACGCTTTGTAAATATTTACTTGAGTTTTTATTTTTGTTTGTTCTAAAGCCGCGAAAAACAGAGGAAATTTCATGGAACAGGAGAGGACGGCAAAAGGGTTAATGCATTATTGATGGTGAGTTATTAAACGGGGGGAATGGAAATAATGCATTTATCAGGGAATTTGCGAGGAAGTTTTCCGTTGAATCCTTCAGAAATCGAAAAGTACTGCAATGCATGAGCATGATTTTGAATTCTGTACATATTTTATTGCATATATAATGCCTACGCAATACATGTTTAGTTTGTATTTTCCCCGAATATTCTTTTATTTTAAAATGTTCAGGAATGGATACTTATAGTTTTTTTCTTTGTTTTCCCAGAAGATAGTATTCTATTAGCATGTTTCTAGACATAAGACATCCTTCTTCCGTCATTGACCGAGAAAACATTCGGTTACTTTCTTTCCCGGAGAGGAAGGAAGGAAGGAACTGCAAACGTATTCTGGGAGCAGAGGAATAATCTTGACTGGAATGAATATAAGCGGTTTTTAAAGTACGAGTATTAAACTTTCGTTTTGTCTGTTATAGTCTCAAGTACGTCCACGCATGGATTCATATTAATAAATTAGGAAAAAAATTCACATCGTAACATTAAAATCGATAGTTAAGCTACATAGATTACTTATGTCCCCCACATCGGGTCATTTCAACATATTAATTTATTCAAATATGCTAATAGTTAAATAACAATGACTAGACATCTATTCTCTGATATGAGCAGCATAATTAGACTAAATGGATTGTGTACCACAGCGTGATAGATCTATGACGTGTTCCACGTCTTCTGCATACATTTTATATGAATTGCTTTGTTATCTGAATGCAGCTAGAGTTACTTTCTAATTATTAAGAATTTAAATTGAAATACGGAGTCTCGAGATTTATCATGGATAGATTTCTGAATTTCATACTGCTAGAGACGGGCATATTTGCGAAATGAAGAAGAAAATGCTTTAATTTTTTTAAAGTTTTACTTTATATTTGTTAGACAATAAAGAAGTTGTTGATAAATCTATTAATACGCATTTTTATATAGACTCCTGCTCAATTAGACATGTATAGAATAATATTCATTACACGATGACGAATGGAAATATTAACTCAAATTTTCTTTTTCAATACGACTGAAGTCAGGAAGTTTACATTTTCTTTATCTTAAACGTAATAACGGCGTATTAAGGAGAAGTCATTTGATAATTGACAGAATTCTGTCGAAGTGTCTAAGAAAATAGTAGGACATCAAATAGAAAAAAACATGCCAGAAAATTCATAATTTGTCCAGACTTTTTTGCATAATCAATGAATACTTTTTTAGAAGTGAAACTTAATTAGTGTAAATCTTTAATGTATACTTAGTAAGTCTAAAAGATTCGAATGAAATTTAAATAATATGAAAATTTAAATCATAATGTTATTCACATTTTTCTTAATGCTAACAACGCACAACATAATTCTCTAAACAATTTAGATCTCTTTTTCAGTTGAAAGTATAGGTTAATATTAATATTTTTGAAGTTACATACATTTAAAATGGAAGTCATTCTCATTGAGCAGGTAGAAGAGAATAAGGAGCACACACTTTGTCCAATGGACGATGTATTTTACGTTATGTTGTCACCCTATTGGTCATCTATATGCCTTTGTACCTCCAGGGTCCCCTTACAAGCATTAATATAGAAATTTGGAACTCTCTTTTCAAGTTTGTTCCATTATTTCAGGTCATACAGTTTGATCAACCGGGTTCTGTGTACTTGAATAGCACAAATTGTTCTTGCTGTTTGAACGCGGGACATGTTTCCGTTATTTCCAGTATATAAATTTTGGTAATTATGTATCATATTTTTTTTAATATTTATCTTTAATGTTACATAAAATCTTTACTCTTTCTCGTGATATGAAATAGAATATTCTTAATCGCAGTACGGACAATTATGCTTCAAATCAATTTTGTAAAGATTGAAAAAATGTTAACAATGGGAAAAAAACTATTCTTTCTGTTCTTCGTTTCTTAGTTTTTAAATGTTTCTTCTCTTAGAATTATAGAATTCGATTAATCTCCACGTTTTAGGCTTTTTTAAATCTAATGCAACTCTTTTTTGAAATGATGCCTGTTTGTCAATTTGCTTCTGACTTTTGGATCTCGTGGCTAATATTTATAACTTTTTTTCCCTGAAACTTTACACCGAATATTATTTTGATTTAGTATTTTTTTAAATATGAATTTTAGTTAAATAACTCTTATTAGAGTTATTGCAAATTTATAATTTGTTAATAGCAATAATACGTTATATTTTTTTATTTAAAAGCTGTAATCTTTAAAGAAATTCAGTTATTCTTAGATTCTAAACAGATATTTGAAATGACTTTGGCAAGATTTTCTTGCAGTTGAACATCGCAGCAAGCGTTACACACGTTCTTTTCATTTGTCATAACATTTTTATTGCTTTTTTAACCATTATATCCAGCTTTTCAGTACTTATTGTATCGCAATTATGACAGATAGTTCTTATCTACATATATAAATCTTCTTGCTTTGGTACTAACAGAATTTATTTTATAAAGAGTATATGTACAATATAGGCGTTCAAAAATAAACTATGTGGTCACGTGATTCTGGTGAGTGCAATTGTGTGCATTTCTTTTCTCTAATGCACTTACCATTGAAGAAATATTATGTATACAATAAGTACATTTAATTTTTGAACAGCTATTTTGAATGAACGGACAGCAAATGTTATTTTATTAAATGTTTTGCAACACGTTTCATACCACATCTTGGGAATTAAGAAAAAAATATTATTCATATATATTATTCTTCATGTATTTCTGAAATGGGGTCTAGTTTTATTTTCTTCCTTTTCTTCATTGTTTTACTTCTTATTGCGTCATATTACCTTTTCTTCTTATTTCAATAAATATAATAGTTTTATTCGTTTGTATCGAATCAATTTTGTATTTCACGATTTTTCCAATACAAATGAGACAATTTTCGTGCAAATATTAAAATAATAAAAATCTTTTTAAATTTGGAACTTGAGCATTTATGTGTTTTATTGAAGTAATAAATATTAATCATTTTCTATCAAAACTAATTTTGATTTAGCCTAACTACTACTCTCTAAAGAATACATTTAATAGTCCACTATTGGGGAGTATTTGAAATATCATTTTTTGAATAATTATTCTTTATTCTTCTTCTTTAGGAAAAAACATTCATTTTTATGTGCATAGCTTTCGTTGGAAAAATATACGACTCTTTAATGCTATTCTCTCAAGATTCTAAGAAATGCAAAAGCATTTTTATTAGAAATATCATAAATAAATATCTAATGAACGTTTTTCCCAAATTATCGTGTTACTTTACCAGATGTGTTACTTTTTTAAACTACAGAATGAATAACCTATTAATAACAAAAGATTTATAGTGGTTTTATTTTTTTCAATAAGCGAAAAAAATCGATTCCATTGAATTAAATTCAGTCTTTTAAATATTGGATACAAATGTAGTTTATTACTTTGTGCAGGAACTTAGAATTTTTTTGATAAATTAAAAATATATTTCTAAAATTCATCATATTCCTTACAAAAGAATATTTCTTTATATTCCTTCGCTGTTAAATATAAAACTAGTTCGAAGCACCCAAGCAATCAAAAGTTTAATTTGCATTTGTGTCGCATATTTTTGTTTCTTCTAATTTTTATGGTGTTGATCAATGGATACTATATATTTTAATCTGTTTCCATACGTTCACAGCAGAATTTGATTCCTGGAAAAAGGTTATTGCATGATTTCCTTCCGCCTTCGTTGACCGATCAAAGATTCGGGTACTTGTTGTCATGGATCAACAAAGCCGAAGGAACTATCAGTCTTTCGGGAGCACCGAAAGGGTCTTGAGTGGAGTGAAGAGACATTTGCGGTGTTTAAAGTAAGCTTATTAAATTTCAATATTAATTATTCCAATAAATAACAGAATTTCAAAAAAATATTGTTAATGAGTCATATACGTGTTTTGTCACTTGCGTGTTTGATTACTCCTTAATTAACAGTTTCTTTCAAGTGCATTTAAATCAATAAACAGTTCCATTGGCAAACGATTTTTAGATTAAACTATTTTATTTAAATTTTCATTTTTTTTTTTTTTTTGTAAAAATGGAATTTTTAATCGATAATTAAATCGATCGTGAAAATTTGCAAAAATATTAATTCCAGAGAACTACAGAAATATTTAACCAATTTCTATTTTTTGTAGTTTGACCTTCGAATTAGAGGGTTTAATCTAAATTTTAAGAAAACTATAAAAGTTGAATTTTGAAAATTCGCTTAAATTGAATTTTTTTCCCTTCCAGAAATCGATGAATATATTTTCAATCGCATTAAAACAGAATTATATCCATGCAAAATTTGCTCTCTTCCAATTTATATATATAAAGAAATCAATATTTGAATTAAAAAATTACTGCTCTATTCAAGTAATTTTAAATTTTTTTATACTTTGACTTTTCACTGTTTTTAAATATAAATATTTTTGTATTGAATTTTATTTTTAAAAATTGTTTTGAAAGTTCTATTTCATACGTCCACAAAAGAATATATATATATATTACCATAATTTATTTATTCTAAAGTTCTATTTTAATTCCAGGCTTGGGACATTTTAAAAGACCGGTCTCATTAAATGGAGTGATAGAAGAAACTATTCCAAAAGAAAACAGATTTCGAACAGCTATGCTTTCGCATAGTATCCAGATATTAAAATCGCAAGAAAAAAAATATATGCACTATCAATTAAATTTTCAAAGTGCCAGAAATTTAAGTAAGTATATGGCATTTCAGTTTTTTTAACTTAATTTTTAACGATAAAATTTCTATTACAGAGTTCTACATCCATAAAATATTATATAACAGCATTTCATGTTTTTCAAATTTAATTTTAAACAATATAATTGCAATTAGAGAGTTATACTTTCATAAAATATTATATCATTATTTGTCCTAACTGAAATTTACTGTATTTTACTAAGCAATAAATTATCTCAAATTTTGAAAACTGTTCGAATTTACGCATGTTTTTTTTTTTCATTTTGTTATGTTTTAAAAAAAACTGGTAAATCAGTAAAGTACTAGATTTATATCTTCCGCTTGCAACTTCAGCTCTTAAATTTAAATAGGCAGCAACTTAATAAATTAATTGCACTTAATAATTACTATTCTTATCTCACAAAAGGGTGAAAAAATTCTGCAAATATTAAAATAAACAATTTCATTATCTTTTGTCCTTTAGAGATAAAATTTAGATATTTTAAGAAAATGTATTTTTATGCGTAATTGTAAATAACATCTTTTGGATTTCTCAATTCACAAAAATTTTGAGAAGTTAAATAGCAAAATTATATATTATGAAATTTAAAGCATGTGCACTGAAAAAAAAACAGTACTAAAAAATTTAGCATTTCGTAAATATTTGTTTAAATATAAAGATAACTTATGTTTTTATTTTGTGAACATAAGTGCAAATATTATTGTAAAAAAAAAGTCCTATTTTTAAGATTATTTATATCATTTAAATCTCAGCGAGACATCTCTATTTGTTTTAAAAATCTTATGTTTTAACTTTTTCTCAAAGAAATTTTGTTTTCCAGCGCCCCGAGAAGTTCAACCATTAATGCAACTTCAAATGGACCATGAGCAACAAAACGTAAGTTTACAAGGCCTTAAAACTAATTTTATATTTCAAATTCAATTGATGTACTAATAATCGCGCTCATAAGAAATTTGTAAAGTTATAATTTTGCATTTAATATTTTCTTTTTCTAATATAAAAAAAATAGGTTTCACTCATTTTTGATAGCTTGGTGAAGTTAATACTCACTAAAATTTTCAATTTAATATTTTATGTAACTAGATTTTCTAGTTGTTTCTTCTGTTAAATATTTTTGATTTTTTAGTCCTATTAGATTTTGAAAGTCATTCTATTAGAAACTCATTACATCGCTATGCTCTTTGTGCTATGTATGTCTCACATTTTTAGTCGGCTTTTGCATACATAGAAATTTTAATTGAAATTTAATAAATTCTACTTCAAATTAAAGCTGCAATTCTATTCAAGTTAACATAAAATTCATCAAAGATGTTAGAGTTTCGTTCTATGCAATGCATATCTCTAATTCTTATGTGATTAATTTTGAGTCGGGAAAAAGACTATTTTTTCTGAAATCGAACAAGAATATGAATACGGAAAGCGGAATCGTTCCGAATTGAAGTTTCATGCGGAATGCAGTGTATTATTAAAGGTACTGTTCAATAATACTTTCTGTGATTCATCTTTAATTTCAGTTATGCATTTAAAAGAATTCAAACGACTTTAATAATATTCTTTTGTTTCAGACATAAAAAGTACTTACATTTTATACAGTCCTTTAGTAGCAAGGACATATACAGTGAGAAATGTTTACAGTCCAACATTTAAATAAAAAAAATATAGAAAGAAAACTGCGATAATATGATCTTAAATATTCCTTTTCATCCCAAAACAAGGCGTGATAAAAAAAATATAGAAATTATCTTATATAAAGTTATAAAAAAATATAGAAATTATCTTTTAATACATCCATTGTAAAATAAACCCATTATAATGTCTAACCAATTTGAAACGATTCTGAATTACAGAAAATAATGTTGCAACTTATGCTAAAAGAAATCTTTATAATTTTATCTTGAAAGTTTATCTATAAATCTAATATCTTATCTGATACCATTAAATATCGGATCTCGTATCATTTCATTTGTCTCTGGTAAATTGTCAGTTGAATAATTTGATATTTTCATTATTTATCCCGAATAAGAAAGGAAAGAAAAGGCAGTTCCAGAAGAAGCAAGGCTTGAAGCAGCTTCGGGCTTGCTGGAATTTGCCAGGGCTGCAAGAATTACACCACCATCATCAGAAGTTAGTTTAACATAAAAAAAAAGGTAAGTAAATAAACGTATTCGTTTCTATATTTATAGATGAAAGAAAACACTGTTCTAAATGCGGAACCAATAAATGTTTGAACATTTTTTAACCTCGGAACGTGTGTACTGTGTGGACTCGGTTAGTGCGCTTTTTCTAATGCCTGATGGACAAGCTTTAATTTGAAGTGAAATGAAGACGTTTGCGTTCTGAGAATGAAGTTACTTAAGTAGTGCCATTCATGGGCTGATTAGAGCATCGTTAGCAGCCTGGAATACCGTATTTGTCTATTGATTAGCCTTGAGTTTTCTATGTGATAGCAATATAACTTTTCTGATGATGTTTTATAACTGAGCAATTATTTGAATAGTGGGTATAAAATAGATTACGGTGCACTTTTCATTATGGTTAGTTTGATGTGTCTTTTTCCCCTATCTCAATTTATTTTTTAAATCTCGGATTTGTGAGGACTTTGTGATTCTCCCAAGGATTGAGATCACTCATTATTTCTTATCACAATTTACTATTTAGTAATTATTGACATGCCGAGAGCAACTTTTACTTTAAAATGTGCTTTTCTCTTTAAAAGTTACTTGAGGTACAATCCAATCCTAATTTTTTCGATTCTTTATTTGGACCTATTGTTACATGATGCATCTTTTGGGAGTACCTTTGATTAAATGTTATTTCTTTCTGAATTTTTTTCTATTTTTACAAACTGTATGCTAAAATAATATATACATTAAAATCGGCCTCAGAGTTTTGTTTTCCTCTCGTTCATGAATTCTGCTTCATGGCGGGTTTATATGTAATGTTGAAAATTTATAAAAGATATCTCACCGATACGATTTCCTGGTTTTTTTGAGGAATTACATCTTTTATTAAATAGTTTACCTTGGCAATACTTCAGTTCAGTTATTGTGAAAATTATCAATTAAGTGATAAATTTCCATTTTTATGTGAGTAATGAATTTCTTAATATGGTAGGTAATGTAAGATTTAGGCTTTAATTAATTCAAGGAAAACATTGATTTAAAAATCCCACAAAATTATTACAAAGGATTGTAAGTTGTATCTGATAATATTAAGCTCAAATGCAGGTTTGTGTTAGTAATTTTACAAAATTGGAATATGAATATTTTCAATAAAATTTATTTATTTGTTGTGAAACAACTAGAAGGGAATGGGAATTAGAAAACCGAAAATAATCAAATTGTGCCACAATAAACATCAAGTGAGGTTAAATTCTTAATCTTTTAGTCAACATTAAAATCTGTAAATGTGATTAAATTACACTTTACATAAGATACTTAAATCATTGACATATGTATTTATTACTTCTGTTTTTTAGCAGACTTTGAAAGAAAAAATCTTTGAACAGTTACAAGCTTCTAATCTGGAACTTCACTTCAATGTAATATTTTTAGCTTAATTAACCAATTTCGCTTTATCTAGCTTGGTTGCATTAGAAGAACATTCATAATTCTGTATATAATGATCTTTACATATCAGAATTTGTAAAATAAATGTCCATCAATAAATATTTTTATGTTATTTAAGTATCTCTGTAGAAGAAAAAGATTCTTTTTAAAGAAAAAATAGAAAATTATTATAATTCTAAGAGAAATTAAAGAAAGAGCTTAATAATATTCATTCAGTTTTTTAAATCACTTTTTCGTTTACATTTTAGATTATTTTGAATCATTAAATCTTATTTACAAAAAGAAATATGTACACGGATAAATTATTTAATTTCATCACAAACCGCATCGTTATATGAACCAAAAACTGTTTTTAAAAAGTTTTTAAGTTTAATCGGTTTTTAATATTCCATATTCTTTTATTTATATATATGCCAGCATATGAGTGTCATCAAAATGTTCTATGTGTATGTTTTTACTATTTTTGAATACATTGGAACAAGTACAATATCTTGCAAATTTAGTTTTTACAAGAAAATTTAATTTTTTTACAGAATCTTCTCTCATTTGGTGGAGTCAAACCGTGCCATTGTTCTTATTTACTAAATAGTTAAAAAAATGTATATAGTTTTAATAATGAGTCGCCTAATTTTATGTTATCTTACTTTTTATTCCCTTTTCTATGAGCTTATAAAAACTTCTTGATGTAATAATAAATCTTTGCTGCCATTTTCAATTTAAAAATTGTCTTCTTTTAGTGCACTCATTTTTATATAGACATTTTCTATAATTCGAAATTTCTGGATGAGTGGTTTTTAATTAGTTTTGAAATCTCCAAATTTCTCAGTGATTATTAAGTTATTCTGCACCTATCCAAAATTAAATTTTATTGGCAATTTGTTCTAAAACGTAAAAAGAAAAGGAAAATTTAAATTTGAAAATAGAAATATATATATAACATAAAAATTATTTACAATGTATATATATAATATAATATATATAACTATATTTTTATTATTCATTTCGAATTGAATATATTTTAAAGATTTCCTATTTAAGGAAATTTCATTATTAATATTAGTTCTAAAATCAAAATCTATAATTTTCTATACACTTTTTCCCTATTGTCATTGTCCCTGAAAGTTAATTAACATAAAATCAATATTTCACTTTCATAATAAACCGTGTCATTTTAAGATTTGTAGGGAAAATTTTCAAACTTTTTAGTGCCTGTAGTTTTAGTAAGTGTGTTTTTAAAATTTTCAGCTTATACCACAATGTCGTTATAAATTTGATACAGAAAATATTAATACATTTTTTTAATTATTTAAATCGAATTTTATTTATAAAAAAATAATTTTTGTATATGAAGTCATGATTTTAAAGTAATTTATTAAAACAATTATCGAAGGAAATAATATTTGTTATTTATGCAGCTTTCTACAATAGATTTATTAAATATCATTAGCATGATAAAACTGGAACGAAATAAGCAATAGAGGCATTGTAGTTTCCACAATATTACCTTAAAATACATGGATAAATGAAAGAAAATCATTACAATGTCTTTGTCATTTTAAGGAAGCTAGAGTAGTTTCTCAATTAATCGTTGCCCTTTAAGAAACATTTCTTAAACTATCATTCTCAAGTTATTTTATAAGTGGGTAATAAATTTGCCACTAGATTTATATAAAAAATATGAAAATAAATGATGGAAACATCGATTCGTACTAAATAATGGTGCAAAGATTTTTCATTTCAAAATTTTTTTCAGTAGCTTTGTCCGGGTTTGTAGCGCGAATTGTTATCTAGAAAAATTCGTTAATCATTAAAAATCATCTATATAATAATAGTAAAATCTAAAGATATGGTGAAGTTGAATAACTCTACATTTCTATAAAAAATACACTTCATTATTATGACAAGATGTCACTATATAAAAAAAATAATATTCAGTGTTAAAAAAAAATGTCCATGGATTCAAAAGTGTACAAATACTTATTTTAATGTGTAAAAATGTATATTTCGAAAAAAATACTTTGTTGATGTACTCATCATTATGTAAGTCAATGAGAACGACAGAAGTTTAAAAACAGTAGAAAACTTGGTGATTGAGACTAAGAGTTCAATAGCATATGCTTATTTGAAAGATTTTTCCAAGAGGAATAGGTTCTCCTAATCTTTAATCTTTTGCAACGGACTCTCAATCCAGGAAGAATAGTGTTTAGTTTTTACAGGTAAAACTTTGTCATCAGGCAATACAGGATTTGAAGAAATGATGATTTGTTTCAATTGTAAGGTATCTTTGATTTCACCATTCTTGGGAAAAATATTCATTTAACGTATCTTTCAGAAACGATTATAAGAACGAGAAGGTTTGATTTATTAGATGAGGACTATATGCTACTCAACTCCTCTCTTAAAATATATATGCGTGATTGAAACCCACCAGGAAGAAAGGGAGCTCCTAAAATGTAATGTGCTCATGAAAGTTTATGCCTCAAAGGTGAGGATTGAATGCACCGATAAACTGGGCAACACATTTTGAAATACTTGACATTTTTTTTCTTACTAATAATGCTTGATCTTAGTCACAAAAAATGCGAAAGTATTTATTGTACCAAATCTCAACTAAACCACTTCCTAAGTGTCGAATTTTTATATTTTTAGAGTTTCTGCTTTTAAAATATCGCTCTTTTTCTCAACATCATTTCAAAAGATTCATAAGACTTGTATTTTTTTTTTTTTTTTTTTTTACATTTTAAATATTTTTCATCATTTCTTTTTAAAATTTTTACTCCGTTGATTTAGAGAAATAAATCAGCTGGCATTATTAAAAATCTTGCACTTATTTTTTGATAAAAATAGACTGTAAAATATAAGCAGAAATCGATATTCAAATATAGAATAAAACAATAATATTTGCAAGACGTATTATTAACATTATTCTTCCATATATAGTTCAGGAAGAGTATTATAATCTCGAAATTTTACGTATATTACATTCTGTTTTTTCACTTCTAACTATACTACAGAAAATTAACAGATAATTAAA
>JAPMOR010063369.1:0-39709 GCA_026543865.1 Argiope aurantia | reverse complement strand
CACTTCTAACTATACTACAGAAAATTAACAGATAATTAAAATTAATATTATTAACATTATTCTTCCATATATAGTTCAGGAAGAGTATTATAATCTCGAAATTTTACGTATATTACATTCTGTTTTTTCACTTCTAACTATACTACAGAAAATGCTCGTAAAAGCTTTCATCTATCTAGCTCGTAATACTTATTAGTTTTCTCCTTCGCAGGCTTACGGGCAAGGAAACAGACAAGAAAACACTTTCACCTTATACCTCTTAAGTCTAAAAGATGAATGCATGTACCACTTAATTTACAAAATAGAAGGAAAAATTAATTAGATCTATCAGAAACGTTTAAAGGTTAAAATAAAATGAAAAAAAAAGCAAATGAAGAAGGCCCTCATTCTCTAAAATATAAAAGCATACCCAATATTAAATTTTAGTTCCATGTGTTCCTGAACAAAAAAATTAAAGTAAAAAAACTTAGTAATCTTATCAAGCTAAAGAAAATTCCAGACTTTGAAATTTTTCATAATGACAAAAAATAAATATATAAAATTAATGTTTCCAAAATAAAAAAAAATCCAGAGAAGCCCTTGATTATTCCTTAAAGATACTAGTATCAATGTTTATAACATTACGATAGTAATACAGTGGAAAAGTTTTAAAAATCATCTCTAAACCTTTTCCTAAGCAAATGGAATGAATTCTCTACATTTATTATAAAATACGATAAAAGGCAACAACACAAGCGAATGGAAACTTAAAAGCCAATTTTTATACATAGGAACTTCGGGCGGTTATGGGTCGCAAAATGGAAGGGATAATGGAAATGAAACCATCCCCATAGATATACATCTGTTAAAAAATTTTACATTATATACTCTTAACATTTCAAATAGCTTTGCGTACCATATAGACTGTTTAATACTGATTTCTTCCAATGTGTTTCCGAGACATCACTTCATTCTTGAATGCAATGACAGATGATATTGGGACTCATCCGTACGGACACTTCCATAGCAGACATAAATGTCAAATAAATCATTCATAACTCATTGAAAAAAGGGGGCAAATAGTGATTACTCTAGATTTGCTCAAAACATATTAACTGTTGGCAAGAAAATTTCACGAGACAGTGTATTATCATTTTAACTAAATTTGATGCTTACATGCAAGGAAAAATCTTCTGTCTGTATTCTATTGAATTAAAGAAACAAATATTGAAAAATAAAGCAAACTCTGATGAAACAAAACCCTTTCGTTTAATGAGAATCATTATATCTTATGTAAAGTAATGCATTTACTATCCAAAATATAAAAGAAATGATTATTGCTTCGAAGTAGATACGGTATTTATATGAGAAGAAATATCATTCATCCTTGATTTTATCATTCATTTTCGAAAACATTTATTGAAAAGCAATTTAGTATTCAGACTGTACCAAAAAAAATTAAATACAGTCAAAACTGCATCAAAGAACATGCCATTTAGTAATCAAAACTGCTTTAATCTTCGCTAAATCTGACACTATTAGATAATGCTCAAAATTTTGTATTTTTTTTTATATATAACACAACCGGCTTCTAAATAAAAACATTGGTTGGTAGTTTCATGATGTACGGAAATGTTCCGTACGGAAAAGTCAACAATCAAGGGGCCTTGGGAATAGGGTATTAAGTGCGGGTTTCTGTATGTTTCCCAACTGTGTCAGTCTCCTTTCTTTTCCTTCAAAAGTATAATTTTACCAACAATTTGCGGAACACTCCCGATGACGTCCATCAGGGATGATGTCCAGCATAGGATCACACACGTATGGACATATCTGTAGGGTAAGAGACAATGGGAACTGGGCATTAGATGGATCTATTTCTGTATGTTTCACAAATCTGGCAGTCTCTTTTTTCTTTTTTTTCAGGTGTAAGAGTTATTTGTTCATGTCTCATTAGGATAAAAGAAGAAATTCTTCCAATGAACATAACGGCTACTGAGTACCAGCTGTTCCTTTGGCGACAATCATAAATCTAGCCTCTTGAAAGCAAAGTGTTTTCGTGGTGAAAAATAGCAACGAATAGAATCGACTGTGCAGTTCTATGAAGTCAGCTTTTTATTGGGTCCTCTGAATTTTTTAAATTTTATTTTTTGCTGTTTTAAATAGTTTGTCTTATAAAAATTTTATATAAAATATATCATATATAAATCTTGATATTTCTAAGTTAATTAAATTTAAACTACTTTGTCGTATTAGAATTAATTCCTTCTAAATTCTCATTAATAACGTTTAAATTTCTCAATATTACAGAAAACATTATTTCGTACATTTTAAAAATAATTTTAGAATATCAAAATACCTAGAATAAAGCGTACATCTTTCTTACAATGCACAACATAATTGTAATGAAAATGGAACCTTAAAGTAAGGTAGGTATGTGGAATTTACTCAATTTACCTACTCAATTACTCAATTTACCTACAAATTAGATGGAACTTTTTGATACTTTAAATTTTACATTACGGAAGCTAAGATATAAAGCTAGATATACATTTAACCATGAAGCAAAATTTCAACTTCCTAACTAACTTATTTTTTAAAGATCGTAAATGAAATTGATCTTTACAAAAATCTTTTTTTAAAGTTTTTTATTCCTTTTTTTTTTCATAAAATATAAGAAATTTTCAGAGGTAACAAAACACGTCGTCTCTATATAATAGCAGCTTTAAAACTGTAAGGATAATTCACAAGATTTAAAAAGTTGTCTTAAAAATATACACATTGAAGGAATGCTGAACTACATATCGATTTTTTTTAACTCATTCTAATTATGTAACGCTTAAAAATGCAAAAGAAACTGTAAATCAATCGTTTAGCTGTTACAAATATATATCTCACACAATTTTATATAATTGAAAAAATATTCTTCATCTATGTTTTGAACAAAATTCGAGTTTCTTATGCTGTCTATTACTGCCACTTATAACATTCTGTCAATATAAAGCGCTCATTTGTGACTGAGCGCAAGAACCAGCATTCTTAATTCTGGTGATTAATATCTGGTGTGCAGTTAATATACAATTATTCAAAAATCAAATACATATTAAAAGACCATTTTATAAAAGATTGAAATTAAAATTTCATACGAAACTATTGATATGTAAACACTTTAATCAAAGATATGTAATCATCATATTTTTCATCATTTTTTTATTTTTTAATCATTATATCAGCATTTTAGTATGTATTCACAAATCATAAACTAAATTTCATTTAAACGATCATTCATATTCAGTTATTAAGTTTACAAGGATCAGAAAGTACAAAAGTTGAAGTTGATACACAATCAACAACTGGTTGAATTTATTTTCTATTCATCTATATATATACCTTAACGCTTTATAATTTTTATGTTCACTTGTACATGTAAAACCACACAGACTGACTTTATAAGGATTTCTTTCAGGATTCGATAAAAATCTGCGAATTTGGCATATACTCCATACACCAAATTTCATCTATAAAACTCAAAACACTTTTGTGTAATCATAATTAATTAACGATAATTATGTGATTTTCTACATCAGGGAAAGGAAGAAAACACATCAGAACTGAAACGTGGAGGCTTGTCAAAATCTCGAATTCGATTTCTTTGATTACTACCATACATTCTCCTCAGTATTCTCCGTATTGGAGAAAGTAAAAAAGCTTCAAATGTAGCAATTCCGAAGCATATTCAAACAATAAGAGCAAGATCATTTCATCACGTAAGTCATTATTTTGGTCGGTGATCGAATAAAAACGGTCAGAAATTTCCATTTTCTCTTTTTAAGATTTTATATCCTTAGAAGAAGGACACAACATTTTTATTTTCGACAGAAATGGCACATTCTGGAAATTCGAATCTTCGTTGGAAATTAATTTATTGGTCGCATCTTTAAGTCACCACGTCTTTCTCCTCCTTATTTTCCTCATATTTTTTTCAGTTTTGTTGTATTTCTACTTCATTTTTTAACAAATAAGATCATTTTGGAACATATCAATAAAGTTTGAACCTTTATCAAGTGATAAAGAAAACAGCTGAGATGGCAAAACCATAATTCTCAAAAAGTTAAACCACACTAGTGAGATGACATTTCGACTTGGACTCATTCAGCGCGCACCAGGTCCATATAGAGGATAGAACTTCCGTATAATGGATTTCCTTGGGTGATACTTTACTACGAAGCTCAAGCGTAGCCCCCCCCCTCCCTCCTTTCTTTAATATACAACGAGGACTTTGCAAAGAATGACGAAATAGGGCGCCAAGAACTAAAGTATTCTGAAATGGACCAAACAAAATAAAATTGTTCAAGAATTAGGTAATTTGGCTTTATAGGAACTAAAATGAATAGATAAAATTTAGAGATTGGGGGGGGGGGTATAAATTCTTTATTACATGCATTTACTTCAGATACTTTAATACCGCATTGACTGAGAGATTATTCAACCTTAAATTTGATTTCAATTGAACGCTTCTCATTTCTATACTGAAGAATATTACTTTCTTATGATGTGCAGAATTTTCTATTGGTGTTTGGTAAGAAAGTTTTAGTTTAGTCATAGAAGAAGTCTGAATTTATGTTGTAGTTATTCATTCTTTTCTTGTCCTATCATGCGTTTGATTCGTTTGTTATATTCAGTTTATTTATTGTAGAGTGATTGATGTTCAAATCTATAGACAAGTTAAATTTTTGGAATATGAATTTAAGACCTTACTTAGAAGTTTCATTTTATTAAAATTTATTTATTACTATAAAAACAAATTAGGAGCATGATATTCTTCGGCACACCCAAAATTTCTACACAGGTGTAAAATTGTTGTTCTCACTTTAAATTGTGACTGGGACATGCGTTCCGTTCGTAGGAAAAAAGGTTAAAATTACAATTAGAACATATATACATATACACGGGTATGTTTTTAAATATGTCGGTATGCTTTCCGTTTTTGTATGAATGAAAATCCTTACCAATATTGAAAATAAAATATGTATTCTAGTTGAGATTTGAAATTCGTAGTTCCAGTTGTTATACAATATTTTTAATTTCTAATGAAACATCAAATATAAATTATTTCATCAATTCTAAATTATTCGATCGATTTTACTATAAAAAGAGTTTTACCATAGTGATTTTCTTGATTTTTTCTTTGCGGAATACAATGCAAATCGTCGAGAAATAAGTAAGAATTATGCCTATTTGGAGACTATTTTAAGATTAAATAATTGGCATAATTGCGTATCACAGTGATGGCTCATTGAAATTTCATTTTTCTGATTTTAACCCTTAATGTCAGCATTCCTAAGCCTTACTGACATCGTATTCTCAAGCACTGAAACCAAGATTAAATTTTTCTTCCTAAATTCGATACAGAATTGCAATTAATCCACGAAAATCTCGTATAATCTATTTTAATTTCAATCGATAAAACGATGCATTCCGGAAACGAATGATTTAATCTAATTTTCATTGGAAAAGCAAGAATCGGGATATTAGCTTGATTTTCGCGTTCGTACAGGTAAATTTCTGTCTACTATATAATGTGTTTATATTTCCAAACACTTGCAATTTTAAGGAAATTTCATCTTAAGATCTTCATGAATTATTCGTAAAATGTTTCCGATCTGTAACGGCAAAAGATTGGGGCAATAGTGTGTATGCAAAGAATATCTGAAATATCTTATCTCCTACTTCAGAGCAATTTGCATGTTTTCTAATGCATATTTTCTTAATGCATTGTAAAAAATGCACTTTTATTGTTACAATAAGGCGCTGGATTGCGAAGGTATAGATTTATTAAGTAATATTTGCAAGAATCTCTGAAAGTGGAACATTTCTCCGTTTATTTCAGAATTTCTTGAGCCATTTTGCTTAAGTTAGGTAAGCTTTTTAAAAATATTTAAATCTGCCACTGGCTCCATTTATGAATCGAAGGAAAGATTCAACGTACATGAAATCCTTATGTACAGCTCAAACTCCATCTACATCAAACTTTTCATAAAATTAAAACTGTACTATTGGCATAGATGACTATCTTCCTTTGAGAAATCCAGTCATGAGAAACTATGTGGTCACGAGAAACTACTCGGACCAGTAAACATCTTCAGCCGAACTTATAATCGCGCATTTCTGTCATTTTGAAGCTCATTCATTTAAAGAAATCCATATTTGAAAGATATTCACTTATCCATGAATTTTTAAACTATTTATTACTTTACTGAATATTCAGTTTTTAATTACAAATGGATTTTCGGTATTTAATTTTACTTTTCAAAACTTTTTGAAAAATATCTTCTATTGTCTGCTGATGAAAGTTTATTTACAGATAATTTTCAACGCTGAAGGAAATATTTCGTTGCCTGTGATTTTTATATTTCATTTGAATTTATTTTCTATTAAATCTCGTTTATTTATGCGTGGAATTTATTAAAAGGAAGAAGGATGGCAGGAAATGATTTGAAGTATTACACCAACAGTAAGCATCGCTTTATGAAAGCTATGCGAAAGCATAGCGGCGTAAAAATTTTATAGGCGTCAGAAAAGAAATAAAAAGTATTTTCAACTGACTAATTTTAGGTTTTATGAAAACTTGTATAAATATTTAACATTTCCGATTTTTTAAAATTTTTAATATATGTTATTAAGAAGCTATATATTTATATAATACAATCTCAAAGATATTTTTAACTAAAAATTACAGTATTTCAGTGAGTAAATTTTTCCAATTGAAAAAATTGATCGAATTTAAATTCTGATTTTTTTTTGTTTATTTTCCCTTGCGAGATTTTAAACATAAATATGCTAAATCAATGAATTTATTTCTAAGCTTGCAACTACAGCACTTAAATGTAACTAGACACTAATTTCCAAAATAGGATAAACGAATATTTTCATTATAAGAGCATGAAAATATTATTCAAATAAACATTTTCTTCTCCTTTTTGAAACTTAGATATTTTAATAAAATGTATTTCTATACCTAAATGTATGTAAATAGCATTTTTACATCCAATTATTACTAAAAGTTTTCTCAGACGGTTCAATTGCAAAATTACATTTTAAAATTTAAAGCATATATACAGAAATCGATAGTAAAATATTAGGCCTTCACTAAATATGTTTTAATATTTTTTTAGTACATATATGATAACATTGAAGTAAAAATAAAATTTTAAATTTTTTTTATTATCTAAGGCGTTTTACTCTTTTGCCAGTATGCCATACGTTCAGAGTTAACGAATTTTAATAGTTGTATACAAAAAAGAAACCATTTAATAGCGATTATAATTAAATATTGAAATTACTTCGAATACATTCAATAGATACCCATTTGAATAAAAATAAGAAAATATTTCCAAAATAGGTGTCATCTTATTAGATAATAAAGAAAATAAAAAAAGTTAAGTGGATAAGTACACGAGACCTCAGCATTTGTACTCGGGATTTCTTGTGTTTTCTATCAATGAAATTAAAATATTTTTCCAACAAAATTCCTTTTAAGAATCAAACTTTTATTTTTCAGCGCTGCCAGTAAATTGCCCAATAGTAAATCATCAGGAGGAATCTAAAGAACCAAATATAAGTTTTCAAGGTATTAGAAAACTTTTATAATTCAAATTCAAATAAATTACTAAAAATCGTGTATAAATTAAGTTTATTTTTTCCCTTAAAATTTATCTCTTATATAAATTTAATTTCGATTAGTTTTTCATCCATATTTCAAACCAGCCGCGTTCAGTAACTAGCTAATAAGCTGAAATTAATACTTAAATTTTTCAATTCATTATTTTATGTAACTGTTTCATAATATCTTCAGTTCAATATTTTTAAGGCTTCAAATTTTGAGTCATTTTAGTTGTAATATTAGAGGCTCCTTTAGCCGACCTATTCATTTGTATGAAGCATTTCAAAAACTTTCTGTTGGCTTCTGTAAAAATTGAATAATTCAATTTTAAAAACTTTTGCTTCAAATTAAAATTTTATAACAGCTGACATAAAATTCATCAGAGAAGTTAGTTTTGTTGCATTCACTACGTATCTCTCTTTCCATCATCTGCTATAAACATTAAATTTATGCGAAAGTGATTAAACTTTCAGTTGAAGAAATTGTTTGCTGAAACCGAACAAAAATGTTCTTTAAAACTGTGTTCAGAAAATGAAATCGTTCTATTTTATGTGCATTACGGAATATTTTTTACTATTATTCATGCAATAATTTACGCAATTATTCAATAACACTTTCTCTGATCACCGTTCACTTCAGTTTTCCTTTTAAAAGAATTTAAACGACGCGAATATTATTAGTTTATTTTGCTTCCGAAATTAAAAGTGCTTCTGAAACAATTAAGAATTTTATAATTTATTCTGTCCTTTGAGAATTTATTCTGTGAAAAATGCTTAGTCCAACTATTAAATAAAAAAATTTGAAAGAAAACTGTGATAATATGCTCTTAAATATCCATTTAGAAAAAAAATAAGTGATTAAAAGTATTGATATATTTTTTAAATATATCCATTGAAAAATAAAGCCAGTATAATAGTGTCGAACCGATTTGAAACAGTTCTGAATTCCAGTAAATAATAAAAAATGTTGCAAGTAGATACCTTTTTAAAGTTTTTATTAGATTTATAGATACTTTCAAGATATCTTATATGATATCATTAAATATCGAATTTAACTTATTTCATTTGTCTCTTGTTTTCGGTCTGTTGAGCAATTTGATATTTTCATCATTTAACCTGAACATGAAAGGAAAGGAAAAGCAGTTCCTGAAGAAGCAGCACGGCTTGAAGCAGCTTGGGGCTTGCTGGAATTTGCCAGGGCTGCAAGAATTACAGCACAGACACCATCATCAGAAGTTAGTTTAATATAAAAAGAACAGGTAAGTAAATAATCGTATTCTTTTCCATATTTATGGATGAAACAAAGCACTGTTCTAAATGCGGAACCGATAAATGTTTGTGACGTCAATTACGTACTTCCATTAGTGCTTTTAAACCTCAGAATGCGTGTACTATGTGGACTCAGTCTGTTGGACAAGCTTTAATTTGAATTGAAATGAAGATGTTTGTTTTCCATTTGCGTTGTGAGAATGAAGTCAGTTAAGTAGTCCAACTTTTAAATAAAAATATAGAAAAACTGCGATAATATGCTTCTAAATATCCAATTACTTCACTAAAAAATTAGCGATTCAAAATGATCTTTAATGCATTCATTGAAAAATAAACCCAGTATATAATTCTAGAACAAAATTGAAACAGTTCAGAATTCCAGGAAATAATGAAAGGTGTTGAGTTATATCGAAAGATATCTTTAAAACTTTATTAAATTTACAAACTTTCAAGACATCTTATAACATTAAATATTAGATTTGACATAATTTCATTTGTCTATTCATCTGTCTGTAGAGTAATTCAATTGAATTTTCATTTAGCCAGAACATAAGAGAAAACAAACAAGAATTGCGGAATAAGTTGTCTGGGGGTGACTAGAATTTGCAAGGGCTACAAGAATTACACCACCATCGCCATCAGAAGTTAGTTTACCATAGAAAACTGGTAAGTAAATCACAGTTGTATTCTTTTTGATATTTATCGATAAAATAAAGCCCTGTTCTAAACGGGGAACCTGTAAATGTTCGAAGCGTCAATTACTTCCTTCAAATATTTTTACCTCCGAACGTGTGGACTGTTTGTGCGATTTTGTATCTGATGGACTAGGTTCAGTTTGAAGCGAGTTGGAGGCGTTTGCTTTCCAAGAATGGAGTCGCTTTAGAGTGTACATCCAAGTGGAGGTTAGTGCATCGTTAGCAGCCCGAAATAAGCTGGATGCTATTTTTAGGTTGAATAATTTTCGCAATTGCGTATCGCAGTGATCGCTCATTGAAATTCCTTTTTTGGATTCTAACACTTTATCTTGGTATTTTTAAGCTATACGGACATCGTATTCTCAAGAACTGAAACCGAGATTAAATACTTCTGCTCAATTCAATACGGAATTGCAATTATTCCATGAACAACTCGAGTAAACTGCTTTAATTTCAATCGATAGAACAACTCGGGTAATCTGATTTTATTTCAATCAAAAAGACAATTCATTCACAAAGCAAATGATTTAATACAATTTTACTTATTTAAAAAGCAAGAATTAAAATGCTAACTTGATTTTTCGCGTTTGCAGTGGTTGAATTTCATTCTACTATAGAATGGTGTTCTTTACGATTCTAAGCACATGCTGTTTTAAGTAAATTATACCTTAAGATCTTCACGAATTGAATCGTTAATTGTTTGTAATATGTAACGACAAAAGTTTGGGTAAATAGTGCATATTCTAAATATATCTTCACTATCTTTAAATCGTTTCCTAATTCAGAACAATTTGCCTGTTTTCTAATGCATATTTTCTCGATGTATTTTGAAGTAAATGAATTTAAAACCTAGAGGCCAAAACAAAATCCTAAAATATTGATACGCTTCAGACGATGGGAAAATGAGATTGTCTTGAAATGTCACTTTTACAGGATCCATTTTCTAACATTTCTAAAATCGAATGACGTGATTCCAAACTTAAGCATTTACGCCTGCGCTTCATGCGGTTGCAATATTTTGCTTTGACATCCATAGTTTTGCGATTTTTTTATTCTTTAATATATTAACAAAGCTATGGCTTTGAGGAAAAAAAAATTTTCACTTGTGCATCTCAATGAAGTTATCTTTAGCTCGTAAACATTCTAGCTCGGAAATATTTCCCATAAGACCTTGAACAAAGAAATGCTTAATATAATACTGGTATCTTAAATTTATGTTGATTCTGTGTAAAATGAAAGGGGATAGTGAATTATTAAATATTTTAAATACTTCCATTTATTAAGTAAATTGCTTTAAATCATAAACATTTTAAAATGAAATACTATTTATATTTATCTTTTTATCTAATGAAATGCTATTTATAAAGTATACTTTATTCGTAACTCTTTAATGGATTTTTAGACAGTCGAAAATTTAATCGACTGTTTCGAATGGTAGACTACATCTGTTTCATCAACTTCTTGAATTCAAATTCTGTTGAATAAGATTCAGTCGTAAATGAAGTGAAATCAATTTTATTTAATATTTCATTTACCGCTTTTCTGATGCAATAGGAGTCGAAATCAAAGCTTTGTATTTATTAAGTAAACTCAGCAAGAATTTCTATGGAAAAAGTGCAACATTTCTCCCTTTATTTCCTCATTTCTTAAGCGTTATACCTAAAGTTTAAGCATTTATCTAAATTTTTTATAAACCTACTATTTTCCCCATTTATGACTAGGAGGAACAACCAACGTAGATGAAGTTATTGCACATGCCTCAGAATCCATTCAGGTCAAACTTTTCATCAAATTCAAGGCTCTATTCTCAGCATAGATTGTTATCCTCGTATGATAGATCCAGTTATCTAGAAACTGTGCTTGAACCGTTCAATGAAAATGTTCGGACCAGAAAACATTGTTTAGTTCTTCTGCATAATTTATCTTGAGCATTTCTGTCGGGATTTAAAATCTAGAGACAAACACTAGAGCAGGCACACAAAAGCAATTCATTTTTGCACCGAGCATAGAAAACAGAACGGCTGGCTTAAATGGTAGTGGGACAGGTCCATACGGACATTCCCGTTCGGGTTATAAACGTCCAATAAATCATGCGTAGCTCTTTGAAAAAAGAGGTAGGGAATGATTTGTCAACAGAAAACGTTTTTAGCCAACTTAGACTAGAGTATTTGGTGTTAAAATACATTGGTATTTTTACTAAATTTTGATGCTTAAACAAAAGGAAAAAGTTTGTTTCATTTTGCTACTGCTGACTCTGTACAAATCAGGCCATGTAACTTATGCCAATCAAACTTAGCAAATATATACTTTGGAGGGTAGAAAAGTGATTTTCGGAGCGATTTTCAAAATTCTTTTTAATGATGCCAAATTATTTAACCGTATGTTTCTTTATGCATTTAATAAATTTTTGAAATAATTTGCAACAATATATTTCAATGCTGAAAGGAAACTGAAAACCAATCGCACGAAAATTTCATCTTGTCTTTTGTTTTGTGGTTACGAATACATCTTTTTATTATTGTTGTAACCAGAATAAGATTAGGTATATTTTCCATGATGAGTAGATTTCAATATTAGGTATGCTTGTAACAATCTTTTTGATATTTTTTGCATTTACGAATGAGATTTAACTTTAGGATGAAGCAATGTTGGACATTTTCAATGCCTGCATTTTAAAATATTGCTAATTTTACCTGTGATATAATTGAAAAAATATTATGTGCATAAAATATAGATAGAAAATTGTGCATGTGCAAAGCACAATAAAATAAAAAAAAATGTAAGGCTATTTCTCAAGCATATATTATGTAAATTAAAAGTTGCTGATATACCATGTTTCATGAACTTTCAACATTTAATAAAAGATTATTCTATATTAAAAGAAATGCATTAAACCATAAATACTCTTGACATATAATTTGTACTACATGTCCTGCAAATTGGGTTTGTTTTTGCTTTACTAATTTTGTATGTCTTATCTTCAAATTGTATTTTTTTTCTCATTTGGGTAAAGTGGGAAGCATTTCTTTATATAAATATTTAATAGTATATGAATTTCCTAATAAAATAATGCTAAAAAATGGTAGGAATATTGTTATACCTTAAATATTTCGAACATTCCTTGTGAAAGGCTACTTTGATAGTAATTTTAAAATTTGAATGTGATCTAATTTAAATTACTTTTGTGGATTTTATAATTAACGTTTTGTTGTATATTCCTTCAAATTTAATACAATCAGCAAAATTTTAGTTTACTTTGAGAAAAAAATCCCAGCAATTACAAAAGTATTATAATGAATTTTTTTACATAACAATATATTAATAGAAAATTATCCATTTCATTTTAATAACAAGATTACAAATTCCTATTACAAAAATAGACTGAAGATTTAATCAAGGTTTTATGTATTCTAAAAGTAAATTGCAGAAATAAAAGGGAATTTAATTATGAGAAAATACCTCTTTATAAACTTTAATGTTTCAGTAAGAGTTTCTCCTGCAATGAAATAACAGAAGTCTGACTTTATTTCTTTTAATAAAGAAACGAATGTTCTAAATTCATCTGCTCTTGAAATTTCGTATTGATCTCTACTCGACTTCTGCAAACTATGGGCTCATTGTGAGATAACCAGACTTTTTTTCTATCAAAATGTCTGCAACATGTATGTTGTTTTCACGAGAAAAAAATTGCTTAAGAATGGCCGAATCGATGGGCACATCCAGGCGTGCCCTTAAAGCCATTTCTAATATAATTAAATCCTGCAGAGATTTGAATCTACAATACGGGATCTGTAATATCAATGGTCCCAAGAGATTTAAATAATTCGAATCAAGGGGAAGAAGGGCAGTATTATTAAATAAGTAACCTTGGAAATTGCCAGGAAAACCCTCAGCTCTTGAAAATTTTTTAAAGTTTTGGAAAGTTTAGTTTTAAACTTCATTTAATGACAGAGCACATGGAATCGAATTTATTCAAGTCGAAATCAAGTATTCATTAAATCAGCTTCGAAACTTTATTCTAGTAATATTCCTAATTACAATTTAAAAGTTATTCGTGATAATTTTATAATTCTAAAAAAAATGGAGCTTTTCAGAGAAAAAAAAATGTTCCTTTTTACAATATTATTTAGAACGTATTAAAATAAGTTGCCTTTTGTTCTTTAATATTATGCTTAAAGTTAATTTTATAGTTTAACTGTGCATTTTTTATACATGAAATATTGAAATTGACTTTTTAGAAAGGGACTTCTAACTGCAGTTTTTCAAAATTATCTACTTAAAACTGCTGAATAAGAATTAAAATCGATAAAAATTTGGAGGGAAAAAACGGACTTCGAGATTTGCATTACCTTAGGGCCCATGGAGGGTTTAAAACGGTTCTGAATTCTTCTGAAATTAGAAATAATTACATTGTTAGAAATATGGAGTAAAGGCATAATTAATCAGTAAAAATTGACACTAGAAGCGTAAATATATTGTTGAAAAGTGTAGATTTCGATTATGGTTTAATAAACAGCGCATCTAGAAGAAAATTAATTTTGAATTCATCCAGCATCTCCTACAGATTTTAGCAAATGCAAATGGTCAATTAGAAAAATGATGTTTGTTTTAGTTGGCTTTCTTTTTATACACTGTGTACTTGCAATATTTCGCATATAAAATGAAAAGTTTATATAATGAACAAATAATTTATCTTTATCCATGTACAGATTTTTAAAAAGTGCAATGACATTGAAATTAAATCTACGATGATAAACAGAGGAGTTTCAATTTATAATGATGCTTCTACTCTGGAAACATTTTTTTAAATGATATAATATGGAAACTTTACATCCGTAGTTGGAAGCGTTTTTTACTTCTTACGGCACTTCAAGAACTGCTTTTGCAAGTATCCCCCCCTCCCCCTTAGAAATAGTTCCAATACTACTAACCTCATTTAATTGTACTTAAGAAAAGATATTTTTGAGTGCCTATATGTAACTAACATATTTCAGAGTCCGAACTTATTGAATTAAATAAACGGATCAAAAAGAAATAAAGCAAAAACTGATTGAACCAAAACCTTTCATTTAATGAAGATCATTATATTTACAGTAAAATAATGCATTTACTGTCTAAAATATAAAATGGATGATTTTTGTATTCGAAGTGGATGCAGCATTTATATGCTAAGAAATTTCATTCGTCCTTAAATTTTATCATTATTTTTGAATAAATTCATTGAAAATCAATTCATCTTTCATAAACAACAAAAGGGGAAGTATTCAGATTGCATTAAAACGCATGAAATTGTATTAAAGTACATGTTAAGTATTTAAAATTGTGTTAAACATCATGTTAACTCTGGCCAAATCAGACACTTTTAGATAACGTTTAAAATGTTATAACCTCTTCCAGAACAGATTCTTATCAGTAATGCAATCGCCTTATAAACGAGATCCTTTATTGACAGTTTTATGACGCGTACGGAAGTGGATCCGCACGGGAAAAGTCATACAACTGGCATAGATAAGGATCAATAATTATAATTCTAATTTAAATATAATAAAAAACGTGTTCAGTACTACATACTCATTCAGTATTGAAACTTTGTAACAAAACGGATTTCATAACGAATCTTGGAAAATATTTTGTTCGACGAATGAATGAAATTCAAAATACTGCAGAAGGAAATTATCTTCAAGCTAATACAGAGATATTTTGGTCTTAAATATCCGGTTATATTCCAAAAGGGTCTAAATTGATCAAAACTGTGTAAATTTCATCCCGTCGGAAAATAAACCCAAATAACATGTTTGTAACATTAATAAAAACGAATTCCATAACAATGATGAAAATCTTTTAAGACGACATCAATGAAACAATATTTTTAAATTGTTAGGCGATGGTAAAAATGTTATCATATTAAATAATCAACTGAAATTTTAGTCGATTAGATTTCAAGAAACTATCCCAAGTGCACAAATCAAACACACCAAGTACTGTAAATGTGCATTAAATTGTCTGAGTTTCCATTATCCTCCTTATATTCAAGATGCAATTTTTATGCAGTGTGGATGGAAATAATACATTTATTTGGAAATTGATAAAGGTTTTTTTTTTGGGGGGGGAAGAATTTCCATTAGATTCTTCAGAAATTGAAACAATATGCACAGTAAAGTATAGGACCATAATTTGACTGACATCAGGACTATATTTTAATGTTTTGGAATCGCCTAATCACTAGTTTAATCTGCGCTGAATCGTATATTTAAGTCTCTTATTACTTTTAAGATCTCGAATGATGGATACCAATGAAGTCTAAATTGGTTTCTATATTTTCTAGCAAATTGCATAATTACGAAATCGTGAAGATTTTCTGATCCATCATTAATAAACATTCTTCGGCCATCTACTATCCTGGGTGGACGAGGCAAATGGAATTCTAAAAAAAAGTTTGGGGAGCATAAAACCAGCAAGGATTGAAAGGAGGTACATTTTGTAGCTTTTAAAGTAAGTTTGTTATAATTTTGTTTTGAATATTCCTGTAGGCAATGAAATTTGAAATCGAATATGGTTAATTATCCATATCTGTGTTTTTAACTTGCCTATCTAATTGCTTATTAAATATGTAGCTTTTTATTCAATGGGCTTTCTCTCTGTCAAGAGAATTTTTGTAATGCATTTTCTTAAATGGTTTCACTGCAATTTTCATATCGCATAAATATTCTATTTGTAAGAATGAAATTTTCAACTTTTCGCTGACTTTTCTATATACCTTAAATTTCTCCTTAATATAGTTTTGGAAGATAAGAACGCCATCTTTCAAAGACAAGTCATTGCGACTATACATCTGGAGACGTAGAGCTACTCAACCTGACTATAGTTTCAAATAAATAAGTGACGAGTTCTGACCTTACTTTATAATTATTTTTTTTAATTTGTCCTTGTGATTAGTCTATTTCTACGATTAATTTTATGACTAACTTCCATAAATTTACGAATAATGATGAATTAGTTAATTATTAAATACAATTATTTCATGAAATAAAAAGAAATGCACTTATGTAAAACATCGGTCTATATTTAATAAAACAAATAATTTCTAAATAAACTTTAAATTATAGAATTAGTTTTAAGAAGAAACGGATTCAAAAAGACTTGCATGAATAATTTGAGACAAACTATTTACTATAAGAAGTCATGATTATTTATAAAAAACTAAAAGCAATGTATTTATGACCTATGTATAGTTCAGGCGGTTGCATCATCACGAGTGTCTAATTTTGTAATTTTGGACTGCATTATTAAATATTGTCCAGTTATATAAAAACCAATTTTTAATCTTAATAGTGGGGATGGATATTCATAAAATAATAAGAACAGTTTTTAAAAGCAGAAGAGATTAGATACGTTTAAAGACAAGGAATTTTTTATTGTAAAGCAGAACGATTGAACTACTTTCACAATTAGAAACGACGAGAAACATTTAACGACTTTATTTCAGTTTCAAAACTATTAATGTATCATTGAAATAAGGGAATACGAGAAATAAATTTTATTCATGACAACAAAATCAAAACCTTGGACATTGTTTAGTTAATTATTTTAATTGCAAAATGAAAGAGTTTCAATATTATTTCTGATTATAAATGAAAAATAATCAGAAAGAAATCGGATCCAATACGTTTGAGTCTAAATCCTACACTTACTTGCATAAGAAAACAAACACAATTGAATAAATAATCCTAAAATTTCTAACGCCTAGCTTACCTAATCTTGCCGATTATCAAAAAACGCATTACGAAAGAAGCCCGAGTCCATGTTGTTAATAAGACATTTACACTGTTGAACGTAATATACAAAACAAAAGCAAACTATATGTATCAAAATGCGACTAAATTTCTTAATTGATTAAAAATCGACTTTTTTACTTAACTTGATGCCATTATGATTTCAGATCTTTTTATCAGATTATGAAAAGATCTGAAGAAATTTTTTAAACTATTCAACACATCATATAAGAATCTGGTAATTATTTTTTTGTTTGTGAAATTGATAAAGCATAAACACTTACATTACTAGTTTCAACTTCGTTCAGTTGTACATTCCATTTCAGAATCTAAAACACAAATCACTTAAATTATATGAATGTTTAAAAAACTTCCTTTTTATTGCTTTTTTTCATAAATTCATATTTATAAAGAACTAAAAATTTACAAAAGGCGAATAAAAAACTGAAAATATATCAAAATATTTAAGGTAAACAATAAGAAATATTACTGGATAATAAGAAAATACAATTTTAAAACATGGTTATGGCAACCAGTAAGAAATATTTTTGGATAATTATAAAATAATAAAATATTAAAGCATAATGGTTATCTGCTTTGAAACACCAATCATAAGTAGACACCATACTTCGTATTGCCGTATAGAACAATAATCCCGACTCGGATGTTACAAGCTCTTTCACATCATTGCCATTAAAAAAATTGAATTACTTTAGAGAAAAGAATTTAAAAAATTGTATTAAAATTTTAGAGACTGAAGTCCATGTTATGAGATTTAAGACAACAAACTTCTCTGCCAAGCCAAAACGTACCTATTTTCTTATGGTCTATATGAACATTTCATTCTGGGCTTCGAAAAATACTTGAAGTCGGTATTTTTACCGATCACGTGTTTCGTTTTTCAATTCTAAGGAATGTTAAGTCATTTTTTTATGATACATAGAATCAAAGATTTTTTCTATTTTAAATAATGCAAAATCTGTTTTTGGGAGAAAATAGTTTTGGAAGATAAGAACCCTATCTTTCAAAGCCAAGTCATTGAGACTACACATCTGGCAACGGGTACCTGCTCAACCTGTTTGCATGTCGAAATAAATGAGACATAAAGACGAATTTTAGGCTTTACATCATTATTATTATTATTTTTTATTTTGTCGTTGAGATTTGCCCATTCATAACGACCAATTTTATGACTACATTTTATGGAAGAATGAATAATGTTGAAAAATTAATGCATAATTATTATTGAATCAATACAATTATTTCTCTTATTTTATAAAATTAAAAAAATACAATTATGTAAAACATTGGTCTAAATTTATTAATTATTAAACGGATTTCTAAGTAAAATTTACTTTTTTGCCAATCTTAAAATTAATTTTCAAAAGAAAGATTAAAAAATGTTTTGACGGCTTATTTACATAAATTACAAATATATTTATCATATGAAAAAAATCATTTCGAAAAGCAATAATGTGATGAAAGATTATGGGCAACTAATAAGTCAAATTGAATCAAAATAAGTATATAGTAAATGTTATCAAAAATCTAAATATATATATTAAAGTTAAAAAGGTAGTAAAAAATTGCTTCGGCAGAAATGGAAAATTTTTTGAGGTTATTAGAACCAGAATTAATATTCCGTAATTAAAAAATTCGAACCCTTTCTAGGGCCGAGGGAAGTATGTTTCCCACCAATTTTATCAATCTTTGTACGAAATTATGTAGTTTGGCATAAGTTGTGACAAATTTTTTTTAGTAAAACAAAAACTAAGATACTTCAGTTCTTTATCTTACACAAAATGATGTGTCTTGATTTGTTACTTAATTATCAATTAACCAAATTAATTCATCAAATTAAATTTATCTAATAAGCTAAATGAATCCCTTTTCTTATTCTAATTTCAAGTCTAAAAATATTTAAACATAATACGACTAGAAAAAATTGGCCCTTTAAAAAGTTAAGGTAAGTTGGATCTAAAAATAAAAAAAATTAATTTTCATTTCTCTTAAGTCTAAATATCGCTTTTAAAGTTTTAATAATCAACATCCACATAATAAAAATTGCATAAAGGAAAATTAAAGAAATAGATACTAAATATAACTACAAATTATTTTAACAATTTTAATTTTAAAAGATTAGCCGACAATAATAAAGGCTAGTAATTTATTTTAAATCTAAATTTAATACATTCAACAGTAATAAAATCATCGAAAATGCGCAAGTTCTAAAACATAAAAACATTCATAAACAACTAAAATCACAATAGTTGCACATGTATGATTAACAAAAAAACATTCAGACAAAAAAGAATATTTCAATTTTTATGCTCTCATGGAATTAGAATTCAAAGATAATATTTAAAGATTTCATTAATATAAAAATTCTAACAGTCTTAAAAGATATTTGATGCATTAAAAATCTTTTATTCATTTTGCTATATTAGCAATAACTTTACGACATTTATGTAGATCAGACGGATGCATCATGATTGTCCAATTTTAGAAATTTGGACTGCAGTTTTAAATATTTTCCAGTTAAAAAATGAAATTTTATCATTAATAATGAGGATGGAAATATTTATGATAAAATGTTAAGAATATAAAAAGGCAATAGAGATGAGATCTGTTAAAAGAGGTAATTATTGAAAAGCAGAATGATATAAATATCCTCAGAATTAGAAACGTTTCACGACTTTATTTCAATCACAAAAATATATGTGACATTTAAATAAGTTGTTGCATACAAAAAATAATTTGTTATCCATAACAACAAAAGTAATAATGGAAAATGTTTTGTTAAGTACTATAATTTCAGAATAAAAGACTTCCAAAATTATCATTACTTATAAATGTTGGAAAAGTAATCTGAAAAAAAAAATCGAATTCAAATGTGTTTTTAGTTACAACATTTTCCTACGTGACAGTCTAACATCCTGCACTTAATTGCATAAGAAAAACAAACACAATTGAATTAATAATCCTAAAGATTCTAACGCCTAGCATATTTAATCATAATGATTATTTAAAAAAACGCATTCCGAAAGAAGCGTAATTTACTGTCATAATAAGACGGTACTTCAGACTATTCAACTAGATACACAAAATAATAACAAATTATTACATATATCGAAGTGTGACTAAATTTAATTTTGCAGTTAATTAACAAAAAATAGGCATTTTACTCTAAGCAAGAAAGGAAATATTTTGTACTTACCAGATTAAAAACACTGAATTGGAAGAAACTGAGAAAAGATCGCGTAGCAACTGCAACTGTTAGTCTGAAATAAGCTGTGAAGATGCCAGTTCAGCACTTTTATCTGACCACCAGACCAATAAGACAAATACAAACTTCTAGCAAATGGAAAGAGGTTTTTCAGTTTAGAGGGAAGGGGTCATTCTAATCTAATTTGAATCAATTCTAATCAGTTTTAAATGAATTTGCTATGTTTTTTTGTGCATCTGCATAATTTTTGGAAGTTGATTTCAAATTTTTCCACCCTTAATGGACTAAACACGTTTTTCATTTATCTTCCACATAGATTCCATTAACTGTCTTTAACTGTTACAAGTAGCAGAAATGCTAAATACTTCGTTAATATTTCTAATTACAAAATATTTTCTAAAATATTCAAGCATGCAATTTCAATGGTTCGAAGGATAGAGGTCTAGTTGTTAGCGCAAATGCAAGTGCCTCGTTGCAAGAAGGGTTTAAATGTAGAGACCTAATTTCATTAAAGATCTTTCGTGCTTGCGGGCTTGGTGCATTTTAAATCCGATATCAAGGGGCAAATATTCTTCCATTGTTGGGCTGCGAAAGATTAGAACAGAAGTATCCATAAATCCATTGGAGCTGAAATCCATTTTAATGTGGTTTTGACAGAGCGAAAGATGCCAATAATGCTGAAGTAACAGTTGCAAAACTCAAAAAGGAGGGAAATATTTTACAAAGCAGATAAAGACTTGTTAAATCATCTACTTTACTTGATTGCTTAGATTACCTAGTTCGCGAGGGGGACACAAATTAAGAGGTATATTAAAAATGATTTTAAGATATATTTTATATTAATTTATACCAAAGGATGTGATAATTTAAATTTAATGTTTATTAACAAAGTGTTTTTCCACATTTCCTTAGTTTGGAGTTGTAAAAGCATTCTCCAAGCAAAAGAGATCACAATTAGAAAATATTTTATGTCAAATTATAGAAGTGACAGATTAGAGACAAATGAAATGATGTCTCACGGTTCCAATTTTAACATTCTAAGCTCGGAAGAGTAAACCGATGCATAATTATTCACCCAATACAAGGGATTGTTTATTGTTTCGAAAAATAAATATACATAATAGTTTTAAGTTGAATGAACTAAAAAATTAACCTGCATATTTTTAATATTCTGTAGGCGTTTTTCACAATCAAAAGGGAAAATTAAATAAAACGCCAAATAATGCAGCGTCTTGAATGTTAATAGAAATGCACTATCCGAGTGCAAAGGATTAAAAGATTGCCGTATTTCATTGATGAATATCGAAACTAATACGCATATATTTGTCGATTTCGTGCCTGTTTTCATCCGGGATGTCAAACAATGCTTGGGCTGATGAATTCATATCTACAGCAGTAATTAGATGTTTAAGATAATAGTATTGTCTGGATTTCTTTTGTAGTTTTCTCAATTTTATTCAATCAGCAAATAATTTACAAGTTGCGAAACATTTGGTTATGGACATAGAACTTCAACTACGAGTCTACATGACATCTTTATATTTAATTATTTTTTTTCTGATCTTATAAAATTAACGGTGCCTGTTTGTTGCATTCAAAGTTTGCGTTTACCATGTTGAACTATAGAACTGAACTGTTTTAAACCACGAAGATCAGGAAAGATAAATTCCCTTACACGAGTATGAATTTTCGCAAAACCATTGTCAAATCCGTTGGACGTACTGAAAACTAATTGCTCCTAATATTTTAGTTGAATGATAAATTTAATAATCGATATTTCAAGACTGATCTATTTATATGAGGATCCTTACCTACACTGACGATTCCATCTATATCCCAGTTCTCCCATGTCTGCGATTTTCATACGATTTTCGATTGTCCTATATATACTACCAACCAATTTCGATGACACTTCGTGAGAATCTGCATCTTCAGCCAATAATTTTACTTATGTGCATTTTAATATAAACTTCTCATGGCCCTTCGAAGACAGCAATTGAGCAGTAAATTCTCAAAAAGTAATAAATGGATGTTATCGTTTTTCCCGATTGAAATCAATGAACTACTTCACTGAATTAGATCTAAATTTTTCTATTTGCAGTTATCGAGGATAAAATATCATAATACGAAAATTATTCAAGAAAAATGTAGTTCAGATAATGCTCGAAATTAAATAATTTGAATCATGCACGGCATACTCGGTAGAAATTTGAATTGCTTTTAAAATCGTATAGAAATCTGAATAATTTTGTTTCAATTTTTCGAGGCTTTGTACCCTCTACATTATATGGTTGAAACGTCTCATATAGATTTATTATATTTTTACTTTTTAAAATTTCCAAACCATGGTTTAAAGCGAGAAACAGTAGGATTTTTATATCATAACGCCGTGTGATAAAAGTTACTGTTCTCTCAAAATAATAGTACGCAACAAAAAAAGAATTGAAGCTTCATTACAGCTGCATAAAGAGGGGCCTATAGACAACACACAACATAATATAGTAAGCGATTCGAATCGGCCAAGCCCGCACATCAAACAGGTATGCGGTATTGTCAGCATGCAATTACCTTTAGGCATACATGATAAATTACTAAAATAATTAGTTTCTGTCCTACAAAACGATAATGATCACAGTTATGTCCCTTCAAACTATGAGCATTGAATATGCAAATATCATCCAATTTCACTGTCAAGTTATATTAGATAAAAATTCCATTAAACATATTTAATATAAACTAAATCAGTCAATGAACCACAAAAGAAAATCTCACCTTTATAGAAACTAAACTTTTTGATAACGGGGCAAATCGTATTGAAATGCAATAGCTTTTTGATATTTCATTAACAATTTTAAAATACCGTCTAACACAAGAATTAAAAATTCTTTACCATAAAAACACCATCTATAGACATTTTAAAACATTCTATATTTTTAAATTGACCCGAGATATTTAAAAATTGGCTCGATTATGTTTGTCATTCAAATCAACTCCTCGACAATTAATGAGGCATGCTTCCCATTCACATTTCAAAATTTATCATCAAAAGTTTAAATCTGCATATAAATAAAGGTCGACACTCATTTAAAGGAATGGCATCTATACGCTAAAATATCCTTTCCGCTTGTATTTGAACAAAAATATAAAAATTTCAAAAATGAAATGGCTCATCTAATTAAAAGCTCAAATAAATTCATCATTGACAGTTAACTTACATTTAGATTTAAATACTAAACACTCTAAAATGAACGAATATAAAATAAATCTGATAAGTCACATGAGATCAAAACAATTAATAACCAGAAGAAAAATTAATATTTTGTCAATGATAAAATCAAAATTATATACATTATAAGAAATTAATCTCCTTCAAAACGACGAAAAAAAATTGGATTGATATTAAATTTAAACAAACTTTTTAAACTCATTCAACCAACAAAATTCCTAAATACCTACACCACCTTCAAATAGTAAAGTATTTATACTCAAAGAATTGAGTGCCTACCATCGTTACATCTCATCCGTTCACTTCAATTCATCCGAAGGAAAAGTACTTATTCTTAAACGACTTTATTTCGTTTCGGTCATCTCAGAACGCTTTAGTTCTAGGAGCACCATTTGGACAATTTGTGCAAACCTTTGTTGTTGTTGTTTCTAATGGCACTTGCCATGGACAAGCTCGCTGACAAGGTCAACGATTTTAAGCCGAGGGTGCATCTCTGGTTTTTAGTAGCGACAACTAGGAACAAGACTACGTCTTAGCTACTTATGCATCACATTCGCTTGTATAGTCCCTTTTTACAGGGGTATACTTTCACGCATCTCACAGATAGAACAGATCAAAAGCAACCATGCTCGAACCGGGACTCGGATCCAGGACGCCCATATCACGGGAATGACGCGCTACTCCTATGTCAGCAAACCTTTGACTATAGTGATCGAAAAATATCCTTCATTTTATTCGAATCCATTTTTGTGTTAAAGACATGTCTATTCAGCTCGCTCTTCTTGCTGAAGAAGAGCACTCGGGAATCCATTATACTAAAGCTCCCTCCCACGTATAGATCTGCTGCAATCTCACTTGATCGAGATCGAAATATCATCTCACTGGGGGTGGGGTGTTAGATATTGGTGAGGAAAACTTTTTAGATCTCTTAAAAATAGCCTCGTTGTTAAAACCGAATAGGACAGAAATGCAACATACCTAAATAAGATGTGAACATTTAAGGAAGGGGCAAGCTTCGTGTCAAAGAGGTTGGCAAGAAATTCAACTTCCAAGGAAGATCCGAAATTTAAGAACGTGCTATTTTAATCGAAAAAAAAATTGTTTCTCCTATTGACGATTGGACATCTTGCGACGGCGAAGGAGCAAAATTTCGTATATTTGATCGAACCACTGGCCAAATTGATGACGCCCCTGAGGAAATGACCTTCGTGTACTTTCATATAGACATGGTAGAAAAATTAAATAAAAGTGAATATTGAAGTTCCTATTTTTAATTTTTTGAATATACTCCGTAAATAATAAATTTGAAACATTTTTTTTTCGGAAAACGAAAAATTTAGACAGAAAGTGCTGTAATTGTCAAAAAATTAAATTCAAGGTTTTGTCAAATCAAGATATTTCTGATTTCCCTGATTCAGAAAATTACATATATAGCTTGTCTCTATCTGACACTCTATTAAATTTATTATACAAATTATTAACTCTAAACTTATGAAATTTGGTGCATGGAATTTTCACCAAATTTGTAAATCTCTATCGATCAGTGAATGAAATTCATTCAGAAGGATACAGTTTATCTGAATTAATGAATGAAAATGAACACATTAATTCAATGTGTAAAGATCTAAATATAAATATCAGTCACAGTGTGTTATAATGCAAATGATAGATTTTAAGAAATTCCGAATAAATTCATCAAGTGGCTGACTGTCTATCAGTCTGTATTTTCTCATGCTTGTAAACATAATAAGTCAAGCACGAAAAAGGTTCAAAATGAATGAAATCTGGTGTGCTCTCTGTGATACCTACTATAGTTCAATGTCAGATTTTAGGTCAGTCTTTTGAAAAAAGATCTTTTCAAAAATCATATTCGATTTTCCCTTACTGAATGTAATTACCACAGCCTGGGAAGAATTACCTTCAAATAATCAATGATCGCAAGATAGATTCAGTGAAAACGTTAAAAAGGTAGAAATTTTCCATACAAAAGGTCATTCTTTCGTAACCATAATTCACGGTTCCATAGAAGTCATTCGCAGTTTTACCCGAGGCCCACAATCTTATACATCTTGAAAAACAAGTTTGTTAGAGAATATAGGAAAATAGTTTGGGGAAGCAATCCTTTTTTTTCACTTCTGTATTATTTTTTGGGGGGGAGGGATTTATTTAAGAAATTGCACATTAAATTTTTCTGTAAAATAAGTTGGGAAAATTCTGAAACGTGACTTTAGTTTTTTAAAAAATCTCTCAAAGCCCGATCTCAGCTTTCCCCCAATTAAAAATGGCTAGCTTGGAAAGGTCAGTCTTACTCAAACTACGTGTATTTAAGTAATGGAACTCACAAGAGTGTATTCAAACTCGTATTAAATTGCAACTATGTGGATAATATATACAGTTAGTCAATAAAATCTGCGTACATCAAGAAAAAGTAATATAAAATTCAAATTTAAGGTGAGAAAAGGGTAATTTCTTGAAGTTTTATTTTTTAAATATTTAGTTTTAATAAGGGACTGAAATTATTTAACTGTAATATTTTCATATCTAATAATTTATGCACACTAATTTTTAAAAGATAATTAGCCAGAAATCAAAGCCAATAAATTTTGCGTACAACGCAAAGGAGGTGGGGTATTTCTTATCTAACTTTTAAACTTCAAACTTGAGAATGCAAAGAAGGTTACATTTTCAAGGTCATTGACTTCCGAAGCAAATTTCACGTTGATTGGAAGTTATTTCTATTTTCTTTGACGAAAATGACAACCAATAAAGAAATTCCTTTAGTTACGAGACAACTAATTATAAAAGTGAGAGATGATGGTGAAAGCCTTCGTGATATTGGTAAAACCATTGGAAAACCATTTTCTAGTGTATAAAGAGTTATTCAAAACTATCTTTACACTGGTAGTCTTGCTGTAAAACCAAGATGTGGGAGACCGAAGAAGCTAACGCAGAGAGAAGAAAGAAAAATTCTTTTACGAATTAAACAATCCTAAACTTTCTGCTTCAAGCATTGCAAAAGACATCTTTTTAACTAGCAACAAGGAAATTTCTCCTGAAACTGTTCAAAAGTGCTGCGAAAGGCAGATTATCATGGACGCAAATCTAGGTCTAAACCATACATTTCCGAGACAAATAGAAAGAATAGAATTGCTTTTGCCAAAAAATATTTAAACTCATCGCAGGACTTTTGGAAAAATGTAATTTGGTCAGACGAAAGTAAATTTACAATATTTAAAGTTAATAGCCACCCTATTGTATGGAGAAAACCAGGAACAGAACTGAATCTGAGAAGTTTAAATCCAACTGTCAAACATGGACCAGGCGGTGTGATGGTATGGAGGTGTATGTCGTCGAAAGGTGTTGGAAATTTGCACATTATTGATAAAGTCATGGATAAGTATCTTTATCTGGATATTCTGAAGAAAAATCTACGAGAAAGTGCCTGAAATTTAAACCTTTCTAATACCTTTATTTTCCAACAAGACAACGACCCGAAACATACAGATAAAATTGTGAAGGAATATCTCCTCTATCACTCTCCAACTCTCCAAGACAGTTGCGTACTCCTCCACAGTCACCAGACCTCAATCCAATCGAACATTTGTGGGCAAAATTGGAAAAAAGAATTCGAAAACACAATATTACGTCGAGAAATGAGCTAATTAGTAAATTGCAGGAAGAATGGGCGAAATTTACCTCGGATGACACTGAAAAACTAGTTAAGTCAATGCCCAGACGTCTGCAAGCTGTTTTGAAGAATAAAGGATATGCTACAAAGTATTGAAGTAATGTAAAAAACTTATATTTTGTTGTTTTTTTTAAAGTGTACGCAGACGTTATTGGGGGGAATTTCTGAGTTTTTTTGACAAAATATATTTTTGTAAAAATGTAAAAAGTATTACACTTATATTATTTACTTTTTATTTAAGCTTACAATTGTAGCTAATAGAAGAAAAAAATGCAATGATTAAAATACATTTTTCTATGCTTCAAGAGTTTTTTTTAATTTAAAATTTAGTCTGTACGCAGATTTTTGTGACTAACTGTATATTTAAAAAAATAATAACATTTCAGTTATTTTCTTTTTATCACCTCATTTCAAACAAAATGCAACAGAAGGGCATCAGACCATCTGTTGGCATGTTCTTACAACGATGATTGTTAATTGCTACTCATTGAATCCAAATTTTTCTTGAATTTTCAATGGACAAATTGGAAATTTTTATAACTTATGCATGCGAAAGGTTAAAAAAATTCCTTACGACAAACATAATAAAATGCGTAGGAGGAAAAGTATTGTTTAATGGCTGTTGCATTGTTCTTTTACTGATAAATACCGTTTTATCTTTCTGTTCTTCGCAATTTCCATTTTTCGGAACAATAATATTATTTGACAGAACTGTATATCGGTCAATGTCAACTGTATATCGGTCAAATCCCACAAAAAGGATTTTTGAACATTTCTTTAAAATTAAAAAAAAATTTGTGTGTTCTAAATAAATAAACTTGTTATAGTATCAAAAACTATATAGTCCCAAAATGCAAAGTTCCGAGAGAGGCAGGAAAAAGATTTTTTATTTTTAAGCAATCAAGACAAGTTTTTATTTTCGCAATTAGACAGAAGACTGGAAAAAAATCTGTTTGAAATAAAATAACATTCGATTTGAAAATATATTTCTTATGGTAGAGAATAACGATGAATGCATTAAAAAAATCTGTTCAAATGTGTGATTTTTTGTAAAATATAGGGATATTTGACAGGAAGAAGATGTTTAATTTATTTATTTCTAGTTAAAAGAAAAAAGCTGTGATACACGCGATACAATCCCAGGACAGAGTATAGTTCAAAGTTTCATTTTTTGCTTTCAAAACGAATTCAATTTGTTTTAAGGCCAGCATCGATTGATAAATGCAACTCATTTGAAATAAATGGATGTATATTCTTACTATACGTAAAATAAGTGGTCCTTATTTATTGAACTCATTTTTGTAATAATTTGAACTTGTAGATCTGGAGGAGTAGCAGATATTGGGGTGCATACTCGCTTATCTGTTTCTGTTCCAATAGACATAGATACATTGGCTAAGATTACGCTCGAAAATGTCTGAGATACGGTTATCATTTTCATTTGATGTGAGCAGACAACCAGTACATCCCCCTTTTGGTACACAATCGTGTTCTAAGAATTCTATGTACCAACTTTGAATGTTCCCATTACAAATCAGCTTTTGTGTTGAACTTGACACAAAATGCGAATAGCGATGCAGGTATTCACTCTTTGCACGCAGCAGAATACAAAAAGAGTTTTCCTGAGTCATCAACGTTTTGTCGTAAAATAACAACAGACTATACAGTAACCCAATAATAATAACCGGGTTTGAGCGTACAGGCAACAGATAAACCCGATAACACTTTTACTGAAATTATCCAATAAAAAATGAAACTTGAATTTTTTTTCTATCTATACTGATGTATCATGTGTCCATATCCATTGATGTTCATTTGAAATTGATTTTTTAAAATTGGCTTCTACTTTTTGAGTAACCATACACATTAAGATCATTTTAAGGATGTTTTATACGCAGTAGTATAATCTCTCTGTATATATTATTTTCAGATATGGTAACCCATCTTCTCACAGAAAGAACATCGACACTCAGTTTTCCTCTTCCCTTCAAAGAATCATTCAGTGCAAAAGGCCATGTTGGATTTCGCTGGAAATGGAGGAAATCAGAATGGGTTGGATAACCAGTTTAATCCATGGAACTCCAATTTTAACCCATTTTTCGCATTAATATTCGTTTCTGAAATATCTCCGATCTATCGTAAAGAGGTTTGAATCACAACTCCCTCCTTCAACTGATCCTCTGAAGTTTTCCACATGTTTTAATCAATGCAAATATTTATGTCTTAGGAGATGTAAATTAAAGAAAATAGCTTTGCTCTAAAGAAAGCTGCTTCATTTTTTCTTGTTTTCAATTTACTATAACACGTCTAATTGCTCATTTTGTTCCGCTTTATATATATATATATATATATATATATATTAATCGCAATTTCTTCAGGAAACCAACTGCAGATTTCTTTACAGTAGAATTGAAAATTCCAGGACTCAAAGAAGTGTTTTTTTACAACATTTTTATTTGTCTTCAACAAAAACTATAGTGATTTACCGTAAGAAGAAGTAATTTTGGATGAAGGAATGTTTCTCAATTTATCAAGTTTCTTCTTTTTGTTCTAAGGCATATAAATATCAAAATATCTTTTTCTTGTCATTAGTTGTATAAATTACAATATGCGCAAACTATTTCCAATGCAGTTCCCATTTATATGAAAAAAATGTGTGCCCTATATATATAATTTCCTTTATATGAAAAACCCGTGTAGAGATTTCATATAAAGGTAAGAATAGGTCCAAATGCAAAGAAGCAAAAATATCTATGAAAGCAAGTAATTTTAAGGATGTAATTAATATTTTAAACTATTGGGAATTAAATGCCATAAACAATCATTGCACATTATAGGATAATTTATATTTCGTAAAAGACTTAATTTATCATCTACAAGATTTATTAAAATTTTTTGATAGAATTTGTCAACGAACTACTTAATTATTTATAATTAATAGCAATACAATATTACAATTTTTTGTATCGTCTCTATTTTTTCCATTTATGTCCTTTTGCATATAAAATTAATCATCATCCAGGTTATTTAACTCGTTAAAAGTCCATTTATTCCAAAACATTGTGTATTAAAATTGAGATTGGCTTGAGGAAATTGAATTATTTAGCTTATTAGATATTTCATTTGATTGATTATTGAATTTTGTTAAATAATAATTAAGTTATGAATCAAGACCCACTATTTTGAATTAGAAAGGGAACAGAAGCATCTAAGTTTCTGTCTAACTGAAAAATTTGTCAGAACTTATGCCAATCTACGCTGGTGTGCAAAACTTAAGTAACAGGTATGTTTTTTGCCATAACTTCACGAGAAATCATCTGAGAGATATGAAATTCAGAAATGAGATACAGCATTTTGTTCTGAAAGAATGACGAAAGCATAGTTGCGCAGAAATGAATACAATGCATACAGTATGGAATCAAACAAAAAAAGGCTTTATTGAACTCATAGTATCGTTACACATGATTGTCTGTCCAAGAGTAAGAACAGCAAGCAGATGTTCCTTAGTATGGGATATGCCTAAAACTTATATAGTGCACAAATAAAATTGAATGTAGAAAATGTACAGTAAAATGAAGTTGGTAAAACTTACGTTTGTTAAAAAATGTAATTACATCATAATCTAGTCCTTTCTGATCAAATATTTTCAAATTCAAGAAATTGCTTGCTTTTTCACATGTCCGCCGAGTTTTTTTTAAATATAAAAGCAATAGGAATTTTAAACCGGAATCACTCTTTGTACGACTGGGCATCCGTACTCTTAGTTTTTATTGAAAACCTATTTTTTCAATGCTGTAAAAGAAAAAAAAGTATCATCTGTATATCATCTGTCGATCTGTACATCAACGTAATGACCTAAACCACTATAAAAAAGGATATTCTCACTAAGAATTTAGTAGAAACGCTGTATTCAAGCCAAGATTTATATTTCGTAGCTATAATTCACCAATATGAAAGAATGGCGAACGCTGTAATGGTGAACAGCAGACGGTTTTCCATTTCGTTTTTACCCATTGTCCACAATATTCTACGAAAAAAGAGAATAAGAACTTTATTGGGACAGCACGCGAGAAAATTTCGAAAACATTTCCCAGTTTTTTTTTTTTTTTTTTTTTTTGTTTTTTTTTATCATGCAGCAATATAATTAGTGAACAAAACTTGCTTTCTCGCAGGAAAAAAATCGGTCATTTGCAATCAGAACATTTAAATAATCTATAAGCATAGCCAGAATAACAGGCATCTAGAATAGAATATAGAAACAGTCATTATCAGAAATTATTAAATATAGGTGAAATCCAAGACATAGCATTATATTTTTTCCTACTCATGTCATTTCAAAAAAATTATATAAACGCATTAACGCTTTATGTCGTTAGTTTCTTATGAGTTTGATGCCAGTCATACCTTTCTTGACTCTCGATCTCTATGGAGAGATAATTTTCGAAATTTTAAATCATTCATTTTCTTCTATATAAAATCATTAAAATCTATTTCTGTATTAAATTAAATGTTATTTATTAGCTTGTTTGTTTGAATTTTATATAATTCCATGCATCGTTACATATTTGAACGATTTTAGATAGGGATATTTCAGAGCAAAAAGATTGATGAACTATATTATTAAAATATTACGACACCACAAAAAAAGGGGGGATTTAGAATGAAGTTAAGCTTTTCTATCATATCATCGAAACATATAATTGCTCAAAAATTACTTTTATACTGTATTTAAATTTTAAAAAATTATCTTTTAAGTAACAAATATCTTTTTTTCTATATGACTATTTCTCAAATATTTTTTATATCTTAATTTCAATCAATGTAAAAGCTTAAAACTTAACTATATTTAATAGAGAATTTATTTAATTTACATTATTTTAGTATTTATATTTAAAAAGTATAAAGTAAAAATTTATGAAAAAAAGGTTACTTTTATTTTAGTATATTCTTCAGTTCTGAAACCATAAAAATTATTTTATCCGAATGATTAATTTATGTATCAGGTAGATTTTATAATTTAATTATTTCAACAAATAGAGAATATCTATTAAATAAGAATGTAGCAGTTGCATTACTCTTATCTTCTCTTTTGGATACTAGATGGCGATGTCTGATTAGGCCATCCCATATGTCATCCCATAATGCATTGCGATTGTAATGAGAATGAGATGTGACGCTGAACTTTGAAGCGCGCGCGTGAATGTCTTGTCTTTCTGTTTGTAATTGTTTAGCGTGTGAATGTGATTATTAAAGAAATGTTTCCAACAACATTCGTCCTGTTGCTTCCTGCACAGATCATAATAATCTACATACCACCACAAGAATAAATTTCAACGAATGGATTTATAATAATTATTAAATGCTATTGAACAGTTTTAAAAATGGTTTTTAAAAATGAATATTTAATTTTAGTAAGCAAAATATGTACAGAATTTTAAATGCAACAATCGTGTAGCGAAGCTAGGGAACAAATTGAAAAATTTCCGTATAATACGTTACAAGCATTTAAAAAAAAATGCCTTTTTTGAGATGAAATAAATAATACAACCGTAAAGTTCTCTATAGAATTGAGAAAGAATTATTAACTTAAAATATCCGTTATGAACTTTTTACTTAAGATCGCTGAGGGAACAGCATGCCGGCATTCTTTATAACAAAAATTATTCAAAAAAAATCAAAATTTTGAATTATTACTTCCGATTAATTAAAATACAAATTATGGTACATTCGACTAAAAAAATCGAAATGCATATTATTTCAAATGGAAAACTTCAAATTACCCATGTTCCTTATTCGTTTACTATTTATATTTTTGCTCTTCTACAAGCTCAGTTTCATCTCTTTATAAAGAGACGTTTAAGAGTAGTTTTCTTTTTAAACTCACATATACAAATAGTGATTCGATTTCGAATTTGACATTTTCATTATTAAAGTTACTATGTTCATTCATGATAAGTGGGGAATCGAGATCCGCCGCATGAACATTGTATTATATTTTAGATCTCTATTATCATCACTTAAAATGAAAAAGGTCACTGCAGCGTGCATTTACATTATTACGAAAGAAAACTTCGGGTAGTGTTTCCACTGCCATATCCTCATCTTACCCTGGTAAAAACCTCACTCTCAGAAACTGCAAAGGAAAAATCTCCGAATCACTTCGACCTTAATTTTGAACGTCAGCCCTTAGAAAAAGCACTCCTAGAGAAAACCGCGCACACGTTTCAGAAGGCTAAGGAAATTGTTAGGGCATCATTCCTTAATCAAATATATCGGCTCCATGTTCAGAATACATCGTCTTCGATGAATCCGAATGCAAAGGATAAACAGACTGTGATCTTTCCTTGATGGATATCTAAACTGATATATTTGTCGATTTCTAGCTTGTTTGCATCCGGGATGCAAAACACTTCTTGGGGTGATGAATTCATTTCCTCAGCAGTAAGAGTTGTAAAACATTTGATTATGGACATGAAGATTCAACTACGAGTCTACATGCATCTTTATATTTAATTTTTGTAGATGTTTTCCCTGATCATAATAAATTGACGGTGCGTTTTTGTTGCATTCAAACTTTACGTTTCTCGTGTCGAACTATAAAACTGAATTGTTTAAAACCACGAGGATCAGGAAGTCGTCTACTTGAGTATAAGTTTTCGCAAAACCGTTGTCATAAATTCGGTGGAAGTACTGAAAATTATTTGCTCTAAATATTTTAGCTGAATGATTAATTTATCAATCGATATTTCAAGATTGATCTATTCATATGGGGATCCTTACCCACGTTTATGATTCCATCTATATCCCAGCTCTTCCAGTTTTCCCAAGTCTGGGATTTTCATATGAAAATCAAGCTCGATTATCATCGACATCATATTGGTAGTACGCCAACTAATTTTGATTACAATTTTTGTGATAATCTGTAACTGCAGCTGTTAATTTTATTCATGTGCTATGTGCATTTTAATAAACTGCTCATGGCACTTCGAATTCAGCAAATGAGCGATCAATTCCTCCAAAAATAAAGGAATTTTATCGCTTTTCCAATCGAAATGAAGTTTGGCTGAATTGGATCTAAGTCTTCTCTATTTGCAGTTATCGAGGATAGCAATACGAAAATTATTTAAGAATTAAAAAGATAGTTCAGATAATACTTCTAATTAAGAAAAAGCAGAAATAAGCTTCTGCTATATTAAGTTTAATAGACAAGATTTTGTACTTGCTTAATAGTCATGCGCAGTATATTCAAATAGCATAAAATTTCACTACCAAGTTATATTTTATATAAATTCCACTAAACATAATTGATCGACTACAGCAGAGAAAAACTCACCCTGAAAAAAACTAAATTGTATTATAATTGGGGCAAATCGTATTGAAATGTAATGACTTATTTGATATTTCCGTAAACAGTTTTAAAATATCCTCTAATACTGGAATTAAAGATTTCAATTTTGAAAAAGCATTTTTTAACACTTATAGACAATTCAGTCCATTAAAGATTTTTAAATTCATCCATGATATTTAAAATGTTACTCGAATGTACTTCCCATTCAGATTAAATATTCGATTACTGATGACACATACGTCCCTCTCACATTTTAAAATCTGTAATCAAAAATTTACACCTGCATACAAGTTAACGTAGAAACTAATTTAAATGAATGGCTTCTATACGCCCAAGTATTCTAGTTACCTATCTGTTTGCCTAAAAGTATAAATAAATTTCCAAAATAAAATAGCGCAACAAATAAAAACTCAAATAAATTCATCATTGAAGCGTTAACTTATATCTAAATTTGAATACCAAACGTTAGGAAATGAACAAATATTATTCAATAAATCCGATATATCACATAAAAACATGGCAAGTAATACCCAGAAGAGAAATTCATATTTATAATCGATAAAATTAAAGCTGTCTTACCAAACACAAATAGAAAATCCCATACATCATAAGAAATTAACCTCCTTCAAAACGACGATAAAAATTGCATTGAAATTAATTTTAAACTATTTTTTAAATTGATTCAACCAACCAAATACCTAAATATCTAAGCCACCTTCACATAATTAAGTATTTATACTCAACAAATTGTGTACTTACCATCATTAAATTTCATTCATTCATTTCAAATTCTCCCAAGGAAAAGCATCTTAATCTTTATTTTATTACGCTCATTTAAGAAAACTTTAATTCTAGACGCACCATTTCGGCAACCTGTTGAAAGCTTTGCTTATAGCGATCCACAAATCTCCTTCGTTTTATTCGAATTCGTTTTTGGGTATTACAGAAGTGTATGCGTGAGAGAGGGGGGGGGACGGATTCGGCTTTGGCTTCGTGATAAAGGAGAGTGCTCGGGAAGCCATTATGCAGAAACTTCATCCTGTGTATGGATCTGATGACCTTGCACACTAACTTGGTGAAGGTCGAAATATCATTTCATTGATATGGTGTTAAACAATTGAAGAAAAATTTTACTGTCTCATTTATTTTGTCAGTTGACCATGGCTCATAACTTTACCGATCTCCTTTGAAATAGCTTTCGTTGTAATAAAAAAAAAAAAAAAGTCACAGGAAAGCCAGAAGGAAAGAGTTGCTTAATGTCAAAGACGTTGGCTAGAAATCCAATAATTTCCCATGAAGATCCGGAGTTCTAGAGCATGCTATTTTCATAGAAAGCCAAATTCACTTCTTTTGGTGATTATAAATCTTGCGATGGAAAAGTGGGAAAATGTCGGATTTTTCATTTGACGACTGGACAAATTTATGACGACCGTGAGAAAATAAGTCGTACTTTTAAATAAATATGCTACATTAATTTTTTAAAAGTGAGCATTTAAAGTCTTTTACGTAATTGTTTGAATATATTTCGGAAATAACACATCTGAAACTTTTTTCTTTCTGGAAGACAAGGAATTATATCTGTCCTTCTGACCATGAACATAATTACACAAAAGTACTTTTCTCTTGATGGATGAGATTTTATATATGAAATTTATATCATATTTGTAAATTGGTATCCAACTTTTTGATATTCATTCAGAAGTACTGTTCGTTTCAGTATTCTAAGACTATTACTTTTTAACGATTCTTTTTCACTAAGGGGCGAGACGCGGAAGAATACGCACATCTCGGGATTTCTATGTCATTCTTTGGCCTTGATTTCTGCTCTATTAGAAACAATTTTGTAATTTTTTTTAACGTTATCTGAGTATCATTACGTCTCTGACTGTATTTGGATTTTGCTAGATTTGAGAAGAATTAAAAGTCGGTTGGATAACCAATTCAATGTCATGCCAATTCTAACTCAATTTTCGCACTGACGATCATTTTTGGAATACACATCGATCTATCGTAATGAGGATGGATTTTGAACACTCTCCTTCAACCGATTCCCTGATGTGTTCCAGATGTTTTAATGAATGTAAATATTTATGTCATCTAAAATTTAAAATAAACAAAATAGTATTGTTCTAAAGGAAGCTACTTCCTTTAAGGAAGCTAAAGGAAGCTACTTTTAATTTTTGTATTTACAATTTAATATAACACTTCTAATTTCACATTTTATTTCATTTCATATAAATATTTATATACACGAAATTGTGTTTATTTAACACTCTGGATCAATAAATTTCTTATTCATTTAAAGCAAGTATTTAATTTTTGGAAATAACTCAAAAATTTTTGTTTTAGATATCTGAAAAGAATTTCAAAGAAAAAGATCAAGATATTTTAAAAGTTTATTGCAACAGTTTGCAAAAGAAATCAACTGGAGAATCATTTACAGTAAAATTGAAGACGCCACGACTCAAAGAAAGTGTAATTTCTTGTAATTTCTCCATCCTTCTCCTTTATCTTTGACGAAAATTATGGGATGGACAACATAAAGAAGACATTTCAGAAGAAGGATTATTTCTTAATATATGAAATTTCTTCTCTTTAATCTAGTGCCCGTGAATTCAAAATAAGTTTTTCTTGCCCTTATTTGTGAATGAATGTATACAAAGAATGTCCTCTGGAACTGTCATAAAGGTGAAACCAGAGTGGAGGACTTCATGTTAAAGTTAGAACTGGTACAAATGCAAAAATAGCTATAATGGTAAATGATTTTAAGGATGCAATTAATATTTTAAATTGTTGGGAAGAAAAAGTAGTAAATAATGATTACACATTAAATAATAATTCAGATCTTTAAGCAAATCTTGTAAAGGATAAATAAAAAATGATAGTATTTGTAAATAAATTACTTCATTGTTTATAATTAATTACAATGCAATAGTTATATTCAAATGACATTCTTTTTTTCTTATTTAAAAAAATGAAAGAATTTGAAAATGAATTACTTCATCGTTTATAATTAATTACAATGCAATATTTTTATTCAAATGACATTCTTATTTTCTTATTTAAAAAAAATGATAGAATTTGTAAATGAATTACTACCTCGCTTATAATTAATCACAATTCAATATTTTTATTCAATTGGCATTCTTATTTTCCCATCACTGTCTTTCCATTTATATCATTTACTTATAAATTTACCAATCATTCCGGTAATTTTACTTTTAAAAATCTCTTTTTTTGGTCATGGTATATTAAAATATTTTTAGATTGAAATTAGCTGAAGGAAACTGAGTTATTTAGCTTATGTTATGAAGAACTGAGTTATTTAGATTAATTTAAATCGATTAATTATTTAATTTCTTTATTTAATAATTAAACAGCATATCAAAACTCACCAATTTATATGTGATATGGAAGTGAAGCATCTAAGTTTCAGTCGTATTGATAAATTTGTCAGAATATTTGCTATCCTATATGACTACATTTAAAAAAGGGTGAATTATTTGCAGGATGCCTATTTCCCATGGCCCTACAAATGGTTAAAATTTCCTGATCCTATTATAAATCAGGCAAAATTAAGATTACTACTAATTTGCGAAAAACAAGATAAACATTTCCCTTATTATTCTAAACAAATGTTTTTAAATCGAAGCAATAGAGATTATAATGTTTTTTTAATACTTAGGGATATTCGTATAAAATTATTCATGAAGAATATGTGACTCGATTTTAAATCACGAATTGTTTTTAAAAATTAAAAATAACTTAATTTAGAGATGAAACTAGCACAGAAAATTTTGATCTCGAAAGATTCTTCAGTTTATCACTGTGAAAATATTTTTGAAAGAATAATTTCTATTATAAAATATTCTTAGTTACAATCATAATGATTAAGAACATTTGCAAAGTTAAAACTGATAAGCACAAGGACTCAAAAATTGTGAAAAAGTGTTAATAAGAGCACCATATGTTTTAAAATTAAGACCTAACTCAAAAAATTAAGTAGATAATACACGTAACTTAAGTTTTATATAAAGCAATTTATTGAAATTAATATTAACCAAAATCGAATTATTTCACTTTCTGAAATACTGTATAGAATAATTTTTTCTCCTTGAATATATTAAGATTTTTTTAAATTAATTTTTGTATTTCCTTTTTTTTGCATTTTGTAATGAAATGCGCTTTCTGAAACAAAAGATGGATTGTATTTTCTTGATATGTTAAAATTTTGCCTCGAGATTTTTATAAGTATCAAATACCAATAACTGTAATTTATATTTTAGAATTAACAGATAATTTCTCTCTCTCTTTGTGTTTATATATATATAGCGAATAAAGCAACCATTAAAACAATGTTGCATTTTTAACTTCATGTCTAAAAGTAAGCATTTTATAAATAATATTACAGTTTAAGAGCAAAAAATACTGTTTTATTTGAAATACGACATTAAATACAAAGCAGCAATTATTTGACATATTTTGAATATAAGTCTTGACAAGTCTTCTGGATTGCCGTGATTACATCTGCAAAGAATGAATCAAAAATAAATTATGATTTGGCAACAATTTTTTTTTTCAAATTCAACAACAAATGATGACAAAAAAATGTTATTTTTAAATTTAAAACTTTGACAAAGAAAACATTTATATGCACACGTAATAAAAAGTCATATTGATCTCCCAAATCAAACAATTATGGCATTCTTGTTTTTTATAACATTTTAATGAGGTTCCTTAATGCATTATTGGATATTTGCAATGCTGCATGTTTACCTTTATTCTGAAAACCTTTTCCAATCTTGACAAAAAAAAAAAAAAAAAAAAAAAAAAAAAAAAAAAAAAAA
>JAPMOR010063365.1:40015-88818 GCA_026543865.1 Argiope aurantia | reverse complement strand
TACATTTCATGCATGAATAATTTTGAAATAATAATAATTCTCTACGGAATTCAGATTGCTTAAAATTTAAAGTTCAAATAGGTTTATTTTATCGATTTCTTTTATTTTTATTAATAAACTAATCCTGAACTTTCTAGCTATCAACGGATAGAAGAAAAAAAATTATTGCTTTTAAAAAAAATTCTTTAAAGGGATAAATTTATTTAAAAAATTAACTATTAAAACTTTAATAATATCATGAAAGTTGCAGATTGTAATTTTAATGCACAAGTCATGCATTATAATTATAGCAATAAATTTCATAAATGTCATGGTTACCAGACAGGAAAATTTCAAGGAAATTCTTGTGGGTTGATACAAATAATAACAAAGAAAGCATGCTAAATCCTCGAAATAATGATCACATATTAACTTTCGTAAAACTCCCGGAATATGAAAATGAACAAATTTCCATAATTTTTGTTTCAAAGTAATGTCAAAACGGATGAAAGCCAATTATGAATCTAGAAATTATTTTTAATGCAACAAAAATACAAAAATTTATGTTTGAAAAAAAATGAAACAAATTCAGGTATTAATGAATATTTAGAAAATATAAAATTACTTGTCATCTAAATGTTTTCTCAAGAAATTTAAGATTATTTTACAGTCTGAAAGAAATATTGTCGTTTTTGTTATTAATTATAAAATTCTCTTATTTGATGACAGAAAACTGTTGAATATTCAAAAAAGAAACTACAATTATATTTAAGATTAATCTCAAATAACGATGCTACCAGATCGTTTTTGCTTTTAAATTAATCATATGTATTCGCATTTCCGTCATGCTTATAAAAAATCGAAAGCACATTCAAATTATTTTCAATCCAAACAGCAACCATATTTAAAATAATTCGAAAATATATTCAAAATAACCTTTCCGTTGCAATGAATAAACGTCGGCGAATCACAAGACCAGGACAGCCACTCATGTTCAAGATGGCAAATATGGAATCGAAAGATATAGCCGCTTGTATACTACAGACGCCTACTCAAACGCCTGAATCAATTTTTCAGAGACAACAATATAATAATTTCCTAACAATTTGGATTTCGGAAAGATCTGTCGACGAATCACCAACTAATTCGTGTTACAGAATTGATGCACGACAGCATTGTGAAATTCCAAACCATAGATGCACTTTTTCTGGACGTAGCGAAATTTGGCACGAAGGACTCTTATTCAAGTGCATGCGACTTGGATTTTCGGCACAATTTGTCAAAATTTTAAGCTCGTACCTATCTTCTCGTAACTTTAGGGTACGAGTAAACGATGTAATTTCATCCCCCCAGACCAATCCTGAGCGGTTGCACAGAAGTTTACTTTCTCCAACTCTTTTTAACATTTACGTTAACGATCTACCGAGAGTTAGGAATCGTCACTTAGCAATATTTGCAGACGATACCGCCATTCTAACCCAAAATAGGGATCCATACATAATCATTACACAACTACAACAGTACATGACCCTTTTACAGTGCCGGCTCATCGGCTGGAAAATAAAAGTCAACTCAAGTAAATGCACGTGTCTCCTGTTTACTAAAAAATTGGTAATGCCTTATCTAGTCCCAATCAAAATTTTCGACCAACCCATCCCCTTTGTAAATGAGTATAAATACTTAGGGTTAGTTTTAGACGCAAAATTAAGTTTTAACAGTCATATTAAAGCTTCCCTCGCCAAATCTATAATTATGAGTAAAAAACTCAACAGCTTAATTTCCAGTAAGCTATCGATTAGGCTCAAGCTTCTGTTCTACAAAGCTATTTTAAGACCAACTTTAATGTACGGCTCCCAAATTTGGGGGACGACTTCTGCCACTAACATTAGGAGGTTGCAAGTTTTTCAAAATCGGAGCCTGATGAAGATTGCAAACGCTCCCTGGTACATCAGGAGAAAAAGATTACGTAACGACCTCAAAACTGAACAAGTTTCGGAATTTATTAGAAGAACATCGATTAATTTATTTGACAAACTACCCCAGATTCGTAAAAAGTTATTAAGATTACCAGCGTACGATCATGCTGTATCCAACTCGCGGAAGAGACCGAGACCTGCGATTGGTAATGTTTATATCAATTTTCCCTCAGTTAAGAAACTGAGAACTAATGAACTCTGTTACCAATCTGGTGGATAAAATTATTCAAAATTATACCTGTTTCGGCCTTAAATAGCTACGATGTGAAATTTCTGGAACTAACTATCAAAACTAACTAAGCAAAATAATTAGAACAGTCCCAATAGTTAGAAAGGCACGTGCAACGTAACTCCATTATAATTCTCTATATTTACCCAATAAATAATCTAAATATTATTTTTAATTAATTAATTGTATCAAAAAAATCATTTACGAAATTACATGACGTTAGAGCTTTATTGATCTCGTCTAAACTGTTTTAATTAATTTTAACTTTCCCTAAACTTACAAATTAACGTATCTATTCCAAATTATGATGTTGAGGTGCACGTTACCACTTTGTCACATTGCGCAACACCGAAACATCACGACGCTGCCGTTTGTATTTCATGTATGGAAGAGAATCGAGCAATATCATTGGTTCGCTCCTCTAGTGACGTCATGCTTGCTATCGCTCAGATTTTCGGCAGAACTAGGATTGGAATTCGTTTTATAACTATATTGCATGAACTGAATGAAATCAACTTAATCTTTTGCAATGTATGTTTTATATCTTAGTTACGCATACATTGTTGTTTTCTGTCTCTATTTCTCAACAAATTTTCCTGTTACTTAAATAAGAAAGTATTTTACTGTGTCGCAAATTTATAAAATGTTCTCTTAATATAAATGTGTATGTATCTGTGTCCCCACATTTTCTCCTAAACGCCTTGGCTGATTTCAACCTAACTTTGCATACTAATTCTTTATGACAAGAAAAACAATACCATTATTTTTTTTAAATACAAATATTATTTCATTAATTAGTAATTCACTGAAAATTCGGCGCTTTTTAGAAACAACTTCGGAGAGAATTATATCTTATAAAAAAATTTTTAACATTTTAAAATTCGAATTTTAAATTTTCAGTAACATTAAATTCATTTCCATGCAATTTAGCAAAATCAAATCATTTTTGAGTATCGTAAATTTTGAAATTTAACGCAGACGATTTTAAAATGCGTGATAATAAAACTTATCTATTCTGCTACTATTTTTTGAATTTTCTATTTATCTTTGGAAATTTTATTCAATTAAAGTAATTAATAGTTTCTAAAAAGCTGAAAGGACAAAAATGTTATATTCTTTATCAATCACGTGGTGCGAAGTAATAAAAGGATTGTTTGCATTACAATCAATTTATACAAAATTAGATTTTACATTAAAAATATTATGTATAAATGTATTCCAAGAAACAGAAGTTGATCAGCTAATAATTTATAAGTCTAATTCATAAAAATAAAAATTGCTTAGTTAGTAGTAAGTTGTTTATAACGTTCGATAGATTTAAGACATATCCTATCATGAATTTTTCTGATATTTAGCTGATTTTTTATACTAGTCAAAAATAACCAACTCTTGCTTTCTATTTATCACTTGTTTAATGCTGTGTTTTTTGCTCTACTGACGCATAAATTTTCTGCTCCATTTACCGATAGTCTAAGATCTTGGATTATTACAGTGTTTCCAATTTAATCCTGCACAATATATTTTCTTTTATTGTTAGTTCTTAATGTCTCATAGGTTTACAAATATATCGGAATATAAATAGTGCTATTAGATTTTTGCTATTAGATTTGGAAGCAATTTAAAAGTCAAATTTAGAAACCTTAATTGAATTTACCACAAAGCATTCATTTGTCCAGTAAAAAAAAATCCAAACCTTTACTACAGTTTAAATTTTTTTTTAATTCAAAAAATGTTAATAATATAAATATGAGTTGGTACATAATGTTATGGAAAAAATAAATTAACTTATCCCCTCCTTTGCTATTTTTAATAGACTGAATCATTAAATATTCAGAGTATTTAAACTATCAAAAAGCATTTCAACTAATTAAAGTAAGTAAACAGGCTATAAAACATCAATATCTAAAAAAAAAGAGCAAGATGATTTGACAAAATTTGAACAGAATTGAAAAATATGTTATAAACTATCTATAAGGGTGTGTCAAAATCCCAGGGTTTATTTTACTATAATTATGCTGCATTTTAAATGACTATTAATATAAAATTATACAACTCAAGCTTGGAACAAAAAAGCTCTTCATAAATTAATGCGTCGTTCTAAGCACCAAGGAATAAATTAAGTATGATTAATCTATACCTATAAATAAAGCTCAATGTGTGTGTATGTGTGTTGGCGCTCTACAGGCCAGGTCATTTGACCTACAGCTACCAAATTTGGCACATATATAAGAGGTCGGGAATGTGCACCTGGGATCCCTTTCTTTGAATTTTTAATTAGAATTTTAATTATTAATTAAAAACTAACTTTCCCACCAAAAAAAAATCTTCCATTTCCCTCACCGCCAAATGAGTAAGGCTTCAGTCTTCCTTTTTTTCCCCCAGCAGTTATGAGGTTAGGGTTAACATTTTTCGGCCGATTATTTCAAACAATTCTGTTTATTTTCTTAAAGTTTTATGCATTTAAAATTAAACATTGTTAATTAATCGATCTTTTAGATTCATTCTGAAGTACTTTTGAATTAAAATAACACAGAATAAAGGATATTAAAAATTTCTAATCTGCATAGCGTTACCCCAACTGGCGTAGGAAAATTCACGCATTTGCGTTACCGTAACTGGCGTTGAAAATTTACGCATGCGCATTGTGTTCTGATTGTTGACAATATTATCAACGGATGATTCTTGATTTAAATTTTGGTTAGTTAGTGTGCTTTTGTAATTAAATTATATTTATGTTAGTTATATATTTTTTGTATATGCTTATATTTTTAAGTACATCGTTTTTTAAACCTGTTTTCGACCGATTATTTTAAACGATTCATTTTATTTTCTTAGTGTTTGATGCATTTAAAATTAAACATTGTTAATTAATCGATCTGTTCATGATGAATCTGAGAAAATTTTGTTGAGAAATTCTTGAGATATTACATAAATTAAGAAAGATATTCTTTAGTGCCCATAAAGTTTAAACGCTCAGTGACTCTGTTATCAGTAATCATATTATAAAAAATGCTTTGTTTCAGTAAAAAATATTATTATATTAATTTCAGATTAATTCTTTCCATTTTAATTTAAAGCATAAATTGTACGGGAGCTAACAGAAAATTAGAGAAATACATATTACTTTATGACTGAAGGCTTTTATAATATTATGAGTGAATTATATGACTATCAAAATTTGAAGTTTTAAAATATTTTGATGAAGAATCTATTAAAGTAGGAATTTCGTAAAATATTTAATTATTAAAATTTAAACGAACATTAAGATTGGCGAACCGGCTGGTCGCCAAAGGCGGCTAGTTGAACAATAAAATGACTGAATTTGTACAAAAGTTCTTCCGATATTAAAATTACTATAGAATTATTACATAAAAGAAAATTCGTTAATATCAAGAATAAAAAAAAATTAGATTCTGGAATATTTGATCCAAAAAATGTACCAGGCCTGTAAAAATCATAAATTTTCCAATTAAAAAAAATCTTTTGATTTGTATAGAAATAATACTTTATTTTTACTGAAATATTTATGACCAACCTTTTTCTTTGAAAAATGCTTCGTTTATCCATAATGAACAAGTACAAATTTAACACTAGAACAAAATTGACATTTTCAGACATAACAACCAATATTACAAAATTAAACAAATGATGCATGGAAATAGCTTATTTAAATATAAGCTGAATGAAGCAAAAATATAGCATTTATATTTAAAATTGCAGTTGCAATTAGTGAAAACTATATTAAAGAAGAAAATTATAATATTTGTACCCAGCACATAGATTTACGAGAATAATAACATTATATGCAAAGAAAACAATTGTTTACATTTTCTATAATACAAATTTAGAAAACGCTATAGTGTAACTATTTAAAAAGACAATTTATGTCTTGTAATTTTATAGCAATAATAACTTTAATATAGTCAATTTAATATTTTTGAAAGCTAAAATATTCATACTTTTAAGCACCAATATAAACAACGGTATAACATTTAATAAAATTTCCATCAAGAAAATATTTATTGAAAATATAAACATCTAATTTTGTAACAAATAACAAGAAGCAACCCTTTCAAATACATGTAAAATATTAAGTTTATCAGAAAAATACAAAATATGAGAATATATATAAAAAAGCTTTTTATCCCTTAATAAATTCTAGAAATATTTCCAGCAACTTAAATACTAACTCAATATACTTTTTTTCCCCATTGCAGATATTACTATGTGCAGAAACAAGAAAAACATTTTTCTTATAAGAAATATTTACATTAATACACAAATATTGTGATAAATTTAAGCTTTTTCATTGTAAAATATACATATAAAAAATAGAATATATCAATCAAAGCTTTATCAAGAAAAAATTTTAAGCAAATTTTTAACATTAGGTTGATATTTCTTATTTTCTGTGAGGTTATGCTTCCTTTTTGAGGGAACTTGAAGTCCTTTAGATGGGCGAACACATGTTAGTTATTTGCTGCTGCTTGTCATTCCAACAGCTCTTCGGACAATGGATGATCAGCCGTAACTTCAGAGCACTCTTGTTGTATAAATATTATTTATTCTAACACCACAGTGTTTTACTTTTGAGATTCTCTATTACAGAACTTCTAGATAGATAGATATCTACAATTCATGGACAACCTTTATTTAATGAAATATCCTGTAATAATAACTATAAAAATTTAAAAAGAAAAAATTAAGATTTTGCTTAGAAAAATATCTGGTTATTAATTTCTAAATGTAGAAATTTCTTTATCTGGAATAACATGTTCCTAGAAAAATTTAAAAGATTTTACCTTTTGATTTTTGAATTATGAATTTTTTAATGTATTGGGTATGATTCTCAAGTTAATCAAGTGGCATTATCTTATACAAGCAAAGTACAAAACTAAACATTCTTCTAATTTGTTAACAACTTATGAAGAAGAAAAACTTTCAAATTTTAAGCGTTGTCCCTTAACAAATAACTTTTTAGAAATAAAACATGTAACAAGAGTTTCTAACCTTATTCAGAAGAATAAATTTTTCCAAACCATCTGTAAATAATTTCATCAATCTTTCCTTCTGTGAATTTTATCATTGTATGAATGAATGTTATAATCTGAAGAATCGCTTACTGTAGCATGAAGAAACTCAGAAGTTAAAAGAGGAATTCCTTCAAGGGATTCGCTGTTCCTATTAATTGTTAAAATTTTGCAAGCATCCAATTGAAATGGTTGGTAAAAATCAATTTATCTCTTCTGCAAGTGCCAAATAAGTTATTTGATGTTTTTTTTTTCTTTCAACTGAAGGAAAGTTTTTACTACAAACATAAATAATGATAAAAAAAATTCAAAAAGTATTAGTGATCTTCCAAAGACATATGTAATCTACAAATTAGAGAATATATAATAACAATATATTTTTAGATTATTATATTTATATTTTTTATTCATTATAAAAATCTGTGAATGATATGTGTGCATCTTTTATCTAAAAATATTTTCTATATTTTTTCAGCTATCTAAATAAAATCACTCGGTACATCTCATAAAATAATTAAACATAACCCTTAGGATTATTCTATCCTAGTTTTTAAATCACAGCCAATTACTGAAGCACTATGCACTTTATTGGTCTTATTTATTCTTGCATTTCAAACTATAACATAAATATTAATAAATACACATAAATTACAAGTATCTTAATTCAATATTAAGCACAGATATGAAATATATAAATTAAACACATCACTGATCTTATGAGATGATCAAATAAACACTGCAAATCATTAAAATAATGGCCCACTTAGTTCTTAAATTTAGAATTTGTACCTTATTTCAATCATGCAAGGCTCATTTTGAGATCCTAGTTAAAGAAGTCTCTATTTTTCATACAAATATTTAATTGTTCTTTGAAAAAGATTAATCTTACTATTGGTCAGATCACTTATTGGAAATTTGAATTCATTTGCAGAACTTCTTTGTAGTATTTGGCCGCTACCACAGGTCCCATGCAATTAGCAAAATAATCTTCTTACAGTTCTCTGAAGTCTTTAGTAGAAAGAAATCTTAAAATTTCAGCAGTCATAAGAGTGTGTTTATGAAATAGAATAGTAGTGATATTCTAGTTGATCCTTTCTGAAAAGATTCAAAGTTAAAATTTGGAACTGATACGCTCTTATCAAATAAATGAAGATCTAATGTAGATAGTGGATTTATAGATTAAATTCTTGAAATTATTTACTTGTAAAAATAAATATTCAAATAAAGCATTTATTTAATATAAGGCCAGAATAAATATAAACTCTAGTTTCATTATGAAAGACTCACCTAAATAATTAGTTTTAATCAAAATACTGAATTTATCAAGAATTTTATTTTATGCACTTTTTTAATGACAAATTTTTAAACATACATAATTTTTTGGGATTAATTAAAATTTCATACATGTTAGTAGCAGAAATTTGATTACAGTGTCAAATTCTAAAAATTTATGAGATATATCCAAAAGATAATAAAGAATGAAATTTGAAAAGAAAGTAAACAATGTCTCTAATTATTTTTATAATACAGATAAAATAACTTAAAATAATTCAGTACAAATAACTTAACCAACTTAATTAATTGCAAATATGAATTTAATAAACATAATTTCTGAAAACTATAAATTTTTAATCATAAATTAATTTCAACTTACTCATAGAAACTCATTGTTCTTTCTCATGTGTGTGGTATTTAGTTTTATTTTCAGCATAGCAGAGGCAAGGCATTCAGCATTTTCGGAAATTCATTTCTTATTTTGGGTAAATGATATCTTATTGAATGAGCTATGTTGGCATACAAATTTTTTTCCTGAAATAAAGCCAGAGTCCACCATGAGGTGTAAAATATTTCTTTCTTAAAATTTAAAGGAAAAATTAATTTTGAAACTCAACCTACCAGAAAACAAATATTTTTCCTAAGGGACATGATTTTCTACTGTTCCGCTTAGTATTCGTTGAATTTCTAAATTTTTTCACCCATTCATTGATACCATTCATGGATTTTAAGTTGCACCTAATGGAAACTATTTCATTGTTTTCGACAATTTCCTTTTCGAAATTCGAAGGCAAATTCTCTGCTGTTATATTCATAAGAATATGATCAGACAATTCCATTTAGTCGAAAAATAATAGGTAAAAAAAAGGATGTATATATAGAGAGACAGATAGAACTGAAACAAGCACAATGACAAATTCGTTCTTCATAATTACGAAGTACAATCAATACTAGCAATATGAACTGAAACTTTCGAAGTTCGTTTATACGGACGTCACACTCCCTTGGCAGAGTGAGCGGCGGTGTGAACCAATGATGTTGCTCGATTTTCTTCCATACATGAAATAGGGAATGGGAATTTACAGCCCGGAAATACGTGGTTTGATGATTTCAAACGATCGCTATTTGTTGTAAAGCGAAGCGAAATGCAACCGCCGCCAGGTGGCAATGTTGTGACGTCAGTTTGTGAGCCGCGTAATATATTCAGTACGGATTGTGATCTCGGCATAGCCGTGTGATATTTATAAGTGTTTTTGTCGTCCACTTCTCAATAAACAATATGTGTCTGAAAAACCTTGGAACTTATTTTGACTTAAGTACCCCGCATATGGTAGATGCAGAACGATTTGATTTCTGAAAGATTCTATGTTTAGTGTTAGTTTCCGAACATAGTAGCCTCCATGGCAGGACCGAATAATTTTGATTAAAATTTTTCTGAGTTTTATGACAATGAATTTGACACAGTTAAAAACGCAGCGAAAATCGTTGAACTGAACTAAAAAAGCTTGTGATTTTAAAGTCGCAAATTAGCGACAAATTTCGTCGTTTGGAAACATACCGAACCGAATAATTTAACTGGATGATACCGAAACGGTTGACGAAGAAGACTTTTTGTCGGCTGAGGAATATAGGAATACGTATTCTGAGCTTTGTTCTCAAGTCGAACAAATGAGCTTGATGGAAGTTAGTACTAACGAATCCCCTGAAAGAAGCAAATTCAAACTCCCGAAAATTGAGCCAAAGAAATTTAGTGGAGACGCCAAAGAATACCTGACCTTCTAGAGTCAATTTAAGAAAATCGATGAAGACGCAAGCATTCCGAATGAAGACAAATTTCAGTATTTACTGCAAGCTGTTGTTTCAAAAACAAAGGCAGTCTGTGTTGTGGAAAGCTTCCCGGGTACAGCTGAAAACCAACTCTCAGCTAAAAGAAAGATTCGGACGGAAAGACTTACTGGTTCAAATATACGCGAGACTTGCTGTTCATGGTGATGAAGAATGCTGCCTCCGGACGTTCCAAGACTGACCTTCCAGCATTATATGACGAAATGGAAGGGAAAATACACGCCCTAGAAAGCCTAGGACTTACCCAGGAAAAATATAGCGAATTACTGTGTCCACTTGTGGAGTCTGGTTTGCTTGAAGAAATTTTATTGGCCTGGGAAAGGAGCCAGAATCAATGTAGCCTGTCAGAGACTAAAGATCCACGAACTTTAGAGGTCTTAATGAACTTCATACGCCAGAAAGTAAAAGGTGAAGAAATGATTAACTTTGCTAGAGCTGGATTCGGACCCCAGCCAGGCTGTCGGAAAAGGGATAATTACAGAATCCATAATGAACAGTTACAACCGATTGAATGAACAACCGCTTCAGCGTTGGCAAGTCTTCAAACGCAAGGTAAGAAGGTTCAAAACTTTATTTTTGTAGACAATTCGCACCCTAGTGAGTAATGTTTTTCAGCTAAGAAAATGTCTTTAGATGATAAATTAATATTAAAGAAAAACAGTGCATGTTTTTCTTGTTTAAAAAAATCTGAGTATATAAGTAAATTTTGTAATATTAAAAATCAATTGAATTGCTCACATTGTAATAACCATCATTTTGATTTAATGTGAGATAGAAATGGGGAATCTAAATGTGTTGCTCCAAAATCTGAGACATCAGCAAAAGCGGAACTATCTTTTTGCAAACGCTTTGTATTTTCATTAGACATAAAGGTCAACAGAAATTAATTCGCTCTGTTTTGGATTCTGGTTCGCAATCTAGCTACATAGTTGAAAACATCGTAAATCAACTCAATGTTTCTCCACTTGTTATTCGTGAGTTATACTTCGGGAAAAAACTAAACCAATGAATCATGTTGTATTCCCGATCGAGGTCAGAAATTTAGACAAAACATTTTCTTGTAGTTTTGAAGTTCTTTCTGAAAGAATTTGCGGCATTATTCCTAGGATTGAGGATAAAGATATTTTGAATGAATTGGAAAGAAAGAAAATAGATTTCTCGGATTTTTTCCGAAATGAAACGGAAATCAATCTTTTGATCGGCGCAGATGTTTTAGGAAAATTATTGACAGGAAATGCAATTGAATTGGAATCTGATTTTACTGCAGTTGAAACGGAACTCGGTTGGACTGTTTTTGGAAAGGTTTCTTATAAAAATAAAAGATAATATTTTAACGACATTATCAATGCATTACATGACCTTTCCAGTAAATAAACTTTGGCAACTTGAACTTTTGGGTATTTCTAGCCCCACCGAATCGGAAGGGGGAAAAGGCTCTATTGATTTAAATGATTTTAATGACAAAATGAAAATTCTTCCTGATGGAAGATATGAAGTTCAACTTCCTTGAAAACATGATTCTAAGAATTTACCTAGTAATAAAGAATTAGTCTGGAAAAGACATGAAAAAATAATGAGCAAATTTGAAAATGGGGGATTCTTTTCGGATTACAAGAAAGTGTTTGAGGATTGGGAAAACTTGAATATTATTGGACGTGTGCCGGATTTCGAATTAAATAAAAAATGCCATTATTTATCACACCGGCCAGTGATTAAACTGGAAAGCCCAACTACAAAAATTCATCCGGTTTTTGACGCTTCTGCTTTTGAGCGAGGAACACCTTCTTTGAACGAATGTTTAAGGGATTTAATCTAATAGAATTAATACCAGATATTCTCGATCGATTTAGAATGTATCCAATTGGTATTAGTGCAGATATTGAGAAGACATTCTTAATGTTATCTGTTGCACCTAAAGAGGAAAATTTCTTAGATTCTTTTATCCTTGTAATGAAGAAATGATTTACAGACATTGTAGAATTGTATTTGGTGTTTCTTCGAGCCCATTTTTATTGAATGCTACAATTATGCATCTTCTTGAAAATTGTACAGGATTTTATGATGTTGTGCAGAAACTCAAATGTTCTTTTCATGTTGACAATTGTTTATGTGGAGTCTGTAGTATTTCAGAGGCTTGGAATTTTATTTAAAAACAAAAATCATTATGTCTAGAGGTTGTTTTAATTTGAGAGGTTGGGAGAGCAATGTGGAATGTAAACATATCAGTAAACATCCTGGAAATACTTCAGTTTTATGAATAATTTGGAATTTAGATGAGAATACTTTAAAATGAAAAATCAATTTTTCATTTTAATCTTGTGAAATTAGAATAACGAAGATATTTATTTTGTCTACTGTACAAAAATTTTATGATCCTCTTGGGATGTTGACGCCTTCTACATTGCTCTCTAAACTTATATTACAAGATCTGTGGAAATCTCATTTTTCTTGGGAATTACCTTTTAATGTTACTGAAATGTTTTCTAAATGGTTAAACGAAATGTATTTATTGAAAGAGGTATCCTTGCCTCGTTTTATGAACTTTAACGGAATATCAGAATTGCATGTATTTGTAGATGCATGCAAAGGGGCATATGCAGCGTGTATCTTTGTTGGATCAGAGAAAGAAGGTGAAATTAAGGTTAGGCTCATTCGAGCTAAAAACAGAGCGGCTCCTTTCAAATTTCGGAGCATTCCAAGATTGGAATTGATGGCTTGCTGTATCGGAGCCAGACTCTTGAAGTCTGTTATCAAAGCTATCAATGCACCAGGCATTAAAGTCGCACTCTGTTCAGATTCCACTGTTGCTTTATGGTGGATCAAAGAATGTGGCGACTGGTCTGTTTTTGTTGCCAATCGCGTTAGAGAGATCAGAGAACTGAGAGGTATTCGTGGCGTCATGTGCCAGGAGATATGAATACTGCCGACAGTTTATCGCATTGATGTTCCCCACAACAAATGCTAAAATCGAGATGGTGGGAAGGTCCATCATGGTTAACAGATGTTAGCAGAAATAGGATGCTCGTTTCATATTGGGCTTTTCTTTCCATCCGAATGCGTGTGCACAAACTGTTGATGATTCGAACCCCGTTCGAATCGATTTATCAGATGAAATAAAAGGATGCTCCCAATTTATGCTAGATGTTATTTGACGGTTTTATGCAAATTTTTCTTTTCACTCTAAGAGCGGAAGCACGTGTGCGCGCATGCTTAGACGTAGATTGATTCAGATTTTTTTAAACTTGCGTTTGTTTTGTGTCGGTGGGATGTTTTAATGTATTAAATGTTTGCTTGTCGCAAGAAATAAAAGTCTGTGTTTTTAAGAAGTCTTCTCGACCTGAAACATTTTATAAGCACCAGTCACATGCATTTTTCACTGCTATTATTTCAACATTTTACTCTGCGAGCCTTAAGACGATTGATCTTGACAATTACAGGGTTTGAACCCAAATATCGTCTGACAAAATATAGCCATGAGTTTTGGTCTTTCAGCCTAATGTTTGCCAGCCTAATGAAGTGTATATTGAAAGGAAAAAAGTTTTAATCTGTAAACAGGAATCTAACTGAAGACACATACCCTTGGTATGCAGAAAGAATATCGGATTACAATAAAATGATTAGAGTATTTGCATGTATATTGAGATTTGTGAATAACTATAAGGTTAATGACAAATGTAAAGTCTCTGAACTTTTACAATCTGAAATTGAATAATCTGAAAAGTTAATTTTTTAGTGCATAATTGTTATCTTTCTGATGCAAACTCTTCCAATTTCGTTGAAACTTTCCTTGACAATGAAGGTATATTAAGAGTAAAAACAAAAATAATTAATGAGGCCGCGGTGGCCTGGTGGTAAGGTCTCGGCTTCGGAACCGGAGGGTTTCAGGTTCGAGACCCGATTCCACCGAAGAACCGTCGTGTAAGGGGGTTTGTTGCACGTTAAATCCGTCCTGACCAAACGTCCTCCCGCTGGTGTGGTGTAGTTTGGAGAGGAGGGTGCCAGCTCGGGTGTCGTCCGTGTCATCTGACCGCGGTTCAAAATTACGAGGTCCGTCCCAAAATAGCCCTAGTGTTGCTTCAAACGGGACGTTAATATAACTATACTAAACTAACAAAAATAATTAAACGGAATGATGAGAGATCCTTTTTGTACCCAATATTATTACCTGAAAAATGTGTATTTACTAAATTGTAATTAGATTTGTACATACAAAAAAATTGTCATGCAGGAATTCAAATGATGCAAAGTTTATTAAGAGAAAGATATTGGATCATAAGGTCTAGGGCATTTTTAAAAAAATTTCCTGAATGATTGTGCAATTTGCAAACGTTTAAAAATAAAATCTATGTCAAGCGACCTCATGCCTTTACCACCAGATAGAGTAACGGATTGTGTGCCTTTCGAAATTGTGGGAATAGATTTGGCAGGGCCTCTGTTTTTGAAAGATAAAGAAAAAGGTGTGGATAGTTCTTTTTACTTGTGCGGTCTATCGTGCCATTCACCTTGAACTTATAAATTCTCTATCTTCTGACTCTTTCCTTTTGTCCCTTAAATGGTTTATCGCTAGACGTGGCCGGCCGCGAACAATTTATTGTGATAATGGAACCAACTTTCGGGGCGCTTACAGCGATCTCTCAAAATTGAAATGGAGTGAAATTCTGAAAGAAACAAGATTTCCTAAAATGTTTTGGAAATTCATTCCCCCCTACCGCAGCTAGGTGGGGAAGCTGGTGGGAAAATTTGGTTCGCACTCTAAAAGTAAAATCTAATTTAGCATATGACGTACTGTATACCATAATTTGTGGCTGTGAATCCATTATCAACCGTTAACCTATGTTTCAGAAAATACAGAAGAATTGATTCCTCTTGCTCCCAGTATGTACCTACTGTTTTATCAGTTTTTTTACGAGGAATTTTATGGAACTAAATAGAAACTCGACAAGTGACCTGGGTTTTCGGTGCAGCATATCCTAGGAAAGGATCTTGCGCCAGAGAATTATCACATCCAATCCAATCTGGTGCAATGCCCTAGTTTTAGTACATTTAGACGAAAAAATTTTGGTAAAAATAACATTGAAGTAAAAGACTTGCTGGGAGATTATTCCCACCTAAATTTGTTTTTGTTTTTACATGACATTGGAATTGATAAGCTCCTTTGAGTTTGTTTTTTAATTTTTTTCTATTTGTGTGTGTCTTACTTGGAACATTGTATATCAAGATAAGTCATGCGTTTGGCGCATCATGGCCAAATATGGCTTTTGCGCCACTAAAAAAAACCCAAAAATCACCTCACCATTTGAAAGTTTTTGCGGCAGTTGTATGTCACCAACTGCCGCTAAATTTGAGCCGCCAAAAAATAAATGTCCAGTATTACCTCCTATCATTATCCGTTCCAAAACATTCCATCCCCTCAGCTCACCTACTATAGGTGAGTACGGGTGTCCCAGTCCCGAGGTTCCCAGGTATCTTTACTCGCTTCATGTTCAAACTCCCCTATGCATTCTGCTTTCTGCTGTTTTTTCCTTCCGTCGACGGCAAGCGAGGGAGCTCTCCATGAGAAGCTATAACCACTTTGTTTGCTTCTTGCTTCTCATGGACAGCCAAAACCCCACGTGTTGGCCGTGCGTGGCGACACATTAGAAAGACGGATGGTGCACTGTGGTCCCCGGTGTATCAATCGGCTGGTACCTAGTCACCTGAGTGGCTAGTCTGCTAGGGATCAAGCAAAGGGGTTACTCCTTGGGCGTGGCGGTAAGGGTGGTTACTGTTCCCGGGAGTAACTCCGAGCGTATAGGTTCCGGCTTTCACTAAGTTAAGCGCCGAGGCTGAGAATGGGTAGAGCCGGTGGCTGCCTTCCTTGTTGGGCTCCGTGGTGGGCGGTGCCGTCGGACCTGAAAATTCAACAATGTCATATAGGCTCCTCCAAAAAATCTCCCTTCAGTGAGCATAAGAAATATGTATTCTTTACTTCTCCTAATCAGTTTAATACTTTTTTCGTTATTAAGAGTCTCTGACAAGCAGGATACTTTTAATTCAGTTTCGCCTTTTTTAGTGCAAAAGGCCATTGCAGCAGTTGTCGGTGAGGTTTCATCAATACGTAAAATGCGTTCAGGTGATTTGCTGGTAGAAGTCTGCTCCAAAACGCAAGCCCAGCAAATCAAAAAATTAAACTTTAGCAAATATTCGTCACAGTTAATTCTCACACATCACTTAATTATTCAAAGGGTGTAATCACTTGTTGCGAACTTTTTAACGTTCCTCTGGAGGAAATAACTATGGAACTAAAGCCACAAGGAGTGACACATGCACACCAGATTAATATTCGTCTTGATGGGCAACTCCTTCCCACTAAACATTACATCCTTACTTGCGTTTCTGGTGGTGTCTGTATCTTTACATCCAATTTATATCCCAGTACATCTCTTACTTTACACACATCTCTACAGGCTGTGGCTGTGCAGATTCACACAAGAACATTGGTCACAGTCTGTTCTTTTTATATACCGCCACATGATGTCATCTGTCAGCAGGATCTCAACAACTTAGTGGGCCAGCTTTCTTTACCTTTCATCTTACTTGGCGATTTCAATGGCCATAGTACTTTGTGGGGTTCAGATAATACAAACACTCGTGGGCAGCAGATAGAACAATTTATATCCAACAACTCGCTCTGCTTGCTCAATAATGATGAGAAAACATATTTTCATGATCCCACACGTACATTCGACAGCCTTGATCTTGCCATATGTTCTCCAGAACTCCTGCCATTTTTGACCTTTTAAGTAAGTACCGATTTGTACAAAAGTGACCATTTTCCTATTGTCGTCTGCCATGCTGATAGCAGCGGTGCGACTCTTTGTCCTCCGCGTTTCTTATTCCAGCGGGCAGACTGGATTGCTTTCTCTCAAATGGCAGCTATCACAGAGACAATGGTGAACACATCAAACATCTCGGAAGCAGTTCAAAATGTCGTTGATAGTATAATATGTGCCGCAACTTCCACTATTCCAAAGAGTTCACCACGTCTAAGAAAATTTCGAAGACCATGGTGGAACAAAGCCTGTCATGATAGTTACAAGAATCAAAAAGACTCTGGAATATATTTCGAAGGTACCCTACAACAGAGAACTTGATCGCTTTTAAAAGAGCCAAAGCGTTAGCTCGTCGCACTCAGCGTAGTAGCCAAAGAGAATCATGGATTAATTTTGTATCATCCATTACATGCAGGACGTCTAGGAAACTACTGTGGAAAAAGGTAAAGGCTGTTAATAGGATTTATTGTGAAGCTTCGATTCCTGTATTAAAATCAGGAAATCGGATGCATCCCGCCCCCATAGATGTAGCTAATATTCTCGGACAAGCGTTCGCACGTGTTTCTGCAACAGATTCTTATACTCCTGCTTTTCTGGCAATTAAGAATCGCGCAGAACGGTTGCGACTGCGTTTGAATACTCGAAGTGCCTTTCCTTACAACTCTGAATTCAGAATGTATGAACTGGTATTGGCCTTGTCTTACGTCCATGATTCGAGCCCTGGACCAGATGGAATCACATATGACATGCTTCGCCATTTGAATACTAATTCCCTGTCCAATCTGTTAATACTTTTCAACAGAATTTGGACTGAACAGAAGTACCCTTCACAATGAAGAGAAGCTATTGTGATTCCAATCTTAAAACGTGGTAGAGAGACATCGAACCTTCTGAATTACAGGCTGATTGCGTTGACAAATTGCCTTTGCAAGACCTTCGAGCGCATGGTCAATGCTCGTTTAATGTTCGAATTGGAAAAAACAAGGATGCGTCTCCCCGTTGCAGAGTGGTTTCCGCAGAGGTCGGTCTACTTTTGACATTCTCGTTTTGCTGGAAACCGAAATACACAACGCATTTGTCAGGAGGAATCACCTTGTCTCAATATTCTTCGATATCGAAAAAGCGTATGACCGTGCATGGCGCTATGGTATACTTTCCACCCTTTTTAAATTTGGGTTTAGAGGAAATTTGCCCATATTTTTGCAAAACTTTTTAACCCATAGAACATTTCAAGTGAGGATTGCTAATTTTTACTGATTCTTTTATCCAATCTGAGGGAGTCCCTCAAGGAAGCGTCCTCAGTGTGACACTTTTTATAGTTCATCTGAGTCAAGTTGTATCGATTTTACCGTCATCTGTTCATGGAACACTTTATGTAGACGATCTGCAGATCTCCTGCCAAGGTAGCAATATGAATCTAATTGAACGACAACTACAAAATGCAGTAAACAATGTGGTGGCTTAGTGCGATAACAACGGCCACAGAATCTTTCCTGAGAAGAGTCAGTGCATCCATTTCTGCAGAAAGAGAAACGTACATTTGGATCCCACTATATGCATTGTACGTACAACTATTCCAATTGTGAATGAGACCCGATTTTTGGGAGTTATCTTTGATTGGAAATTGACCTTCTTGCCTCACATCCTATACCTGCGGACGCGGTGTGAGAAAATATTAACTATCTTAAAGGTGCTTTCCAGAACATCTTCGGGTGCCGATCGTACTCCCCTACTGCGAATTTATGAAGCAGTCATCCTTTTCCGTATCGACTATGGGTGTATGGTGTATGGGTCGGCCCGATCTGCTGTTTTGCGGCGGTTGGACACCGTTCACCATTCTGCTTTACGGATCTGTTCTGGTGCATTTCGCACGTCTCCTGTAGAGAGTTTGCATGTTATTTGTAGCGAACTACCTCTTTGCTTAAGGCGCCAAAAAATATCTTTCCATTATTTTCGATCAAAATCTGTTCCAAGACATCCCATAAGTCAAATAGCACTGCCGGTTAGCCTTCGCAGACTCTATGATGCTCGGCCCTCTCACATTATGCCTTTCTGTGAGAGAGTCAAAGTTTTTACTAGACTTCGACTTTGATAATGTTTTTAAATCTATTGATTAGTGCTTCCCTCCTTGGGATATTCCACAAATTCCTTTTTTGAATCCCTTTACAGGATCTGACAAGTCATTAACTGCTCCTATTATTTTTCAGCAACTCTTTCTATATCATCGCTATCGGTATTCTTCTTTCGTTCCAATTTATACAGATGGTTCGAATTTCGATGGACATGTTGGTTGTGGCGCAATACTTTCATCCGGTACATTTAACTACTGTCTGCATAACCATTCCTCGGTATTTACTGCTGAGCTATTAGCAATACTCTGTGCTTTAAAGAAAATTTCGTATTCTTCTCAAAGGAAATTTATAATTTATACCGATAGCATGAGTGCACTGGAAACGCTTTCTCATTACCACAGTCGAATACATCCCATTGCTGTCCGTATTCTATGAACTTTACGTCTCTTGCAGAATGAGGGCTTCCAAATTAATTTTTGTTGGATTCCGACTCACGTGGGCATCGCTGGCTATGAAAGGGCGGACACTGCTGCAAAATCAGCATCGGTTACCTTGAACCAAGGATTTCCGTGCATTGATGTGAAGAAGTCCTTCAATAATCATATTTTTATAATTTGGCAAAATCAGTGAGATTTGCAGATCCATAACAAATTGCATGACATGAAACCCAACATTGGATTATGGCCCATTCTACCTATACGAGAGGAAGATGTCAAATTGAACCGCCTCCGTATAGGACATACTCGCTTCACGCACAGGCACCTCATTTTTGGTGAAAGGGTGTCAGTGTGCCAAACATGTCAAGCTGATTTTACTATCAAGCACATTTTAATTGATTGCCCATGTTTTAACTCGTATCGATTACACTTTTTTAAGTCATTATCATTAACTCTACAGGAATTGGGGGGGGGGGAAACTTCACCCAAACCTTTTTAAAATTTTTAAGAACCATTGGATTTTATATTTGCATTTAATACTTTCTTTTGCTGTTCTATCATCTTTTATTTTTAATTTTTTTCAACACTTTTTAAGTGAATCTTTTTTCAAACTTTCATTTGAAATTTTAACTTTTTGAAAGCATTTTATATCAGCCCAATTTGCGCTCTTTACTTTATATTAGACTTTATGATGTTTGGATATTTTTAATCTCGTAGCATTTCATATCATATGCTTGCCGCAGCTTGGCCAAAAATGGCTCTTGCGCCAAAAAAATTCCAACCAAAACATCCCATAGTTTCTATGATGCTTCCCGCTCGGCTTCGGAGATTTTACGCAGCCCGACCATCTTACATTCTTCCTTTTTGTGACCGAGTAAAATTGCTTCTCGCTGATACTGAGCTTAGTGATATGGGTATTCAGTCATTTGATTTATTTTAATTTCCACCTTGGGATATTCCTGAATTTTCCTTCTTAAACCCATTCTGTGGGTTCGAAAAGTCTACTACTGCCCTTGTGGTTTTTAAAACACTTTTCGGTTCTCATCGCTGTTAGCTTTCATCACATATGCCTATTTTAACAGATGGTTCTAGGTCAGATGATCATGTTGGGTGTGGTATTGTCTTTGGAACGCAAACATTCGGCTACAGTCTACATACATGACTCCAAAGAAAGCACAGGGATTTTCGTCCCCCTCGATGGACGTGATAAAGCAGATTTCTTACTCTTTCGATATTTTCCCCAGGAAACAATACCCAACGTGTAAAATAAATTTTTATTAACCATTGCACAGAGAAGTCGAAGCCATTCAATCCATGGTGCATGCAGTCCACAAAATGTATTAAATTTTCAAATGGTATATAACGTAGTTTGTGGCTTAATTCGTTAAAATGTAAAAACCATTTTAAGAGTTTTTCTTTGTCATTAATAGAATTGCAAGTATAGCCGAGAAATTTACATAATCTATCAAAATAGAAATTTTTGCAAATATACTATTTTGCTATGGGATGAATTCTGATGTCCCAACTCAAATTTTCTGGTTTTGAACTTAATAAGAACTTTCTTTCTCTGTCTATGTAGGATTCGAGTGGCGCAGCATAGCCAGATTTTGCTTTTGTGCAAAAAAAAAAACCTAAATAACTCAAACCAAACCAATTATCTGTCTATGGGCATGTCCAAATGGAGAATGTAGAGAATTTTTCTACTTGGTGTCAAAACCTTTCAACATTTCTTTTGACTATAAATAAAGTCTTTTTGAATAAGAAAAAGATGCATAGTCTGTTCCGTCGCAAGAAGGATTAAAAAACTTATAAGAATTTATTAAAACCAAATCTAAGAAAGATATCGTATGTTGAACAATATCCGCTGCCGTCCATAATTTTATCTTTCGGTGATGCACCTCGGAGTAAAGCTTTTTTTTTGTCTGAATTCACAAATCGCAAATGTCCAAATTGTTCCATCCAAAATGAAGGTTGTTTTCTTATTTGTATTCAAGACATCTTCATAATAAGATATATTTCACTGCATTAGACATTTACTGAAGAATGAATTCTTGCAATATTAAGCAATCGTTCGAATGAAAACTTTTTTCTTGTAGAAAAATATAAACGCGAAACGTTAAGACTGTCCTGAGATGTGTACCCGTAACAGAAAACCATGAAAAAACACGTGCATAGGAAAAAATGTACATTCATATGCATGTCCTCTCTATCGGGAACGTTCCTAACTGTGAAAATCCATACCTAAAATGAAAACCGCTTACATATCATTTTGAAAGATGAATAATAATGAAAGTATCAAAGATTGATGAGGTGTATTGACTTTAAATTTCAATTCTGTGATGATTTGTAGACGCGCCCTAATGTATACACAATGATGTCGGTGTTTCTTATATCTCTATATACCTGAAATTAATATTATTTACTTTTATCCTATCGCTAAGTATCAAGTATTATCATATTACTCGATATTTAGATCTTCAATGGTCAAATTCGATCAATTCGAAAATATTTAAGTCAATTTAATTTTGCAGTTTTTTCTTTATTTCCCATTCACAATCATAAGAAATATATTTATGGGAATGCGGAATTCAATAGTATTATATTCTCATGCTTTGCCTATAAAGGATTTAATTCCAGTATTTTTACTCAATTTAATGTATATAGTCAGTAATTTTTAAATTCTTATGAATATAAAATTGCGAAGAACAAGATTTAAACTCTACCCATTAAGGGATGAGAACTTAATTATACGAATTAGATATTTTCGTAGTGCTGGGAGCTTCAGATTCTTTCGCTAACCATTTAAAAAATCGTTCTGAATCGGGGGTAAATTTAAATAGAACTGAACTGACTTTGTTTCGCTAAGTTTCGAAACATTCATTAAGTGACGCAATATGTAATATATTCTTGACACGTATCGGGTAGCATTTACAAATTGCATTAGTTAATTATTTTGTAAATCGTGATGCTGCTTAATGATTGCGACAGAATCGACTCCCCATAATGGGGAACATGACATTTCTTATGATCGATTTATATAGTTTTTAGTCTAATAGATAGCGCATTCCATTGAATAATTATGCTGTTGATTTTAACACCTATATATATGGGTTGTAAGTGTTGGTTTGTGATTATTGTAGTTTAATTTTGTCCTAAAAACCCTTTTTAAACCAAAAAAACTTTATAATTTTGCTCTCAAAATTTTCCATCATAATTATTTGGATTCACTTATCTAAGAGAAGAGGTGATCAAAAATTTGGTCTGCTTTGATCCTTTGGAGAAGAATTGTTTATTAAACATGTATTTTCTATGGTATAAAGTAGACATACAAATTTTTGTTGGATGAACCCACCGAAGTTTAAAAGGTAAACTTTATCTAACCCCGAACTACTCTAAAAAATATTTTCGTTTTTGAGATATTGTTTCAGTCCACGGTAAAGTATCTATTTGTAGAAATATAAAATTAAATCAAAATTTTGTTTTTGAGTACAGGCTATCGCAGCTGTTTTAGGGCAAAAATTCAAGCATCAAATTTTTATTAAAATATACAGCAGATACATTAGACACAAAATAAATTTGAACGGAAGGATTTTAATCTTGCAAAACGTAATATTAGCAAAATTCAGATACTAAATTAAACGGCTTCAGAATTTCCTTAAATTCCTGTATCTCCGAAGGTCAAAGAATTCAGACGGATCCATTTTGGTAGCAACAATATAACATTAAAAGACTTGTTGGGTGAGAAACTCGACCAAAATAGTTTTTTATTCTTGCAAGATATTGGAATCGAAAAGCAAATTTGAGTTTTAAATTTTGACATCGTTTTTGTGCATTTTTTTGTAATAAATGAATGTTGGAATAAATCTTGTGTTTTGCGCAGCATGGCCAACAATGGTGTTTGCCCCCCCCCCCAAAAAAAACCCAAATCAAACCAATGACTTTAAGATCAGTGGCATTCTCGGAAACCACCTTGATCTCTTGAAATCTTAAGAAGTGAATATTTACTCGTCCAGAGAATCTTGCGCTTTATAGTGCGAATTATTTTAACTGATTAAAACTGAATGAAATCAAATGTTATATTTACTCGTGATGCTAAAGTAAATGTCGGAAATGTCTCCGATGGCTATATTTAACTTCGCAGAAAAAGGATACTTCAAAAAATATACTTTCAAATCAAGAGTTATTGAAGATTAAAATCTGATTGAAGTTTGGGCGGAAAACTAATTTTTCTGTTACCTTAAGGAAGCCATTGTTCCTTTTCCCAAAGATCTCTTCTTATCGTTGTCTTGCATTAAAGCTGCAACGACCGTGGCTCAACAATTGAATGGAATTTTCCGTTGGTGTAAATATGGAAATGCCTCCAATGCCTTGAAGATGCACAGATTTAGTGAAAACCGCCTTGAACTCTTGACTCCTCAGGGGCTAACCTACTTTAGGTGAGTACGGGAGTCCCAATCCCGAGGTACCCAGGGATCTTTACTCATTTTACGTTTACTCTGCTCTACGCCTAGTGCTTTTTGCTTGATCCTTCCACCCCTCGACGGCAAGCGAGGGAGCTCTCCATGAGAAGCTGTCGCCGCTCTGTTTGCTTCCTGCTTCTCATGGACAGCAAATACAACCACGTGTTTGTAGTGCGTGGCGATCCTTTAGACGGTTGGTGCACTGTGGTCCCCTGTGCATCAATCGGCCGGTAGCTAGCAACCTGAGTTACTAGTCTGCTAGGGATCTGCCTGAGTTACTAGTCTGCGAAGGGGTTACTCCTTGGGCTTGGCGTTAAGGGTTGCCACTGTTCCCGGGGGTAACTCCGAGTGTATACGTTCCGGCCAGCACCAAGGTAAGCGCCGAGGCTGGGAATGGCCAGAGTCGGTAGCTGCCTTCCCTTGTTGGGCTCTGTGGTGGGCGGTGCCGTCGGACCTGAATTTAAATCAATGTCGTATGGGTAAAACCGAACGGGCTCCCTTCGGTGGGCAACAAATTACATCCAACACTTCAACAGCAACAAATTTTCCTACTTTTTTGTAATTAAAAGATCTTCTGACACTAAGGAAACACTTCATCCTGTTTCTCCGTATTTGGTGGAAAAGGCCATTACTAATACTGTTGGTGAAGTCAAAATCCCTAAAAAGCTCAGATGCGGTGATTTACTGGTTGAAGTAGTTTCTCGTAAAGAATCCCAACAGATTGTTAAAATGAAAGCACTTTCAAATATCCCGGTAACTGTTTCTCCCCATGCATCTCTGAATTCCTCCAAAGGAATCATTTCCTGTTGGGAGCTGTTCAATGTTCCGATTGAAGGAATCACTAAAGAATTGCAAATACAGGAGGTGAGCCATGTACGGCGTATTTCAATAAGGAGAGATGGCCAGCTTCTGAACACTAAACATTTAATTTTGACGTTTACTTCCTCTAAATTACCAGAACACATAAAAGTTGATTACATGCGCCTTGCTGTCAGACCTAATATTCCCAATCCATTACGTTGTTTCAAGTGTCAACGCTTCGGGCATTCTAAACCTTCTTGCCGCGAGACTTTGGCTTGTGCCCGTTGTGCAGAAGTCAGTCACGACAGTACCGATTGCATTGCTCAAGAGAAGTGTGTGAATTGCAAAGGGGAGCATACTTCTTTCTCTCGGAACTGTTATGCCTGGAAGCAGGAAAAAGAAATCATTTCAACTAAAGTAAAAAAAAACCAAATATCTTATCAAGAAGCCCGAAAATTAATAAAATCTAAAACTTCTACCGCTGGAAATGATTATGCGTCTGTCGTCAAAAAATTATCTACCATATCGACCCAATGGGATCTAAATGGTCTAACTTCTGTCATTAGTTTGAAACAATCCGACTCTGGACAATCCAATCCAATCAAATCCAGTCAAATAATCTAATACCTTCTCCAGGCTCTGTTCTCCCAGTTTGTGAAGTCGTTTGTGCTTCACCTGATTTAACTGGTTTTAAACTTGTTACGCACACGAAAAAGTTGAAAAAGGCTTCTCCTGTTAAAACAAATTTTATCAAGACTGAAAAAATTTCAGACTTTTATGTCGTATCGCCTCGTGAAAATCCCAAAATAGCTACTTCACAAAATAAGCCAGATACTTCTATTCAAACCAAATTGCTTTCTTCAGCTGACGCTGTTATTTCCTTAAAAGAAACAAAAGGGAAAAAATCTCAGGAATCTGATGCTGATGCCGAGATGAGCTCTACCTCTGTGTCAGATGTTGACACATTAGAATATAACATGTCTGAGGACTTGGAGGACTCCCCAGAAGTGATTTTTTTCTCCACCTAATATTATTCCGACAAAATCCAAAAATATTAACTATTTAGCATTTTTGTTAATTTTTTATCTTTAACATTGTTATCTTACCATGAATTTTCTTGGTTTTTATCGCGTAACATAATTTCGTATGTTTTTAATTGTACATTGTTTACTTGTACAATATTTAATCCTTTTATCTATTTATATTACATCTGTTCCTCTAATTTTAGATGTAATGTTTTAGACGCATTTGGCAACTACAGTTTTGCAGTGCGAAAAATGGATTAACTGTATTTTACCAATTATAAATTTTATCATGAAAATTTTCAATGTTTTTAGAATTTTAACACCTTTTATGCAAAGCGAAGGGGTTACTCCTTGGGCTTGGCGTTAAGGGTGGTTACTGTCCCCTGGGGTAACTCCCAGCGTATAGGTACCGATTAGCACTAGGGTGGATGCCGAGGCTGGGTATGACCAGAGCCGGTTATTGCCTTCCCTTGTTGGGCTCCGTTGTGGGCGGTGCCGTCGGACCCGAATCATTCTCTATATCGTATGGACTCCTCCTAACGTGGTCCCTTCAGTGGGCGTCGCATTGTACCAATCAATTCAAATTTTGAAAATCATTTCGACAGTTTTTTCATTATAAAACGCCTTTCTGACAACAATGAAACTTTTGAAACAGTATCGCCATTTCTAGTCCAGAAGGCCGTCACCGCAACAGTTGGCGAAGTAACATCAATTAAAAAGATGCGATCTGGTGACTTGTTAGTAGAGGTCAATTCTCGAAAGCAAGCCCAGAACATACAAAAATTGAAAGCCCTGGCAACTATTCCAATCAGCGTCAGCCCCCATGCATCATTAAATACCTCTAAAGGAGTAATCACTTGTGGGGAAATCTTTAATCTCTCTGTTGATTATATAACAGGTGAGTTAAAATCGCAAGGAGTTGTACATGTCCGCCGAATTACCATAAGGCGTGATGGAGAAATCATTGAAACCAAACACCACATCCTAACATTTAAATCTCCAAAAATACCAGAATATATCTATGCAGGTTGCATCAAACTACCCGTAAGACCATATATCCCGAACTCACTCAGATGCTTCAAGTGCCAGCGCTTTGGCCATTCAAAGACAAACTGCCGTGGTGCACTCACTTGTGCCCGATGCGCAGAAAAAGGCCATGATAGCCAGCAGTGTGCCGCAGCTGAAAAGTGCGTGAACTGTGGTGGCGATCACACTTCCTACTCTCGATCCTGCTCGCGATGGCAAGTTGAAAAACAAATAACTCTAAAAATCAAAGAAAACTTATCTTATCCTGAAGCTAGGCGTAGGATTGTAGCTCAAACTCCTACACCTGGCATAACATATGCTTCTGTTGCACAAAGGTCATTTTGCGCAAACTGTTCTTGCACAAACTGTGTTAAAAACATCCCGACACCCAAACAACTCATAAAAGTTTCTTCTTCAGATACAGAGAACTCCATTAGTAGCACCCCTGAAACTCCTACAGTTTTAAAAAAGAAATCAAAGAAAAAAGCTAAAAAATCGCTGACGTTGAAACTTGCAAAACGCGGCCTCTCAGTACAAGACGTTCCTCAAAAATTGAAAAAGTCAACATTAAAAAATTCCGTCGCTCTCGGGCTAGCGACGCAAGGTAATGTCCATAGGGACTTAACGTCCATATTCGGCATGCCAAATAGCCCCGATATTAAATTACATCCTTCTGATGATGAGGATGACTTGCAGATGAGTTGCGAATATGAGGCAACCCAAACAAATGCTTCTAAAGCTTCTTCATCAAAACCACTTTCTTAATGGGTACCTTCGTTTCATGGAATTGTCGTGGCATTCAGTCCAAGTTGAATGACATTAAGATTATCCTTAGCAACTTTCATCCTATCTGTTTTGGTGTTCAGGTGACTTTCTTGACACCTAATATCCCCATCAAAATTCGTGGTTATAACTGTGCTCGTAAAGATGCAGAAACAGCATCTCATCCTTCTGGTGGAGTTTGTATTTTCACGTCGAATTTATATCCGAGTACACCTCTCCTATTACACACTTCTCTGCAGGCTGTGGCTGTTCAAGTTCACACACGAATTTTGGTCACAGTCTGCTGAATTTACTTACCGCCCCATGATGTCATTTCTCAACAAGATCTTGATAACCTTGTGGACCAACTTCCTTCGCCATATATTATACTTGGAGATTTTAACGGCCATAGTACGTTGTGGGGTTCGGATAGTACGAATTCTCGTGGGCAACAGATAGAACATTTTATTTCTAATAATTGTCTCTGTTTGCTCAATAATGATGAGAAGACGTACTTCCATGAACCCACACGTAGCTTCCATAGCCTTGATCTAGCCATGTGCTCTCCTGAACTCTTGCCGGCATTGAACTTTGCAGTTAGCAAAGATCTACATAATAGTGACCATTTCCCTATTATTGTCTCCCATGCTGATAGCGGCGGTGCGACTCCCTGTCCTCCGCGTTTTCTATTCCAGCGGGCAGACTGGGATACTTTCACGGAATTGGCAGATATCACCGAGACCATGATCAGTACTTGCGACATTACGGAAGCAATGCAGCTTGTTATTGACACCATATTAAACGCCGCAAATGCCACCATTCCAAAGACCTCCCCACGTCTCAGAAAATTTCGCAGACCGTGGTGGAATGAGGCTTGCCGCGACAGCCACAAGCAGCAAAAAAAATTATGGAACATCTTTCGGAGGTACCCTACAACTGAAAATCTCGTTGCTTTTAAACGTGCCAAAGCTCTTGCTCGTCGCATACGCCGTCAAAGCCAGAGGGAATCCTGGATATCTTTTGTTTCTTCTCTAAAATATTATACGCCCAGTAAAACTTTGTGGAGGAAGGTAAAAGCTGCTAATGGGATTTACAACGAATCTTCCATTCCTGTTTTAAAAACTGGAAATGTGATGTATTCCAGCCCATTAGAGTTGTCAATGCTCTCGGCCAAGCTTTCGCACAAGTGTCAACAATAGATTCTTATAGTCCTGATTTCCTGGTAATTAAGAATAGCGCGGAACGGTTGCCTTTGCGTTTTAATGCTAGAAGAAACCTCGCATATAATTGTGATTTCAAATTGTCAGAAATGGAAATGGCTTTGTGTCAAGCCAATGATACTAGCCCAGGGCCAGATGGAATCACCTATAACATGCTTCGCCATTTGAATACCACTTCCCTCTCTAATCTGTTAAATGTATTCAACCGAATTTGGACTGAGCAGAAGTTCCCTTTACAATGGCGCGAAGCTATTGTGATTCCAATTCTAAAACCCGGTAAGGATTCCTCCAATCCTCTGCATTACAGGCCAATTGCTCTGACGAGCTGCCTTTGCAAGACTTTTGAGCGCATGGTCAATGTTCGACTCGTATATGAATTGGAAAAACAAGGATGCATCTCTCCGTTGCAGAGTGGTTTCCGTCGAGGTAGATCTACTTTCGATAACCTCGTATTGCTGGAAACCAAGATACGCAACGCATTTGTCAGAAGGAACCACCTTGTCTCCATATTCTTCGATATGGAGAAGGCATACGACCGTGCATGGCGCTTTGGCATACTTTCAACACTTTTTAACTTTGGTTTTAGGGGCAACCTGCCCATTTTTTTACAGAATTTTTTATCGCATCGTACTTTTAGAGTTCGTTTAGGAAACTTTTATTCTGATCATTTTATTCAAACTGAGGGAGTCCCACAGGGAAGTGTCCTCAGTGTCACACTTTTTATCCTTCATCTCAGCCAAATCCTTAATCATTTGCCTTCTTCTGTATCTTGTAGTTTGTATGTGGATGATCTGCAGATTTCTTATGAAGGTAGTAACATGAGTCTAATTGAGAGGCAATTGCAATACGCCGTGAATAAAGTAGTGGCATGGTGCAAGGGCAATGGATATGCTATCTCTCCTGGGAAGAGTCGCTGTTTACATTTTTGCAGGAAGAGAGGGATTCAGCCAGATCCGAATATTTGCATTGAGAATGTTTCTATTCCTGTTGTGAACGAGATACGATTTTTGGGAGTGATTTTCGATCATAAACTGACTTTCCTTCCTCATATTTTATACCTGAGGAAAAAGTGTGAGAAGTCCATGAATATTTTGAAGGTACTATCCAGAACATCTTGGGGAGCTGATCGAACTTCCCTACTCCGTATTTACCAGGCAGTAATTCTCTCCCGATTAGACTACGGTTGTATGATATACGGTTCAGCCCGTGGGTCTGTTTTGCGGCATTTGGATACCATCCACTATTCTGCTTTACGGATCTGTTCGGGGGCATTTCGAACCTCCCCGGTAGAGAGCCTGTATGCTATTTGTTACCAACTACCTCTTTATCTAAGACGAAAGAAGTTATCCGCTGTTTATTATTTTCGAACCAAGTCTCTGTCAAATCATCCCATTTCCCAAACATTACCACTTGGTCTTCGAAGACTCTATGATGCCCGCTCCTCTCACATTCTCCCATTCACTGAAAGGATCAAAGTAATTCTCCATGATTTAGATATTAATGATGTTTCCATAAAACCACATGATTTCTATTCCTTTCCACCCTGGGATACCCCTAAATTTTCCTTTCTGAATCCCTTCTCAGGATTCGACAAAAATTCAACTGCTCCAGTTGTTTTTCAACAGCTATTTAACTATCATCGCTGTCGGTATTCGTCATTCACACCAATATTCACTGACGGTTCCAAATCAATTGATCATGTTGGTTGTGGCATTGTACTCCCATCTGGTGTTATGAGCTATCGTATACATAAGTACTGTTCTGTATTCACTGCTGAGCTAGTAGCTATTTTTTATGCTCTCCAGGAAATTTCCTCTTTTGCTCAACGAAATTTTATTATTTATACCGATAGCATGAGTGCATTAGAAACCCTTTCTCACTACCACAATAAGATCCACCCGATTGCTAATAGCATTCTGTTTACTTTGAGTCAATTGAAGATCGATGGTTTTAATGTCATTTTCAGCTGGGTGCCAAGTCATGTTGGTATCTCTGGGAATGAGATGGCGGATTCTTTAGCTAAATCTGCATCCTCTTTCCTAAACCAAGAACTCCCATACTGTGATGTCAAGAGACTATTGGCGTGTCGTCTTTTGTTTACTTGGCAAGAAACGTGGAATTTATTGACCCACAATAAATTGCATTCTGTCATGCCGTCCATTGCTATGTGGCCGATTCTTCCTATCCGTGAGGCAGATGTCAAGCTAACACGCCTCCGTATAGGACATACGCGCTATACTCACAAACATCTGATCTTTGGCGAGAGGGCACCAATGTGTCAGACGTGTCATGTGGATTTAAGTACTAAGCATATTTTAATTGAATGCCCTGCTTACCATTCTCATCGTGTCAGCTTTTTCAATACATCATCTGTAACTCTAACCGACTTGGTGGGTGAGAAATACCACCCAAATATTTTTGCATTTTTAAAAGCTATTCATCTTTTTACTTCCATCTAGCTACTTCAACTTTTTCATGTTTGTTATTGCTTCATTATGGAGTTGTTTCATTTGCCTCACACTTATTTTCTTTCTGTGATACAGAAATTTTAAAGTTTTATTAGTTGATTGTTATATTACTTATATTTTATACATTTTATCTCGGTTGGTATTAATTTATAATTGATTGATTGGGATCATATTAATGTGCTCTTAAATTAAACCATATGACTGGCGCAGTATGGCCTCAAATGGCTCTTGTGCCATTAAAATCTATATACCTACCTACCTACCTTTTATGCAATATCACCTTATATTTGAACACCACGACCATACGTTCGGCGCAGTATGGCCAAGAGTGGCTCTTGCGCCAGTAAAACCAACCAACCAACCCTTTAGGTTTATTCTCCTCTGCGCCTTCTGCTGTTACCTTTTTGTTTTCTTTCCCTCGACGGTATGCGAGGGAGCTCTCCATGAGAAGCTGTCGCCGCTCTGTTTGCTTCCTGCTTCTCATGGACAGCAAATACCCCCACGTGTTTGCAGTGCGTGGCGACCCATTAGACGGGTGGTGCACTGTGGTCCCCGGTGTATTAATCGGCCGGTAGCTATCAACTTAAGTTGTTAGTCTGCTAGGGATCAAGCGAAGGGGTCACTCCTTGGGCTTGGTGTTAAGGTGGTCACTGTCCCTGGGGGTGACTCCGAGCGTATAGGTACCGATTAGCACTAAGGTGAATGCCGAGGCTGGGTATGACCAGAGCCGGTAATTGCCTTCCCTTGTTGGGCTCCGTGGTGGGCGGTGCCGTCGGGCCTGAAAATTCAACAATTTCATATGGGCTCCTGCAAAAAATCTCCCTTCAGTGGGCATAAGATACATGTATTCTTTACTTCTCCTAATCAGTTTGATACTTTTTTCGTTATTAAAATTGTCTCTGACAAGCAGGATACTTTTAATTCAGTTTCGTCTTTTTTAGTGCAAAAGGACATTGTAGCAGTTGTCGGCGAGGTTTCATCAGCACGTAAAACGCGTTCAGGTGATTTGCTGGTATAAGTCTGCTCCAAAACGCAAGCCCAGCAAATCAAGAAATTAAAAGCTTTTGCAAATATTCCAGTCACAGTTAATTCTCCTACATCACTTAATTATTCAAAGGGTGTAATCACTTGTGGAGAACTTTTTAACGTTTTTCTGGAGGAAATAACTATGGAACTAAAGCCACAAGGAGTGACACATGTACGCCAGATTAATATTCGGCGGGATGGACAACTCCTTCCCACTAAACATTACATCCTTACTTTTCAGTCCCAAATTGCCCGAATTTCTATATGCAGGCTACATAAAACTACCAGTACGGCAATACATACCAAACTCTCTGCGTTGCTTCCAATGTTAACGTTTTGGTTACTCTAAGGCTAACTGCCGCGGGACTCTCACTTGCGTCCGCTGTGCAGAAAAGGGCCATGATAGCCAGCAGTGTTGCGCACCAGAAAAGTGCGTAAACTATGGGGACAATCATACTTCATATTCTCGAAATTGTGAACGCTGGAAATTAGAAAAGCAAATAACATCAATTAAAATTAAACATACCCTACCCTGAAGTTAGAAAAAAAAGTTCTAGCTAAAACTCCCACACCCGGCTTAACATATGCATCCGTTGTGAAAAAACCCTTTTGTGCAAACTGTTCTTGCAGCAGTTGTGTTAAATACACTACCCGAAACAAAACTACAGATAAATCTTCTGACTCTGATACCGATCCTACTGAAAAAATTACTATTCCCGAAAATATCAAACAAGTTAATCTAAATCAAATACAAAATACAAAAATTCTTGAAAGCTACAGCTTGCGAAACGTGACTTTACCTCGACACAGTTGCATTCAAAAATGAAATTATCAAAAACACATTATTCCGTCGCACTGGGACTGGCGACGAAGGGTATCGTCCAAAAGGATTTAACTTCCATTTTTGGTGATACATTCAATTGTCCCAATACCATCGCCCTCCATCCTTCTGCAGGGGATGAAGAGGAATTAGAAATGAGTTTCGATACTCAGTCAACTCAAACGACTGTTCTTAAACTTTCTGCTATTACAAGAATCTCTTAATGGGTACCTTCCTGTCTTGGAATTGTCGCGGCATTCATTCAAAATTAAATGACATCAAGACCATTTTTAACAATTTTCACCCTGTCTGTTTCGGTGTTCAAGAAACTTTCTTGACACCCAATGTTCCAATAAAATTGCGTGGTTATAACTGCACTAGGAAAGATGCAGGCACAGGAGTTCGCAATTCTGGTGGCGTCTGTATCTTTACATCCATTTTATATCCCAGTACATCTCTTGCTTTACACACATCTCTACAGGCTGTGGCTGTGCAGGTTCACACAGGAACATTGGTCACAGTCTGTTCTGTTTATATATCGCCACATGTCATCTGTCAGCATGATCGAAATTGGGCAGTTTATTTCCAACAACTCGCTCTGCTTGCTCAATAATGATGAGAAAACATATTTTCATGAATCCACACGTACATTCCACAGCTTTGATCTGGCCATATGTTCTCCAGAACTCCTGCCATTTTTGACCTTTGCAGTAAGTACCGATTTGTACAATAGTGACCATTTTCCTATTGTCGTCTGACATGCTCATAGCGGCGGTGCGACTCTTTGTCCTCCGCGTTTCTTATTCCAGCGGGCAGACTGGATTGATTTCTCTCAAATGGCAGCTATCACAGAGACAATGGGGAAAACATCAGACATCTCGGAAGCAGTTCAAAATGTCGTTGATAGTATAATATGTGCCGCAACTTCGACTATTCCAAAGAGTTCACCACGTCTAAGAAAATTTCGAAGACCATGGTGGAACAAAGCCTGTCACGATAATTACAAGAATCAAAAAAAGACTCTGGAATATATTTCGAAGGTACCCTACAATAGAGAACTTGATCGCTTTTAAAAGAGCCAAAGCGCTAGCTCGTCACACTCGGCGTCGTAGCCAAAGAGAATCGTGGGTTAAATTTGTATCATCCATTATATGCAGGACGTCCAGTAAACTGTGGGAAAAAGGTAAAGGCTGTTAATGGGATTTATCGTGAAGCTTCGATTCCTGTATTAAAATCGGGAAATATGATGCATTCCGCACCCATAGATGTAGCTAATATTCTCGGACAAGCGTTCGCACGTGTCTGTGCAACAGATTCTTATACTCCTGCTTTTGTTGCAATTAAGAATCGCGCAGAACGGTTGCGACTGCGTTTGAATACTCAAAGTGCCTTTCCTTACAACTCTGAATTCAGAATGTATGAACTGGAATTGGCCTTGTCTTACGTCCATGATTCGAGCCCTGGACCAGATGGAATCACATATGACATGCTTCGCCATTTGAATACTACTTCCCTGTCCAATCTGTTAATACTTTTCAACAGAATTTGGACTGAACAGAAGTACCCTTCACAATGAAGAGAAGCTATTGTGATTCCAATCTTAAAACGTGGTAGAGAGACATCGAACCTTCTGAATTACAGGCTGATTGCGTTGACAAATTGCCTTTGCAAGACCTTCGAGCGCATGGTCAATGCTCGTTTAATATTCGAATTGGAAAAACAAGGATGCGTTGTTAACCTGTTAACCTGCGGAAACCACTCCACGTTGCAGAGTGGTTTCCGCAGAGGTCGGTCTACTTTTGACAACCTCGTTTTGCTGGAAACCGAAATACGCAACGCATTTGTCAGGAGGAATCACCTTGTCTCAATATTCTTCGATATTGAAAAAGCGTATGACCGTGCATGGCGCTATGGTATACTTTCCACTCTTTTTAAATTTGGGTTTAGAGGAAATTTTCCCATATTTTTGCAAAACTTCTTAACCCATAGAACGTTTCGAGTTAGGATTGCTAATTTTTACTGATTCGTTTATCCAATCTGAGGGAGTTCCAAGTTCTCAAGGAAGCGTCCTCAGAGGGACACTTTTTATAGTTCATCTGAGTCAACCTTTATCGATTTTACCGTCATCTCTTCATGGAACATTTTATGTAGACAATCTGCAGATCTCCTGCCAAGGTAGTAATATGAATCTAATTGAACGACAACTACAAAATGCAGTAAACAATGTGGTGGCTTGGTGCTATAACAACGGCCACAGAATATCTCCTGAGAAGAGTCAGTGCATCCATTTCTGCAGAAAGAGAAACGTACATTTGGATCCCACTATATACATTGGACGTACAACTATTCCAATTGTGAATGAGACCCGAATTTTGGGAGTTATCTTTGATTTGAAATTGACCTTCTTGCCTCACATCCTATACCTGCGGAAGCGGTGTGAGAAAATATTAAATATCTTAAAGGTGCTTTCCAGAACATCTTCGGGTGCCGATCGTGCTTCCCTACTGCGAATTTATGAAGCAGTCATCCTTTCCCGTATCAACTATTTGTGTATGGGTCGGCCCGGTCTTCTGTTTTGCGGCGGTTGGACACCGTTCACCATTCTGCTTTACGGATCTGTTCTGGGGCATTTCGCACGTCTCCTGTAGAGAGTTTGCATGTTATTTGTAACCAACTAACTCTTTGCCTAAGGCGCCAAAAAATATCTGCCTTGTATTATTTCCGATCAAAATCTATTCCAAGACATCCTATAAGTCAAATAACACTGTCGGTTAGCCTTCGCAGACTCTATGATGCTCGGCGCTCTCACATTATGCCTTTCTGTGAGAGTCAAAAAGTTTTTATTAGACTTCGACTTTGATAATGTTGGTTTTAAATCTATTGATTATTGCTTCCCTCCTTGGGATAAACCACAAATTCCTTTTTTGAATCCCTTTACAGGATTTGACAAGTCCTTAACTGCTCCTATTATTTTTCAGCAACTATTTCTATATCATCGCTATCGGTATACTTCTTTCGTTCCAATTTATACAGATTGTTCGAAATCCGATGGACATGTTGGTTGTGGCGCAATACTTTCATCCGGTACATTTAACTACTGTCTGCATAACCATTCCTCGGTATTTACTGCTGAGCTATTAGCAATATTCTGTGCTTTAATGAAAATTTCGTATTCGTCTCAAAGGAAATTTATAATTTATACCGATAGCATGAGTGCACTGGAAACGCTTTCTCATTACCACAGTCGAATACATCCCATTGCTGTCCGTATTCTATGAACTTTACGTCTCTTGCAGAATGAGGGATTCCAAATTAATTTTTGTTGGATTCCGACTCACGTGGGCATCGCTGGCAATGAAAGGGCGGACACTGCTGCAAAATCAGCATCGGTTACCTTGAACCAAGGACTTCCGTGCACTGATGTGAAGAAGTCCTTCAATAGTCATATTTTTATAATTTGGCAAAATCAGTGAGATTTGCAGATCCATAACAAATTGCATGACGTGAAACCCAACATTGGAATATGGCCCATTCTACCTATACGAGAGGAAGATGTCAAATTGACACGCCTCCGTATAGGACATACTCGCTTCACGCACAGGCACCTCATTTTTGGTGAAAAGGTGCCAGTGTGCCAAACATGTCAAGCTGATTTTACTATCAAGCACATTTTAATTGAATGCCCATGTTTTAACTCGTATCGATTACGCTTTTTTAAGTCAATATCATTAACTCTACAGGAATTGGGGAGTGAAAAACTTCACCCAAACCTTTTTTAAATTTGTAAGAACCATTGGATTTTATATTTGCATTTAATACTTTCTTTTGCTGTTCTATCGTCTTTCATTTTTAATTTTTTTCAACACTTTTTAAGTGAATCTTTTTTCAAACTTTCATTTGAAATTTTAACTTTTTGAAAGCATTTTATATCAGCCCAATTTGCGCTCTTTACTTTATATTAGACTTTATGATGTTGATATTTTTAATCTCGTAGCATTTCATACCATATGCTTGGCACAGCTTGGCTAAAAATGGCTCTTGCGCCAAAAAAATCCAACTAACCAACCAAAACATCCCATAGTTTCTATGATGCTTCCCGCTCGGCTTCGGAGATTTTACGCAGCCCGACCATCTTACATTCTTCCTTTTTGTGAACGAGTAAAATCCACCTCGGGATATTCCTGAATTTTCCTTCTTAAACCCATTCTGTGGGTTCGAAAAGTCTACTACTGCCCTTGTGGTTTTTAAAACACTTTTCGGTTCACATCGCTGTTAGCTTTCATCACATATGCCTATTTTAAGATGGTTCTAGGTCAGATGATCATGTTGGGTGTGGTATTGTCTTTGGAACGCAAACATTCGGCTAAAGTCTACATACATGACTCCAAAGAAAGCACTGGGATTTTCGTCCCACACGATGGACTTGATAAAGCATATTTCTTACTCTTTCCGTATTTTCCCCAGGAAACAATACCCAACGTGTAAAATAAATTTTTATTAACCATTGCACAGAGAAGTCGAAGCCATTCAATCCATGGTGCATGCAGTCCACAAAATGTATTAAATTTTCAAATGGTATATAACGTAGTTTGTGGCTTAATTCGTTAAAATGTAAAAACCATTTTAAGAGTTTTTCTTTGTCATTAATAGAATTGCAAGTATAGCCGAGAAATTTACATAATCTATCAAAATAGAAATTTTTGCAAATATACTATTTTGCTATGGGATGAATTCTGATGTCCCAACTCAAATTTTCTGGTTTTGAACTTAATAAGAACTTTCTTTCTCTGTCTATGTAGGATTCGAGTGGCGCAGCATAGCCAGATTTTGCTTTTGTGCAAAAAAAAAAAAAAAAAAAAAAAAAAAAACCTAAATAACCCAAACCAAACCAATTATCTGTCTATGGGCATGTCCAAATGGAGAATGTAGAGAAGTTTTCAACTTAGTGTCAAAACCTTTCAACATTTCTTTTGACTATAAATAAAGTCTTCTTGAATAAGAAAAAGATGCATAGTCTGTTCCGTCGCAAGAAGGATTAAAAAACTTATAAGAATTTATTAAAACCAAATCTAAGAAAGATATCGTATGTTGAACAATATCCGCTGCAGTCCATAATTTTACCTTTCGGTGATGCATCTCGGAGTAAAGCATGTATTTTTTGTCTGAATTCACATATAGATAATCGCAAATGTCCAAATTGTTCCATCCAAAATGAAGGTTTTCTTATTTGTATTCAAGACATCTTCATAATAAGATATATATTTCACTGCATTAAACATTTACGGAAGAATGAATTCTTGCAATATTAAGCAATAGTTCGAATGAAAACTTTTTTCTTGCAGAAAAATATAAACGCGAAACGTTAAGACTGTCCTGAGATGTGTGCCCGTAACAGAAAACCATGGAAAAACACGTGCATAGGAAAAAATGTACATTTATATGCATGTCCTCTCTATCGGGAACGTTCCTAACTGTGAAAATCCATACCTAAAATGAAAACCGCTTGCATATCATTTTGAAAGATGAATAATAATGAAAGTATCAAAGATTGATGAGGTGTATTGACTTTAAATTTCAATTCTGTGATGATTTGTAGACGCGCCCTAATGTATACACAATGATGTCGGTGTTTCTTATATCTCTATATACCTGAAATTTCTATTTACTTTTATCCTATCGCTAAGTATCAAGTATTATCATATTACTCGATATTTAGATCTTCAATGGTCAAATTCGATCAATTCGAAAATATTTAAGTCAATTTAATTTTGCAGTTTTTTCTTTATTTCCCATTCACAATCATAAGAAATATATTTATGGGAATGCGGAATTCAATAGTATTATATTCTCATGCTTTGCCTATAAAGGATTTAATTCCAGTATTTTTACTCAATTTAATGTATATAGTCAGTAATTTTTAAATTCTTATGAATATAAAATTGCGAAGAACAAGATTTAAACTCTACCCATTAAGGGATGAGAACTTAATTATACGAATTAGATATTTTCGTAGTGCTGGGAGCTTCAGATTCTTTCGCTAACCATTTAAAAAATCGTTCTGAATCGGGGGTAAATTTAAATAGAACTGAACTGACTTTGTTTCGCTAAGTTTCGAAACATTCATTAAGTGACGCAATATGTAATATTTTCTTGTATCGGGCAGCATTTACAACTTGCATTAGTTAATTATTTTGTAAATCGTGATGCTGCTTAATGATTGCAACAGAATCGACTCCCCATAATGGGGAACATGACATTTCTTATGATCGATTTATATAGTTTTTAGTCTAATAGATAGCGCATTCCATTGAATAACTATGCTGTTGATTTTAAAACCTATATATATGGGTTGTAAGTGTTGGTTTGTGATTATTGCAGTTTAATTTTGTCCTAAAAACCCTTTCTAAACCAAAAAAACTTTATAATTTTGCTCTCAAAATTTTCCATCGTAATTATTTGGATTCACTTATCTAAGAGAAGAGGTGATCAAAAATTTGGACTGCTTTGATCCTTTGGAGAAGAATTGTTTATCAAACATGCATTTTCTCTGGTATAAAGTAGACATACAAATTTTTGTTGGATGAACCCACCGAAGTTTAAAAGGTAAAAAAAAAAAAGGTAATAAAGATATCGCAGCTGTTTTAGGGCAAAAATTCAAGCATCAAATTTTTATTAAAATATACAGCAGATACATTAGACACAAAATAAATTTGACCGGAAGGATTTTAATCTTGCAAAACGTAAAATTAGCAAAATTCAGATACTAAATTAAACGGCTTCAGAATTTCCTTAAATTCCTGTATCTCCGTAGGTCAAAGAATTCAGACGGATCCATTTTGGTAGCAACAATATAACATTAAAAGACTTGTTGGGTGAGAAACTCAACCAAAATAGTTTTTTATTCTTGGGAGATATTGGAATCGAAAAGCAAATTTGAGTTTTAAATTTTGACATCGTTTTTGTGCATTTTTTTGTAATAAATGAATGTTGGAATAAATCTTGTGTTTTGCGCAGCATGGCCAACAATGGTGTTTGCCCCCCCCCCCAAAAAAAACCCAAATCAAACCAATGACTTTAAGATCAGTGGCATTCTCGGAAACCACCTTGATCTCTTGAAATCTTAAGAAGTGAATATTTACTCGTCCAGAGAATCTTGCGCATTATAGTGCGAATTATTTTAACTGATTAAAACTGAATGAAATCAAATGTTATATTTACTCGTGATGCTAAAGTAAATGTCGGAAATGTCTCCGATGGCTATATTTAACTTAGCAGAAAAAGGAGTACTTCAAAAAATATACTTTCAAATCAAGAGTTATTGAAGATTAAAATCTGATTGAAGTTTGGGCGGAAGACTAATTTTTCTGTTACCTTAAGGAAGCCATTGTTCCTTTTCCCAAAGATCTCTTCTTATCGTTGTCTTGCATTAAAGTTGCAACGACCGTGGCTCAACAATTGAATGGAATTTTCCGTTGGTGTAAATATGGAAATGCCTCCAATGCCTTGAAGATGCACAGATTTAGTGAAAACCGCCTTGAACTCTTGACTCCTCAGGGGCTAACCTACTTTAGGTGAGTACGGGTGTCCCAATCCCGAGGTACCCAGGGATCTTTACTCATTTTACGTTTACTCTGCTCTACGCCTAGTGCTTTCTGCTTGATCCTTCCACACCTCGATGGCAAGCGAGGGAGCTCTCTATGAGAAGCTGTCACCGCTCAGTTTTCTTCTTGCTTCTCATGGACAGCCAAAAACCCCACGTGTTAGCCGTGTGTGGCGACCCTTTAGACGGTTGGTGCACTGTGGTCCCCTGTGCATCAATCGGCCGGTACCTAGCAACCTGAGTTACTAGTCTGCTAGGGATCAAGCGAAGGGGTTACTCCTTGGGCTTGGCGTTAAGGGTTGCCACTGTCCCCGGGGTTAACTCCGAGTGTATACGTTCCAGCTAGTACCAAGGTAAGCGCCGAGGTTGGGAATGGCCAGAGCCGGTAGCTGCCTTCCCTTGTTGGGCTCTGTGGTGGGCGGTGCCGTCGGACCTGAATTTAAATCAATGTCGTATGGGTAAAACCGAACGGGCTCCCTTCGGTGGGCCACAAATTACATCCAACACCTCAACAGCAACAAATTTTTCTACTTTTTTTGTAATTAAAAGATCATCTGACACTAATGAAACATTTCATTCTGTTTCTCCGTATTTGGTGGAAAAGGCCATTACTAGTACTGTTGATGAAGTCAAAAGCCCTAAAAAGTTCGGATGCGGTGATTTACTGGTCGAAGTAGTTTCTCGTAAACAATCCCAACAGATTGTTAAAATGAAAGCATTTTCAAATATCCAGGTAACTGTTTCTCCCCATGCATCTCTGAATTCCTCCAAAGGAATCATTTCCCGTTGGGAGTTGCTCAATGTTCCGATTGAAGAAATCACTAAAGAATTGCAAATACAGGGGGTGAGCCATGTACGGCGCATTTCAATTAGGAGAGATGGCCAGCTTCTGAACACTAAACATTTAATTTTGACGTTTACTTCCTCTAAATTACCAGAACACATAAAAGTTGATTACATGCGCCTTGCTGTCAGACCTAATATTCCCCATCCATTACGTTGTTTCAAGTGCCAACGCTTCGGGCATTCTAAATCTTCTTGCCGCGGGACTTTGACTTGTGCCCGTTGTGCAGAAGTCGGTCACGACAGTACCGATTGCATTGCTCAAGAGAAGTGTGTGAATTGCAAAGGGGAGCATACTTCTTTCTCTCGGAACTGTTATGCCTGGAAGCAGGAAAAAGAAATCATTTCAACTAAAGTAAAAAAAACCAAATATCTTATCAAGAAGCCCGAAAATTAATAAAATCTAAAACTTCTACCGCTGGAAATGATTATGCTTCATTCGTCAAAAAATTATCTACCATATCGACCCAATTGGGTCTAAATGGTCTAACTTCTGTCATTAGTTTGAAACAATCCGACTCTGGGCAATCCATTAAAATCCAGTCAAATCTAATAACTTCTCCAGGCTCTGTTCTCCCAGTTTGTGAAGTCGTTTGTGCTTCACCTGATTTAACTGGTTTTAAACTTGTTACGCAAACGAAAAAGTTGAAAAAGGCTTCTCCTGTTAAAACAAATTTTACCAAGACTGAAAAAATTCTATGTCGTATCGCCTCGTGAAAATCCCAAAATAGCTACTTCACAAAATAATCCAGATACTTCTATTCAAACCAAATTGCTTTCTTCGGCTGACGCTGTTATTTCCTTAAAAGAAACAAAAGGGAAAAAATCTCAGGAATCTGATGCTGATGCCGAGATTAACTCTACCTCAGTGTCAGATGTTGACACATTAGAATATAACATGTCTGAGGACTTGGAGGACTCCCCAGAAGTGATTTTTTTTCTCCACCTAATATTCCGACAAAATCCAAAAATATTAACTATTTAGCATTTTGGTTAATTTTTTATCTTTAACATTGTTATCTTACCATGAATTTTCTTAGTTTTTATCGCGTAACATAATTTCGCATGTTTTTAATTGTACATTGTTTACTTGTACAATATTTAATCCTTTTATCTATTTATATTACATCTGTTCCTCTAATTTTAGGTGTTTAAGATTTAATATTTTAGACGCATTTGGCAACTACAGTTTTGCAGTGCGAAAAATGGATTAACTGTATTTTACCAATTATAAATTGTATCATGAAAAATTTCAATGTTTTTAGAATTTTAACACCTTTTATGCAATATCACCATATATTTGAACACCACGACCATACGTTTGGCGCAGTATGGCCAAGAGTGGCTCTTGCGCCAGTAAAACCAACCAACAGTTTAGGTTTATTCTCCTCTGCGCCTTCTGCTGTTACCTTTTTGTTTTCTTTCCCTCTAGGGTAGGCCCCTCAGGGGCTCACCTACTATAGGTGAGTACGGGTGTCCCAATCCCGAGGTACCCAGGGATCTTTACTCCCTTTAGGTTTACTCTCTTCTGCGCCTTCTGATGTCACCTTTTTTTCTTTCCCTCGAGGGTAGGCGAGGGAGCTCTCCATGAAAGCTGTCGCCGCTCTGTTTGCTTCCTGCTTCTCATGGACAGCAAATACCCCCACGTGTTTGCAGTGCGTGGCGACCCATTAGACGGATGGTGCACTGTGGTCCCCGGTGTATCAATCGGTCGGTAGCTATCAACTTAAGTTGTTAGTCTGCTAGGGATCAAGCGAAAGGGTCACTCCTTGGGCTTGGCATTAAGGTGGTCACTGTTCCCGGGGGTTACTCCGAGTGTATAGGTTCTCTCGTGTTCTCATTGTTGCTGTTTTACTGATCTGATCTTGAATGTAATTTTAAGTTTCCCCCGTGATATCTCAAACCATACGATTGCCGCAGTATAGCCTGCCTTTGGCTCTTGCGCCATTAAACCCGAATAAACTAACCGAGCGTATAGAGTCTGCCACTGGAACACTTTGCGAATGGCAGAAACTTCTTCAACTTCGTTCGGGAGATTTGTTGGTGGAAGTTAATTCTAGTCAAGAATCTCATCAAATTCTCAAACTGAAAGCAGTGGCTACAATTCCCATCTCTGTAAGCGCGCATACATCTCTTGATTATTCTAAAGGTGTTATTACATGTGGGGAGTTATTTCATACATTAATTGAAGAAATTGCAAAGGACCTAAAACCTGAAGGAGTGATACATGTACGCCGTATCTCAATTCGGCGGGATGGACAACTCCTCCCTACAAAGCAACTCCTTCTTACCTTCCAAATGCCTACGTTGCCAGAAGTAGTTAAAATAGGATATATGCGACTGAAATTGCGTCCTTTTATACCTAACCCTCTGAGATGCTTTCAATGCCAACGTTTTGGGCACTCTAAGATCGCCTGCCGCGGGACACTTACTTGCGAACGTTGTGCAGTGAAAGGACATGATAGCCAGCAGTGTACCTTACCTGAAAAGTGCGTCAACTGCGATGGCGAACATGCTTCCTTTTCCAGATCATGTCCACGCTGGAGGCTGGAAAAAAGAAATTATAACTTTGAAAACCAAAGAACAAATTTCTTATCCAGAAGCGAAAAGAAGGATCGAGGCACAGACACCTTCCCCTGGTGTCAGCTATGCATCAGCTGTTAAAAAATCCTATTGTAAAAACTGTTCATGTAAAAATTGTGTGCAGATTGTTGCTGAAAAAGTTCCTCCCGTAAAATCATCCGAATCTGATACAGAACCCTCCACAAATAGTGCTCCTGAATCTCACGATTCATCGAAACGTAAACCAAAACCCAAAGCCTCCACGTGCTTTTAAATTAAAGCTTTCGAAACGCGTCCTTTCACAAGAAATGATTTCGGAAAAATTAAAATCAAAATTGAAAAAATCCAATATTCGGAATTCGGTTGCTCTGGGACTAGCAACTACGGGGATAGTCCAAAAGGATTTACCTACTATTTTTGGAGGATTATCCAAAAGTCCTGATTCAATTGCTCTCCATCCATCCGACGAAGAGGATGATGACCTTGAAATGAGTTGCGAAATAACGCCAACTCAAACTAACGCCCTTTATAATTCCCATACTAAAAAACTCTCTTAATGGGTACCTTTCTCTCGTGGAATTGTCGCGGCATTCGTTCAAAACTTCATGACATTAAGTACATTTTCAACAAATTTCATCCAACTTGTTTTTGCGTCCAAGAAACCTTCCTGACAACTAACTTTTTTAAAATTACGAGGTTACAACTGTGTTCGGAAAGATGGAGACACTGGACACCATAGTTCGGGTGGTGTCTGTATCTTTACTTCCAACCTCTATCCGAGCACACCACTCAATTTACATACTTCTCTTCAGGCTGTGGCTGTTCAAGTTCACACTAGAATGTTGATCACAGTCTGCTGTATTTACTTACCCCCTCATAAGGCCATTTGTCAGCAAGATCTTGACAACTTGGTGGAGCAACTTCCGTCACCTTTTCTGTTACTAGGGGATTTTAATGGACATAGCATCATGTGGGGTTCTGACAGTACAAACTCTCGAGGGCGGCAGATCGAGCAGTTTATTTCTAATAACTCTCTCTGCCTACTCAATAACGATCAAAAGACATACTTCCATGAACCTACACTCAGCTTCCACTGAATCGATCTAGCCATGTGTTCACCTGAACTACTACCATTGTTGGATTTCGTTGTTGTTGAAGATCTCTACGACAGTGATCACTATCCTATCATAATCAGCCAAGGTGATAGCTGTGGTGTGACTCCATGTCCTCCATGCTTCCTATACCAGAGGGTAGAATGGGCCATTTTCTCGCAACTAGTAAATATCACGGAAAATGTAGTCAAAATTTCAGACATTTCGGAAGCAGTGCAACATGTAATCCATATCATAATGAACGCCGCTAATGAATCCATCCCGAAAACTTCCCCACGTGTAAGAAAATTTCGTAGACCGTGGTGGAATAAAGCATGTCGCGACAGTTACAAGAATCAAAAAAAGCATTGGAACATATTTAGAAGGTATCCGTCAAGGGAAAACCTAGTAGCATTCAAACGAGCTAAAGCCCTTGGTCGTCGCGTTCGCCGTTGTAGTCAGAGGGAGTCGTGGATTAATTTTGTTTCTACCATCACAACCTCTACTTCAAGTAAAAGTTTATGGAAGAAAGTAAAGGCGGCTAATGGGATTTATCACGAATCTTCCATTCCTGTCTTAAAAACCGGGAATATGATGTATTCGAGCCCATTAGATATTGCTAACACTCTCGGCCAGACGTTTGCAAAAGTTTCCGCAACTGACTCTTATAGCTCTTATTTTCTTGCGATTAAGAATCGCGCGGAACGGTTGCCTCTGTGCTTTAATGACCGACATTCCTTCCCATATAATTGTGAATTCCGGATGTTTGAATTGGAAACCGCCTTATCTAAAGCCTATGATACAAGTCCAGTCCCAGATGGAATTGCATGTAGAATGCTTCGTAAATTGAATAAAACTTCCCTTACTAATTTGTTGATATTATTCAACAGAATCTGGATTGAACAGAAGTATCCTAAACAATGGCGCGAAGCTATTGTGATTCCCATCTTGAAACCTGGTAAAGATTCATCCAACCCTCTGAACTACAGACCGATTGCTCTTTCAAATTGTTTATGTAAAACCTTCGAGCGCATGGTCAATGCTCGCCTGATCTACGAATTGGAGAAACAAGAATGCATCTCCACGTTGCAAAGTGGTTTCCGAAAAGGTAGATCTACTATAGATAACCTTGTTTTAATTGAAACTGAAATACGCAACACATTTGTTAGGAGGAATCACCTTGTCTCCATATTCTTCGATATTTAGAAAGCATATGACCGTTCCTGGCGCTATGGCATACTTTCAACAATTTTCAAATTTGGTTTTAGAGGAAATCTGCCCATGTTTTTAATTAACTTTTTATCTTATCGAATATTTCGAGTTCGTGTTGGGAATTTTTACTCAAAATATTTTATACAAGCTGACGGTGTCCCTCAGGGAAGTGTCCTCAGTGTCACTCTTTTTATCGTTCATTTGAGCCAAATCTTGAATCATTTGCTATCATCAGTTCATGGAAGCCTCTATGTTGATGACCTGCAGATCTCCTGCCAGGGTAGCAGCATGAGTGTCATTGAGTGACAGTTGCAAAATGCTGTTAATAAGGTGGTAGATTGGTGCAATAATAACGGGCATAACATTTCTCCTGAGAAGAGTAGATGCGTGCACTTTTGCCGGAAGAAAAACTTGCATTTGGATCCTATTATCCAAATACACAATACGCCTGTTCCAGTCGTAGATGAAATACGATTTTTGGGGTGGTCTTTGATTGCAAACTAACATTCCTTCCGCATGTTCTTAACCTGCGAAAGAAGTGCGAGAGGACCTTGAATATTTTGAAGGTGCTCTCTAGAACATCTTGGGGTGCCGATAGAACCTCCCTTCTCCGTATTTATCAAGCTGTCATTCTTTCACGTATGGATTATGGTTGTATGGTGTATGGTTCTGCCCGTGCTTCCGTTTTACAAAGACTAGATACTGTGCCCCACTCTGCTTTACGAATCTGTTCAGGTGCATTTCGTACTTCTCCAGTTGACAGTTTGTATGTTATTTGCCACCAAATCCACCTTAATTTAAGGCGTAATAAATTATCCGCTTTGTATTACTTCAGAGTTTTGTCTGTGCCACAGCATCCTGTGCGTCAAATCGCATTGCCAGTTGGTTTTCGCCGGTTGTATGATGCTCGTCCATTTCATATCCTTCCATTTAATGAAAGGATCAAAATTCTGCTACATGACTCGAACCTTGATAATATTGCTGTTAAATCACCAGATTTATTTTGCTCCCCACCTTGGGATAAACCGCACTTTTCCTTTTTGAATCCCTTCTCCGGATTCGATAAATCTTCAACTTCACCGACTGTCTTGCAACAGCTGTTTCTACATTATCGGTATTCTTCTTTTGCCCCAATTTTCACGGATGGCTCGAAATCAGACAACCATGTTGGTTGAGGAATTATACTTCCGTCTGTTACAGTGAGCCACCGCCTTCACAATTTTTGTTCAGTTTTTACTGCCGAATTGGTGGCAATTCTGTTTGCCCTCTAAAAAATTACACTATCCATTCAGCGGCAATGTGCAATTTACACCGATAGCATGAGTTCTTTGGAAACACTTTCACACTACGACAATCGGATGCATCCTATAGCAATTAAAATTTTATTAACTTTGCGTGCCCTACAAAAGGATGGGTTTCAAATAATTTTTTGTTGGGTGCCGAGTCATGTTGGTCTCTTTGGAAATGAAATGACAGATTCAGCGGTAAAATCGGCAGCAGACTTTTTGTCTCTGAAACTTTCTTATTGCGATATTAAGAAGTCCTTAACAAAATACATTTTTTCTACTTGGCAATCAGCGTGGGATCAGGGTACTGAAAATAAACTGCATTCCATCAAGCCTATTATTGGATTGTGTTCTGCTCTTTCTATACGTGAGGCTGACGTAAAATTGACTCTCCTCCGTATAGGACATAATCGCTTCACGCACAGACATCTTCTGTTTGGTGAAGCTGTACCGAAGTGCCCCGAATGTCATGTGGATTTTACTGTGAAACATCCTTGAATTTAGTACCCTGATTTTAACTCTCATCGTATTCGTTTTTTTCATTCAACTTCATTGACTCTTAAGGACATGGTGGATGAAAAATACCACCCTAATATCTTTAAATTTTTAAAGGCTATTAAATTTTATACATATTTAGTGTAATTAATGCCTATTTTATCTCAATCATCGTGCCCACCGTGATCAACAATGATTTCATACCATGTCTTTTGGATTTTAATTGATGGTTTTTGTTTTTAAAACCCTGAAATTTTTTGATGCATTGTCCCATTTCATAAATTTTAAGTTCTGAGTTTATATTATGTTAATTATCTGAACTTGTATTTTACCGCTGATTTTATATTTTACCATTTGCATGGCGCAGCTTAGCCAAATGTGGATCTTGCACCAAAAAACATCACAAATCGCAATTTCTCGAGGGTAGCGAGGGAGCTCTCCATGAGAAGCT